>CM038146.1:402205029-402569965 GCA_021437245.1 Aegilops speltoides | reverse complement strand
GTAGTTCGTTTGCTAGAGCTTTTCCAATGTCAAGTATCTCTTCCTTAGACCATGAGATCGTGTAACTCCGGATACCGTAGGAGTGCTTTGGGTGTATCAAACGTCACAACGTGAATCGGGTGACTATAAAGGTGCACTACTGGTATCTCGAAAGTGTCTCATTGGGTTGACACGGATCGAGGCTCGATTTGTCACTCCGTGTAAACGGAGAGGTATCTCTGGGCCCACTCGGTAGGACATCATCATAATGTGCACAATGTGACCAAGGGGTTGATCACGGATGATGTGTTACGGAGCGAGTAAAGAGACTTGCCGTGCGAGATTGAACAAGGTATCGGTATACCGACGATCGAATCTCGGGCAAGTATAATACCGCTAGACAAAGGGAATTGTATCACGGGATCGATGAGTCCTTGACATCGTGGTTCATCCGATGAGATCATCATGGAACATGTAGGAGCCAACATGGGTATCGAGATCCCGCTGTTGGTTATTGACCGGAAACGTCTCGGTCATGTCTACATGTCTCCCGAACCCGTAGGGTCTACACATAAGGTTCGATGGCGCTAGGGTTATAAAGGAAGCATGTATGTGGTTACGAATGTTGTTCGAGTCCGGATGAGATCCCGGACGTCACGAGGAGTTCGGAATGGTCCGGAGGTAAAGATTTATATATGGAAGTCCTATTTTGGCCACCGGAAAATGTTCGGATTTTTCGGTATTGTCACCGGAAGGTTCTAGAAGGTTCGGAGTGGGGCCCACCTGCATGGGGGACCCACATGAACGTGGGTAGTGGGGAAAGGCCCCACACCCCTGGTCAAGCGCACCAAGATCCCCCTTAGAAGGAATAAGATCATATCCCAAGGATAAGATCAAGATCCCTAAAAGGGGGGGATAACAATCGGTGGGGAAGGAAATGATGGGATTTCTTTCCTCCCACCTTGGCCAACGCCCCAATGGACTTGGAGGGCAAGAAACCAGCCCCTCCACCCCTATATAAAGTGGGGAGATGCATGGGAGCTTACCACGAAGTTCTAGCGCAGCCCTCCCCCTCTCCCAAGTCCTCCTCCTCTTCCCAAGTGCTTGACGAAGCCCTGCAGGATTGCCATGCTCCTCCACCACCACCACGCCGTCGTGCTGCTGCTGGATGGAGTCTTCCTCAACCTCTCCCTCTCTCCTTGCTGGATCAAGGCATGGGAGACGTCACCGGGTTGTACGTGTGTTGAACGCGGAGGTGCCGTCCGTTCGGCACTAGGATCTCCGGTGATTTGGATCACGACGAGTACGACTCCTTCAACCCCGTTCTCTTGAACGCTTCCGCTTAGCGATCTACAAGGGTATGTAGATGCACTCTCTTTCTACTCGTTGCTGGTTTCTCCATAGATAGATCTTGGTGACACGTGGGAAAATTTTGAATTTCTGCTTTCGTTCCCCAACAAAGGGCATCATGAGCTAGGTCTATTATGTAGATTCTTTGCACGAGTAGAACACAAAGTAGTTGTGGGCGTTGATTTTGTTCAATATGCTTACCGTTACTAGTCCAATCTTGTTTCGACGGTATTGTGGGATGAAGCGGCCGGACCGACCTTACACGCTCTTCGTGAGACAGGTTCCACTGATTGACATGCACTTGTGCATAAGGTGGCTAGCGGGTGCCGCCTCTCCACTTTAGTCGGAACGGATTCGATGAAAAGGGTCCTTATGAAGGGTAAATAGCAATTGGCATATCACGTTGTGGTTTTATGTAGGTAAGAAACGTTCTTGCTAGAAACCCATAGCAGCCACGTAAAACATGCAAACAACAATTAGAGAGCGTCTAACTTGTTTTTGCGGGGTATGCTATGTGATGTGATATGGCCAAGAAGAATGTGATGAATGATATGTGATGTATGAGATTGATCATGTTCTTGTAATAGGAATCACGACTTGCATGTCGATGAGTATGACAACCGGCAGAGCCATAGGAGTTGTCTTAATTTATTGTATGACATGCGTGTCATTTAACAACGCCATGTAATTACTTTACTTTATTGCTAACCGTAGCCATAGTAGTAGAAGTAATAAGTTGGCGAGACAACTTCATGGAGACACGATGATGGAGATCATGATGATGGAGATCATGGTGTCATGCCGGTGACGATGATGATCATGGAGCCCGAAGATGGAGATCAAAGGAGCAAAATGATATTGGCCATATCATGTCACTATTTGATTGCATGTGATGTTTATCATGTTTATGCATCTTGTTTACTTAGGATGACGGTGGTAAATAAGATGATCCTTACAAAATTTCAAGAAGTGTTCTCCCTAACTGCGTGCACCGTTGCTACAGTTAAATCGCTTCTAAGCACCACGTGATGATCGGGTGTGATGGATTCTTACATTCACATACAACGGGTGTAAGACAGTTTTACACAAATGAAAACACTTAGGGTTAACTTGACGAGCCTAGCATGTACGGACATGGCCTCGAACACGGAGACCGAAAGGTCGAGCATGAGTCGTATAGTAGATACGATCAACATGAAGATGTTCACCGATGATGACTAGTTAGTCTCACGTGATGATCGGACACGGCCTAGTTGACTCGGATCATGTAATCACTTAGATGACCGGGAGGATGTCTATCTAAGTGGGAGTTCATAAGATGAACTTAATTATCTGAACATAGTCAAAAGACCTTTGCAAATTATGTTGTAAGCTCGCGCTTTAGTTCCACTGTTTAGATATGTTCCTAGAGAAAATATAGTTGAAAGTTGAAAGTAGCGATTATGCGGACGTAAGAAAGATTGTGTCCTTAATGCACCGCTCGATGTCTGAACCCCAAGCGTCGCTTGTGGATGTTGCGAACATCGGACATACACATTTTGATAACTACGTGATAGTTCAGTTAAACGGTTTAGAGTTGAGGCACCAAAGACGTTTTCGAAACGTCGCGGAACATATGAGATGTTTCGAGGGCTGAAATTGAGATTTCAGGCTCGTGCCCACGTCAAGAGGTATGAGACCTCCGACGATTTTCTTAGCCTGCAAACTAAGGGAGAAAAGCTCAATCGTTGAGCTTGTGCTCAGATTGTCTGAGTGCAACAATCACTAGAATCGAGTGGGAGTTGATCTTCCAGATGAGATAGTGATGTTTCTCCAAAGTCATTGCCACCAAGCTGCTAGAGCTTCGTGATGAACTATAACATATCGTGATAGATATGATGATCCTTGAGGTATTCGCGATGTTTGACACATGAAAGTAGAAATCAAGAAGGAGCATCAATTGTTGATGGTTGGTGAAACCACTAGTTTCAAGAAGGGCAAGGGCAAGAAGGATACTTCATGAAACGGCAAATCAGTTGCTGCTCTAGTGAAGAAACCCAAGGTTGAACCCAAACCCGAGACTAAGTGCTTCTGTGATAAGGGGAATAGTCACTAGAGCGGAATTACCCTAGATACTTGGTAGATGAGAAGGTTGGCAAGGTCGATAGAAGTATATTGGATATATATTATGTTAATGTGTACTTTACTAGTACTCCTAGTAGCACCAGGGTATTAGATACCGGTTCGGTTGCTAAGTGTTAGTAACTCGAAATAAAAGCTACAGAATAAACGGAGACTAGCTAAAGGTGAGCTGACGATATGTGTTGGAAGTGTTTCCAAGGTTATGTGATCAAGCATCGCACGCTCCCTCTACCATCGAGATTTGGTGTTTGCGTTGAGCATAGACATGATTGGATTATGTCTATCGCAATACGGTTATTCATTTAAGGAGAATAATGGTTACTCTATTTATTTGAATAATACCTTCAATGGTATTGCACCTAAAGAAATGGTTTATTGAATCTCGATCGTAGTGATACACATTTTCATGCCAAAAAGATATAAGATAGTAATGATAGTACCACTTACTTGTGGCAATTGCCATGTAAGTCATATTGGTGTAAAAGCATGAAGAAGCTCCATGTTGATGGATCTTTGGACTCACTTGTTTTTGAAAAGTTTGAGACATGCGAACCATGTCTATTGGTGTATACGCATGAAGAAACTCCATGCAGATGGATCGTTTGGACTCACTTGATTTTGAATCACTTGAGATATGCAAATCATACCACATGGGCAAGATGACTAAAAGCCTCGTTTTCAAAGAAAATGGAACAAGATAGCAACTTGTTGGAAGTAACACATTTTGATGTGTGCAGTCCAATGAGTCTTTGAGGCATCTGATGAATATCGTTATGTTCTTACTTCACGAGATGATTCGAGTAGAGTATATTTACTTGATGAAACACAAGTCTGAATTATTGAATGGTTCAAGTAATTTCAGAGTGAAGTTGAAGATCATCGTGACAAGAGGATGAAATGTCTATGATATGATCATAGAGATGAGTATCTGAGTTACGAGCTTTGGCACACAATTAAGACATTGTGGAAATTGTTTCACAATTAATACTGCCTGGAACACCATAGTTTGATGGTGTGTCCGAACATCATAGTTGCACCCTCTTGGATATGGTGCGTACCATGATGTCTCTTATCGAATTACCACTATCGTTTATGGGTTAGGCATTAGAGAAAACCACATTCACTTTAAATAGGGCACCACGTAATTCCGTTGAGATGACACCGTATGAACTATGGTTTAGAGAAACCTAAGCTGTCATTTCTTAAATGTTTGGGGCTACGATGCTTATGTGAAAAAGTTTCAGGTTGATAAGCTTGAACCCAAAGCGGATAAAATGCATCTTCATAGGACACCCAAAACAGTTGGGTATACCTCCTAATTCAGATCCGAAAGCAATAGGGATTGTTTCTTGAATCCGGTCCTTTCTCGAGGAAAAGTTTGTCTCGAAAAGTTGAGTGGGAGGATGGTGGAGACTTGATATGGTTATTGAACCGTCACTACAACTAGTGTGTAGCAGGGCACAGTGAAGTTGTTCTGTGGCACCTACACCATTGAAGTAGAAGCTTATGATAGTGATCATGAAACTTCGGATCAAGTCACTACCGCACCTCGTGGGGTGACAAGGATGCGTCTTGCTTGAGTGGTACAAGAATCCTGTCTTGAAGGACATGTTGCTAGGCAACGATGAACCTACGAGCTATGGAGAAGCAATGGTGGGCCCAAATTCCGACAAATGGTTAGAAGCCATGAAATCCGAGATAGGATCCATGTATCAGAACAAAGCATGGACTTTGGTGGTCTTGCCCGATGATCGGCAAGCCATTGAGACAAATGGATCTTTAAGAAGAAGACGGACGTGGACGGTGATGTCACCATCTATGAAGCTCGACTTGTGGCGAAGAGTTTTTCACAAGATTCAAGGAGTTGACTACGATGAGATTTTCTCATCCGTAGCGATGCTTAAGTCCGTCGGAATCATGTTAGCATTAGCTGCATTTATGAAATCTGGCAGATGGATGTCAAAACGAGTTTCCTTACCAGTCTTCGTAAGGAAAGGTTGTATGTGATACAATCTGGAAAGTTTTGTCGATCCTAAGGATGCTAAAAGGTATGCTAGCTCCAGCGATCCTTCTAAGGACTGGAGTAAGCATCTCGGAGTTGGAATATGTACTTTGATAAGATGATCAAAGATTTTGGGTTTATACAAATTTATGAGAAACTTGTATTTCCAAAGAAGTGAGTGGGAGCACTATAGAATTTCTGATGAGTATATTGTTGATCAGAAATAATGTAGAATTTCTGGAAAGCATATAGGGTCATTTGAAAAGTGTTTTTCAATGGAAAACCTGGATTAGGCTACTTGAATAATAAGCATCAAGATCTATAAGATAGATCAAAATGCTTAATGTACTTCAAAATGAGCGATACCTTGACATGATCTTGAAGGTGTTCAAGATGGATCACCAAAGAAGGAGTTCTTGCCTCGACATGTAAGGTATGAAGTTAAGACTTAAAGCTCGACCACGCAGAGAAGAGAGAAAGGACGAAGGTCGCCCCTATGCTTCGAGACGTAGGCTCTATAGTATGCTATGCCGTGTACCGCACTGAAGTGTGCCTTGCCATGAGTCACTCAAGGGGTACAAGAATGATCCAGAATGGATCATTGGACAGCGGTCAAAATTGTCCTTGGAGTAAATAAGGACATGTTTCTCGATTATGGAGGTGATAAAGAGTTCGGCGTGAAGGGTTACGCCGATGCAAGCTTTAACACCTATCCGAGTGACTCGAGTAGCAAACCGGATACGATAGTGGAGCAACCATTTGGAATAGCTCCAAGTGGAGTGTGGAAGCAGCATTTACAACATGACCTAGAAATTTGCAAAAGCACACACGGATCTGAAAGGTTCGACCGTTGACTAAAACCTCTCTCACAAGCAAAACATGATCAAACCCCGTAACTCATTTGATGATGTTGGTCACATGGCGATGTGACTGTGAGTGTTAATCACATGGCGATGTGAACTAGATTATTGACTCTAGTGCAAGTGGGAGACTGTTGGAAATATGCCCTAGAGGCAATAATAAAAGTATTATTATATTTCCTTGTTCATGATAATTGTCTTTTATTCATGCTATAAGCAGATTATCCGGAAATCGTAATACACGTGAATACATAGACCACAATATGTCCCTAGTGAGCCTCTAGTTGACTAGCTCGTTGTGATCAACAGATAGTCATGGTTTCTGCTATGGACATTGGATGTCGTTGATAACGGGATCACATCATTAAGTGAATGATGTGATGGACAAGACCCAATCCTAAGCATAGCACAAAGATCGTGTAGTTCGCTTTGCTAGAGCTTTTCCAATGTCAAGTATCTCTTCCTTAGACCATGAGATCGTGTAACTCCGGATACCGTAGGAGTGCTTTGGGTGTATCAAACGTCACAACGAATCGGGTGACTATAAAGGTGCACTACGGTATCTCCGAAAGTGTCTATTGGGTTGACACGGATCGAGATCGGATTTGTCACTCCGTGTAACGGAGAGGTATCTCTGGGCCCACTCGGTAGGACATCATCATAATGTGCACAATGTGACCAAGGGGTTGATCACGGGATGATGTGTTACGGAACGAGTAAAGAGACTTGCCGGTAACGAGATTGAACAAGGTATCGGTATACCGACGATCGAATCTCGGGCAAGTATAATACCGCTAGACAAAGGGAATTGTACACGGGATCGACTGAGTCCTTGACATCGTGGTTCATCCGATGAGATCATCGTGGAACATGTGGGAGCCAACATGGGTATCCAGATCCCGCTGTTGGTTATTGACCGGAGAACGTCTCGGTCATGTCTACATGTCTCCCGAACCCGTAGGGTCTACACACTTAAGGTTCGATGACGCTAGGGTTATAAAGGAAGCATGTATGTGGTCACCGAATGTTGTTCAGAGTCCCAGATGAGATCCCGGACGTCACGAGGAGTTCCGGAATGGTCCGGAGGTAAAGATTTATATATGGGAAGTCCTATTTTGGCCACCGGAAAATGTTCGGGATTTTTCGGTATTGTACCGGGAAGGTTCTAGAAGGTTCGGAGTGGGGCCCACCTGCATGGGGGGACCCACATGATGTGGGTAGTGGGGAAAGGCCCCACACCCCTGGTCAAGCGCACCAAGATCCCCCTTAGAAGGAATAAGATCATATCCCAAGGGATAAGATCAAGATCCCTAAAAAGGGGGGATAACAATCGGTGGGGAAGGAAATGATGGGATTTCTTTCCTCCCACCTTGGCCAACGCCCCAATGGACTTGGAGGGCAAGAAACCAGCCCCTCCACCCCTATATAAAGTGGGGAGATGCATGGGAGCTTACCACGAAGTTCTGGCGCAGCCCTCCCCCTCTCCCAAGTCCTCCTCCTCTTCCGCAGTGCTTGACGAAGCCCTGCAGGATTGCCATGCTCCTCCACCACCACCACGCCGTCGTGCTGCTGCTGGATGGAGTCTTCCTCAACCTCTCCCTCTCTCCTTGCTGGATCAAGGCATGGGAGACGTCACCGGGTTGTACGTGTGTTGAACGCGGAGGTGCCGTCCGCTCGCACTAGGATCTCCGTGATTTGGATCACGACGAGTACGACTCCTTCAACCCCGTTCTCTTGAACGCTTCCGCTTAGCGATCTACAAGGGTATGTAGATGCACTCTCTTTCTACTCGTTGCTGGTTTCTCCATAGATAGATCTTGGTGACACGTAGGAAAATTTTGAATTTCTGCTACGTTCCCCAACATTTAGTTGCATCATGTTACTTTCATATGACTCGGCTTATTGCATTCAAGTTTAACCGGGCTTAATTGAACTTGAACAATTGTTGGCTGAGTCATGGTGCCACCATATTGAGCTGACGAGTGCAACCACATTTGCCTTTATGGGGAGGTCCTAGCAGTGTTTATTGTCATGCCTATCACCAGTGCCTCCAACGAGGGAAGGTTATGCGCGGGCGCTACCTTGGCCGAGTAGGACGGCATAAGCCTTGTGTGTCCATGTTTGGTTTTGAGCTCATGTCCCTATATGGGACTGTTTATTTTGCCACGACAATGGTCGTTGATGCCTTTGGTAGGTGATAACCCACAAGTATAGGGGATCGCAACAGCTTTCGAGGTGTAGAGTATTCAACCCAAATTTATTGATTCGACACAAGGGGAGCCAAAGAATATTCTTGAGTATTAGCAGTTGAGTTGTCAATTCAACCACACCTAGATAACTTAGTATCTGCAGCAAAGTGTTTAGTAGCAAAAGTGGTATGATAATAAAGGTAACAGTAGCAAAAGTAAAGATAAATGTTTTTGGGTTTTTGTAGTAGTTGTAACAGTAGCAACGGAAAAGTAAATAAGCGAAGAACAATATGTGAAAAGCTCGTAGGCAATGGATCAGTGATGGATAATTATGCCGGATGCGATTCCTCATGTAATAGCTATAACATAGGGTGACACAGAACTAGCTCCAGTTCATCAATGTATTGTAGGCATGTATTCTGTAAATAGTCATACGTGCTTATGGAAAAGAACTTGTATGACATCTTTTGTCCTACCCTCCCGTTGAAGCGGGGTCCTAGCGGAAACTAAGGGATATTAAGGCCTCCTTTTAATAGAGAACCGGACCAAAGCATTAACACATAGTGAATACATGAACTCCTCAAACTATGGTCATTACCGAGAAGTATCCCGATTATTGTCACTTCGGGGTTGTCGGATCATAACACATAATAGGTGACTATAGACTTGCAAGATAGGATCAAGAACACACATATATTCATGAAAACATAATAGGTTCAGATTTGAAATCATGGAACTCGGGCCCTAGTGACAAGCATTAAGCATAGCAAAGTCATAGCAACATCAATCTCAAAACATAGTGGATACTAGGGATCAAACCCTAATAAAACTAACTTGATTACATGGTAAATCTCATCCAACCCATCACCATCCAACAAGCCTACGATGGAATTACTCACGCACGGCGGTGAGCATCATGAAATTGGTGATGGAGGATGGTTGATGATGACGACAGCGACGAATCCCCCTCTCCGTAGCCCCGAACAGACTCCAGATCAGCCCTCCCGAGAGAGATTAGGGCTTGGCGGCGGCTCCGTGTCGTGAAACGCGATGAAACTTTCTCCCTGATTTTTTTCTCCCCGAGACGGAATATATGGAGTTGGAGTTGAGGTCGGAGGAGGTCCAGGGGGGCCATGAGATAGGGGGCCGCGCCCTAGGGGGGCACGCCCCCTGTCTCGTGGACAGGTCATGGGCCCTCTGGCATTAATTCTTTTGCCAAAAATTCTTATTAAATCTGAAAAGTGCCTCCATGGATTTCCAGGACATTCCGAGAACTTTTCTTTTCTACACATAAAACAACATCATGGCAGTTCTGCTGAAAATAGCGTCAGTCCGGGTTAGTTTCATTCAAATCATGCAAGTTAGAGTCCAAAACAAGGGCAAAAGTGTTTGGAAAAGTAGGTACGTTGGAGACGTATCAACTCCCCCAAGCTTAAACCTTTGCTTGTCCTCAAGCAATTCAGTTGATAAACTGAAAAGTGATAAAGAAAAACTTTTACAAACTCTGTATGCTCTTGTTGTTGTAACATGAAAAGCCAGCATTCAAGTTTCAGCAAATATTATGAACTAACCATACTAACAATAACACATAAGTCTCACAATTACTCATATCAATAGCATGATCAGCTAGCGAGCCATAATAATAAAACTCGGATGACAACACTTTCTCAAAATAATCATAACATGATATAACAAAATGGTATCTCGCTAGCCCTTTACGAGACCGCAAAACATAAATGCAGAGCACCTTTAAAGATCAAGGACTGACTAAACATTGTAATTCATGGTAAAGAGATCCAACAAGTCATACCCAATATAAACCAATAATAATGAATGCAAATGACAGTGTGCTCTCCAACGGGTGCTTTTTAATAAGAAGGGTGATGACTCAACATAAAAGTAAATAGATAGGCCCTTCGCAGAGGGAAGTAGGGATTTGTTGAGGTGCCAGAGCTCGATTTTAAAATAGAGTTTGAATAACATTTTGAGCGGCATACTTTCGCTATCAACGCAACAACTATGAGATGGCCGTATCTTCCATACTACATGCATTATAGGCAGTTCCCAAACAGAATGGTAAAGGTTTATACTCCCCCAACCACCAACAAGCATCAACCATGGCTTGCTCGAAACAACGAGTGACTCCAACATACAACAACCCTGGGTGAGTTTTGTTTAATTATTTTGATTTGCTTTGATCCTTTTGGATCATGGGACTGGGCATCCCGGTTACCGGCCCTTTCTCGTGAATGAGGAGCCGAGTCCACTCCTCTTGAGAATAACCCACCTAGCATGGAAGATATAGGCAGCCCTAGTTGAAACATGTTCTGCTCGAGCATACAAAACAGAATTTCATTTGAAGGTTTGGAGTTTGGCACATACAAATTTACTTGGAACGGCAGGTAAATACCGCATATAGGAAGGTATAGTGGACTCATATGGAACAACTTTGGGGTTTAAGGAGTTTGGATGCACAAGCATTATTCCCGCTTAGTACTGGAGAAGGCTAGCAAAAGACTGGGAAGCGACCAACTGAGAGAGCGACAACAGTCATAAACATGCATCAAAATTAATTCACACCAAGTACAAGCATGAGTAGGATATAATCTACCATGAACATAAATATCATGAAGGCTATGTTGATTTGATTCAACTACATGCGTGGACATGTGCCAAGTTGAGTCACTTAATACATTCAAAGGAGGATACCATCCCATCATACCACATCATAATCATTCTAATAGCATGTTGGCACGCAAGGTAAACCATTATAACTCATAGCTAATCAAGCATGGCACAAGCAACTATAATCTCTAAATGTCATTGCAAATATGTTTATTTCATAATAGCTGCCTCAGGAACGATGAATCATCATATTTACAAAAACAAAAGAGGTCGAGTTCATACCAGCTTTTCTCATCCCAATAAGTCCATCATATATCATCATTATTGCCTTTCACTTGCACAACCAAACGATGTGTATAATAATAAGAGTGCACGTGCATTGGACTAAGCTGGAATCTGCAAGCATTCAACTCAAGAGAGAAGACAAGTAATATGGCCTCTAAATTAAATAAACAATCATGCATATAAGAGCCACTAAGCATTTTCAATATGGTCTTCTCGACCCCCAAAAGAAAGAAAAGAAAATAAAACTATTTACACGGGAAAGCTCCCAACAAGTAAAAGAAGAACGAGAAATCTTTTTGGGTTTTCATTTTAATCTCAACTACAAGCATGGAAATTAAACTAACTAATTTTTTTGGTTTTTCTTAAAGTTTATCAAACTCACAAGAAGAAAACTAGAAAAAGAAATTTAAACTAGCATGGATAATACAATGAAAGAGTATGAGCACCGACTACTAGTGTGTGAAGATGAATGTAAAGTCGGTGAGAAATACGTACTCCCCCAAGCTTAGGCTTTTGGCCTAAGTTGGTTTAATACCATAGACCGCCGCTACTCTCCCCGGTGTAGTGGGAGGTGTAATCAGGATACCACTGGCTGGTCATCTCTGGATCCCACTGGACAGATGATGCGCGATAAGGGTCCAGCTGAGGTTTCGGCTCAGGTTCAGGTTCTGGAGTAAAAGCTTGGGCTAGATAGTTGTTCACCGCTTCCGGCGTGATAAGGAGATTTTCTACAAGCAAATCAAATAACAGAGGTGCAGGCAAAATAATAAACTCAAAGTGTTTCTAATTGAATCTAAGTCTATACAAGAGCATATTCTCTTCGTTGTCAACAATAAACTTGTGTGCTACCATGCTCTTGTAATCTAAGATGTGAGGAGGTAATTTTGTCTCCTCCTCCTCATAGTGCCTAATGGGTATCTGAAAATGTTCAGCAAGACGTGCAGCATAGATACCTCCAAATATGGGGCCTTTTGTACGATTCAGGGCTAGCCGTTTAGCAACGACGGCACCCATACTAAAAGTGTTGTCTCCCAGCAAAGCATGTTGAAGAATAATAATATATGGAACGCTCAAATTTCCACTATTCCCATGACCAATCAAGCATCTACTAGCAAATATGGCAAAGTAGCGTAAAACAGGAAAGTGTATGCTAAAGACTTTTGCCTCAGAGCCCTTCTTTGGCTCTTCTACAACAATGGTTTTAACGAAGCCATCCACATCTTCATGATGGGGTTTGAGGGAGTCCTGGACTAGGGGGTGTCCAGATAGCCGGACTATCATCGTCCGCCGGACTCCAAGACTACGAAGATACAAGATTGAAGACTCCGTCCCGTGTCCGGATGGGACTTTCCTTGGCGTGGAAGGCAAGCTTGGCGATACGGATATGTAGATCTCCTACCATTGTAACCGACTCTGTGTAACCCTAGCCTCCTCCGGTGTCTATATAAACCGGAGGGCTTTAGTCCGTAGGACACAACCTACATTACAACAATCATACCATAGGCTAGCTTTAGGGTTTAGCCTCCTTGATCTCGTGGTAGATCCACTCTTGTACTACCCATATCATCAATATTAATCAAGCAGGACGTAGGGTTTTACCTCCATCGAGAGGGCCCGAACCTGGGTAAAACATCGTGTCCCTCGTCTCCTGTTACCATCCGCCTAGACGCACAGTTCGGGACCCCCTACTCGAGATCCGCCGGTTTTGACACCGACATTGGTGCTTTCATTGAGAGTTCCTCTGTGTCGTCATTGATAGGCTCGATGGCATCTTCAACCAACAATGCTATCCAAGGTGAGACTTTTCTCCTCGGACAGATCTTCAGATTCGGGCGGCCGCTGCGCGGCTAATTCGCTGGCCATCCGGAGCAGATCGAAGCTACGCCCGCCGTCGTGGCAGATTCGAAGTCTAAACTTCACGGCCGACGTCGCGGAGACTTGATCTTCGACGGCTTGAGCCACGCCAAAGCGCGCCGCCTTCCGTTACGATGGGCATGATCTAGCTCGCCACGAAAGGCCCTTGGTGGTCAGACATGAATCCGCCTCGCCTTTAGTCCGGAGCCGATCGCCCAGACGAGGATCGTGGATGGACACCACCTCGGGCTTCAACTTCCACGGCGATGGAGCGAACACTAATCTTGTCCTCGCGAAACTCATGATTCGAGGTGCCGACTCCTTGCGGACTCCGACCTCCCACGCCTACCAATCGAGTTGGATTGGGCGCCGGTTATGGAATTCACCGCCGCGGACATCTTCCAATACTCGCCCTTTGGCGACATCCTAAATTCGCTAAAGCATCTCTCGTTATCGGGAGAGTCCTGGCCGAACTATGGCCAGGATGGTTGGGATACGGACGACGAAGAAATTCAGAGCCCACCCACCACCCACTTTGTAGCCACTATCGACGATCTAACCGACATGCTAGACTACGACTCCGAAGACATCGACGCTATGGACGACGATGCCGGAGATTTAACAGAACCAGCGCCACAGTAGCACCGGAAGACCACCTCGTCATATGACATATACATGGTGGACACCCCAAAAGACGGGACGGTGAAGAAACAACGGGGCAGATTCTTTAAAGAAACAGCCTAAGCGCCGGCGCCGGCGCGCCGCCTAAATCCCGCCACAAAGAAGAATGGAGATTCCGCACAGAGATAATAATACCCCGAGAGTGTCGAAGATAACCCCTCCAAAGAAGACTCAGCGCAGAGGATGCGTAAGCAAGCCCTCACGAGAGGGCGGCATTTAAGAGGTTGAGGATTATAACTATATGCCTCCCTCAAAGATGAGGCAAGCCTCAACGATGACAAATTCGTCGTGCCCAAGGATCCCGTCGAACAAGAGCGTTTTAAACGTAGGCTTATTGCCACGGCAAACAGCCAAAAGAAAAAGCAGCAGCAGCTTCAAGCTGATCAGGACCTGCTGGCCGATCGATGGACCGAGGTCCTCGCGTCAAGAGTATAAACTCGAACGCCCTCCAAAGCTACCCAAGACGCAAGCTGCTCCCCGATTAGAGGAGGAAGCCTACATACCTCCATCACCAACAAGACGATCGGGTGACCGACCACCCCGTGGTCATGACAGAGAGGCATCCAGGCCCCCAACCAAGACCATACCCCGCATCGCTCCAAAAGTACGGCCAAGAGGGAACGCGCGGACTTGCGAGATATATTGAGGACAAAGCAAGGCAATCCAGATCCATCTAGGGATCACGTGGGCGCCCGACCCATGACGAATACCGCCGCGCCGGATACAATAACCCCGGCCGGGCCGAACACAGCAGACAACGCTCTCTCGAGCTGCATCGTGATATTGCTCAATACAGAGGCGCCGCACACCCGCTATGCTTCACTGACGAAGTAATGGATCATCAAATCCCTGAAGGGTTTAAACCCGTAAACATTGAATCCTACGATGGCACAACAGACCCCGCGGTTTGGATCGAAGATTATCTTCTCCACATCCATATGGCCCGCGGCGACGATCTCCATGCCATCAAGTATCTCCCACTCAAGCTTAAAGGACCAGCTCGGCATTGGCTCAACAGCTTGCCCGCAGAGTCAATTGGGTGTTGGGAAGACCTGGAAGCCGCATTCCTCGACAACTTCGTGGCACGTATAAAGCGACCACGAGACGCCGATGACCTAAGCCACATCATTCAGCAGCCGCATTTAATCGGCCAGACAATTGTGGACACGGTTCTTGACAAAGAAAAACCAAATCGTCGACTATCCGGATGCAGAGGCCCTTGCAGCCTTCAAACATAACATCTGCGACGAATGGCTAGCCCGGCACCTGGGACAGGAAAAGCCGAAATCCATGGCAGCCCTCACATCATTAATGACCAGCTTCTGCGCGGGAGAGGATAGCTGGCTAGCTCGCAGCAACAATCTCCGTAAAAATTCTGGCAGTCCGGATACTAAGGACAACAACGGTAGGTCATGTCGAAACAAAAACAAACTCCGCATTAATAGCAACGATAAGGAGGATACGGCAGTCAACACCGGATTCTGAGGCTCTAAACCCGGTCAACGGAAGAAGCCATTCAAAAGAACCACTCCAGGTCCGTCCAATTTGGACCGAATACTCGACCGCTTATGCCAGATACATGGCACCCCTAAAAAGCCAGCTAATCACACCAATAGAGACTGCTGGGAGTTCAAGCAGGCAGGTAAGTTAATTGCCGAAAACAATGACAAGGGGCTAAACAACGACGACGAGGAAGAGACCCGACCGCCGAACAATAGAGGACAGAAGGGTTTCTGTCGTGGTGGGCTGAGAGCACGAGCACCTATGGGGCAGGGAGCCCCTTCTCGGTCCGGCGGGGAGCGGAGGGCGCACGAAGAGAAGATCGAGGTCGAGCACGTGAGGGGATTTTTACCCAGCTTCGGAGCTCTCCAGAGAGATAAAACTCCTACTGCTGCTTTGTGTTTGTATTTGTTCTTGCTCGAAAGCGTGGGTATGTTGTGGTTTCGAACGAGTCCAACTGAACCAACCCCCGAACCCCTTCTACGTGCGCACGGGCCTCCTTTTTATAGTCCAAAGGGGTCACCGACAGGTGGCAACGCAGAGAGAGAGGGGTAGAAAGGTAAAAACGCGGGTTGGTACAACCACTATCAACAGTGTCCCCTACCTAACTCTGACGGCAGGGGACAAGAGCATTTAATGCCTGTCTGGTCGCTCCAACAGTGCAGGAAACGACCGTTAGGGGCGCCACCGGTCGCCACGATGGCCTCCTAGTCACCTTCGCTCTCCACCTCGCACCGCTAGGCTGCACAGCCACACGCCACGTGCACCAGGAATGATCCTGTGGCGACACGTCGTCGGGTGAGCTGGAGCGTGGGCGCAGAGTGGTGGCTTCACCGCGGCAAGCGCCTTGCCGCGGTATCTGTCTTGCCGCACCCGCAAGCTTGCGGCTCGTCGGGTCTTGCCGGGACGCGCGGCGCGTCGCGACAGGTCTTCTGAAGTGCCTTGGTTGGCCTTCCCGGCAAGCTCCTCTTGCCGGGGTCTTGTTCTTCCCGGCAAGTTCCTCCTGCTGGGGCCTTGTCTTCAAAGTTAACACTTTGTTCTTGAATGGCAGTAAATGAGAATGACGAAGGGTCTTGGCGGGCGTCCGGCAAGCCTTGCCGCGGGACGCTGCAACTGCCCGTGCCCAAGTTCGGGGTACTAAGGTACCCCTACTTTAGTACACCGACAGAGCCCCGGCTCGGGCCATACACGGTGCCGAAGCGCTGTTGGGCCAGCCCAAAACAGGCACGGCACGCGCGGCCTGGGTCCAAACCAGATCCATCCGAATCCACCGCTCCTCTCAGAACGACACGCGTCAATCGCGTGTCGTGGGAGACGGGGTGGCGTCTTGCGATGCTGAGGCGCCCACCCCCGTGATCACGGGCGGGCGAGGTCACCTCATCCGCCGCCTCGGCTCAGCATCCCCGCCACGCTGCTCCCATGCGCTTGGGGTCACGGACGGTGGGAGTGGGAAGCTGGGCCGTCATGAGCGGAGGCAGCTGGTAGGCCCGATTCTCTGCTCTTCTCGTGCCTTGATTGGCTGAGCAGGGCGGCCGAGCCCCCACCTCGCTCCTTAAAAAGAGCGGAAGGGGAGCGCAGAAGCCCGCACTCTCTCATCTCCTCCTTTCTTCAGCTTTTGCTCCCCTTCCTCTCATTTGCCTTGGAGGGAGGGAACCCCGGCCCTTCATCAGTGGCGGCGAGGGTCGCCGCCAGGCAGCGCGCCCCTCCCTATCTCGCGCTCGTGGCGGCAGAGCCAGCCACAAGGGGGCGAGGTCGTGGACGAGGTCGAGGACGAGGTCGAGGCACTCGAGGAAGAGGCGGGCGTGGCGGTGCACCATCTCCGCCTCCGCCGGCGGTCCCTCTCCCCGCGGCGGTCCACATAGGGGACGACCCTTGCGAGTTCTTCGTCAAGCTGCGCCGGGCGCCTCGTCGTCGCCTCCGGCTTCCAGCCCGCTCTGGCGCGATGGAGTCGGATCCGCCCGAGACGCTGAGACTGCACATGAGGGGTTGTGGGATCAGCGGCACGCGAGTCTGCGTTGTATTCCCAGCCCCTAATGTGATGTATCTTGACCGTGGGTGGAAGACGTTCGCCCGTATCCACAGCTTGACGGCAGGGTTTACCCTCCATTTTAAGTTAATAGAGGGCGACCTTCTCTCCGTCAAGGTCTTCGGGGACTCCGGCACTCGGGCGAAGTGCTGCGTGGACAGCTCCTCCGACAGCGAAGACTCCCCCTCGAGCGAGAGTGACGAGGAGGAGAGCGACAGCGACGATGAGGATAGCGGGCGGTGGGATGGCGGGCCCGACTAGGTGTCGGGCGCGCTCGCTGCCACCGCGACCCCATCATCCGTGTCGCTGCTCCTTGAACTCCCGGGTCGCCTCCTTGGGCGGCTGGCGAGGAGAGGCTGCGGAAGGGAAGAGGGCTGGCGACAAGGCCGTCAAGTCGAGTACGAGGTGTAGTGCCTCGACAGCGTCCGACGCCCCGCCGCCCGCCTCGAGCCCGCTTCGGCGCCGCCATCACCGTCCAGCCTCCGGACAGCCCCCGGGATGTTCTCTTGGTGTCTTCTGGCACCCGTAGCTCGCCTAGGCGCCCCTTTTGCCCTTTTCGCCTCCTTGACCTACCTCTTGAAGAGAGGGACAGGAAAAGGATTACGGTCATCTTATCTTTTTAATTTGTAAGCCTTCGGGCCTTAGCTGCATCTAAAACTTGTAATCCTCTCTTTCATGTTTTTCATCCTCTATGGACTGTATCTGTGTGGGATGTTTTTTTAATGAAAAGGGGATGCTTGCCGGGTTTTTTTGTCTTGCGGGTTAAACCCACGTCAAGGAGTTGATCCTTGGTATCCCTCGGATAGACATTTCATCTCCCGGCAACAGGCCCTGCCGCCTCCCCGACTCATCCCTTGTATGTTTTTACCCTACGCTTTTAGGGAACTTGCCGGCGCTAACATGCTTGCCATGAGTCTTTGAAGTCTTGAACATCGGCAGCTTCTTCATGGCGGTGTTGCCTCCGCAAGAAACCTCGTCGGGGCTAGTTGCAGACGCTTTTATTGTTGAGCGGACTCGAAAAAAGTAAGGGCGCAACTTAGCCACGAGCCGTTCTTCTTCAAGCTACACGCTTTTCCATACAAGGCACGGCAGTTTTCGGGAAGAAACGCGGTTTCGCATTCCCCAGTCCATAAGAGGATGCATGATGAGGGACGAAAAACTTATCTGATATCGCAGCCCCCGGCAATTCTGGCTTGCCGGGGATGAATCTTGGTACTCGCAGCCCCCAGCAACACTGGCTTGCCGGGACCCAGGTGCCGGCGCACCTTTCTCTCCTTTCCTTGTTCTTGCCGCTGCTAGACGTGTCATACGAACAATCTCTTAGAGCGCGGCAAGTTATTTACTGTAATATAACTTTATTCTGGATACTATCTGCAACGTTACTTCCTTTATTCGGTTCCATCCCTTGTATGTTTTTACCCTGCGCTTTTAGGGAACTTGCCGGTGCAAACACGCTTGCCGCGAGCGCTGAGTGTGGAACATCGGCAGCTTCTTCATGGGTGTTGCCTCCGCAAGAAACCTTGTTTGGGCTAGTCGCAAGACTTTCATTGTTGAGCGGACTCGAAACAAAGTAAGGGCGCAATTTAGCCACGAGCCGGTTCCTCCGGGCACAGGTTTTCCATACAAGGCACGGCCGTTCAAGGAATATAACTTAAAAATTTAAAACTGACTGTGCTCAAACTTTGGCAACTTAGCTTCTCTGTCTCCTGCGTCCGGCAAGGCTGTGCTTCTTTGAACGACACCATATCCACTTCATTATCCTCCCCTTCTCGAAGCTTCTGGCGTTAACTTTGCGGCTATAGTAGCGGCGCAAAGCTTGCTGGTAGCGAGCAGCTCGTACCACAGCCTGAAGACGATCTTCCCCAAGGAGCAGTGCATCATCTTGCCGCAGCTGCTCTTGCTCTAGCTCATCATAAGCGAGCACTCGAGGCAATCCAGATATCTGAGGAAAGGGCCGAGAATGTCGAGCCCCAGCACCAAAAATGGTCGGGATAAAGGGATTGTTTGGAGAGCTTGAGCTGGTTGATGTATCTGCCGAGTGGAACTCGCACGCTTCACACTTGGTTACTTGTGCGCTTGCATCCTGGAGGGCTGTCGGCCAGAAGAAGCCTTGCCGGAAGGCTTTGCCGGCAAGCGCTCTTGCGCCAATGTGGTGACCACATATGCCTCCGTGCATCTCCGCCAACAGCTCTTGTCCTTCTTCCCGGGAAATGCACTTCAATTTCACTCCGTTGAATCTTTTTACAGACAAGATGTCATCGACAAACTGGTACATACTTGATTGCCGGGCTACTTTTTCTGCTTCTTCTTGCTCCTCGGGAAGTTCTCCTGTTTGAAGGAAATGGACTATCTGCTGTGCCCATGTCGGAGCTTGTGGCTCGACAACAAGGACTAAAGGCGCAAATGCTGCTGCAGGAACATCCGCTTCTACGGCAAGAACCTAGGATCCTGCCGGAGCGTGATGCTCCCCGGCAAGCGTGTCGGGACACATCTTGTCGGGAGTGTCTGCTTCAACGGAACAAACCCTAGGGCTTGTCGGAGCAGACTGCTCCTCAGCACTTTCTTTGTTGATCCTGGAGACCTTCTTGGCGGCGGCTTCGGGGAGCTCTGCCGGAAAGTAGTCGCCAGTAACCAACTTCCTCTTCTTGTTCTGCCCAGTTGATGGTGTGACAGATGGTTGAGTTAGCTTGAGCACAAAGATCCCTGGTTCCACAGGTAACTTGAGTGCGGCGCATTTTGACAGGCCATCTGCAATGTCGTTCTGAGCTCTTGGAACGTGTTCCATCTGCAGGCCGTCAAAATGCTCTTCTAGCTTCCTCACTTCATCAATGTAGGCTTCCATCAACGGACTCTGATAATCTTTATTCACTTGGCGGATGACAAGCTGTGAATCACCCCTGACAATAAGCTTTTTGATCCCAAGTTCTGCTGCTATTCTGAGTCCGGCAAGCAAGCCTTCATACTCTGCAGTATTGTTTGTTTCTTGCTCCTTGGGAAAGTGCATCTGAACCACGTACTTGAGGTGCTCTCCGGTGGTGTGCGACAAGTAGTATGCCCTTTTGGCGCCTTTGCAGCGAGAAGGCACCATCAAAGTACATGATCCATTCTTTGCTCGCTTCCTTGACGGGGATGCTCCTCTCTGGAGTTTCTTCATCGGGTGTTGGCGTCCATTCTGCTATGAATTCTGCCAATGCTCGGCTCTAAATAGTTGGAGTACTCTCAAACTTGAGGCCAAAGCTTGACAATTCCAAAGGCCCACTCGACAATCCCGCTGTTGCTTCCGGATTCTCGCAATATCCTCTTCAATGTAAAGCGAGTGACAACTGTGATCTCATGCGCTTGAAAGTAATGGCGCAGCTTCCTCGAGGCCATGAGAAGGCCGAAAAGCAACTTCTGCACACCAGAGTACCTTGATCTAGACCCCTCGTAAGGGAACCGACAAAGTAAACTGGTCGCCGCACCATCTTCTTCGCTTTCTTCCGCAATCAGTATGATCCTTCCTTGCCGGACCGAGCTTGTCGGGAAGCCCCACGCCGTCGCCGGACTCGCTTGCCGTGGCTGCCGGCTCCTTATCTGCCTCCCTCTCCGCTACTAACGCAGCACTAACCACTTGATTGGTTGCCGCTAGATATAGCAGCAACTTCTCTTGTGGTTTAGGTGAGACAAGTACTGGAGTAGAGGATAGGTATCTCTTCAAGTCCTGTAGCGCAGCCTCCGCTTCCGGAGTCCATTTCATTGGACCTGCCTTTTTCAAAATTTTGAAAAATGGAAGGACGCGCTCAGCAGACTTAGAAATGAACCTACTGAGAGCAGCAACGCAGCCGACAAGCCTTCGCACATCCTTGACGCGCTTCGGGGCTTCAATCTGCTCGATGGCCTTGATCTTGTTGGGGTTGGCTTCAATCCCCCTCTGGGACACAAAGAACCCGAGAAGCTTTCCGGAAGGAACTCCAAACACGCACTTCTCGGGGTTCAACTTGAGGTTGACCTTGCGCAGATTTGCAAAAGTCTCATCCAAATCCTGGATCAAAGTTGCTCTGTCTCTGCTCTTGACCACTATGTCATCCATGTAAGCTTCTTCATTTCTGTGCAGCTGTAGCTCAAAAGCATGACTGACTACTCTTGCAAATGTTGAACCAGCATTCTTTAGTCCGAAAGGCATCCGTACAAAGCAGTACGTGCCACATGGAGTAATGAATGCGGTTTTCTCTTCATCCTCTTCGCCATGAAGATCCGATGATATCCCGAGTATGCATCAAGGAATGAAAGCGATCACATCCCGCCGTGGAGTCGACAATCTGGTCAATGCACGGCAAGGAAATGGATCCTTGGGACAAGCTTTATTAACATCGGTGAAGTCAATACAAAGCCTCCACTTCCCGTTTGCCTTGCGCCACGACTCACCGGATTGGCTAACCACGTTGGATGGAGTACTCCTCGGACCAGGCCGCCGCTTCCAACTTCCCCGATCTCCTCTCGCAATGAACTCTTGACGCCTACCACTTGTTTCTGACTCTCTGACGGGCGGCGCGTGAGGACAGACGGCAAGGTGGTGCTCAATTACTTTCACAGGAACACCGTGGATGTCGATGGCTGCCATGCAAACACATCGACATTCGCCCGCAGAAAACAACGAGCGCGCTTTCTATTTAGGGTCAAGCGTGGCACCGATGGTGAAGGTACCACCAGTGCCGTCCTCCTTGGCGGCCACTTTCTTGGTCTCTGGTGCAGCTGTCTTCGCCTTCTTGCACTTGCCGGTGGAGCTCGATGGTGCGTCCTCGACGGTAGCGCAGCACTCCGAAGAGGTGCGCTTGCCGGAGTGGGCAACAGAGCTACTCTTGCCGGACTTGGTCTTCTTCTTCTTCCCCCCGGGAGCTTCAGTGGCAAGTGGTTTGCGCTCTGCTGCGGCTGCTGCTTCCCGGTAGATCTTGTCGGTACAGATAAGTGCATCCTTCTTGTCGCCCTGGACAGAAATGACACTTATCGGATCGGGCATCCTGAGCACATTATAGGCATAGTGAGAGGTTGCCATGAACTTGGCAAGCGCCGGATGGCCGAGTATCCCATTGTAGGGCAATGGGAAATCAGCAACGTCAAATGTGACTCTCTCTGTCCTGAAATTCAGCTCGCTGCCAAACGTCACTGGCAGTGTGATCTTCCCCTTTGGCTTGCACCTTCCCGGGTTGATTCCTTGAAAGGTACCAGTTTCTTCGAGCTCGCTGTCGGGGATCTGGAGCTTCTTGAGCACCGCGAAAGAGATCAGATTTAGGCCGGCCCCGCCGTCAACCAACATCTTTGTGACCTTGAGGTTGCGGATGGTTGGTGAAACCAACATCGGCAAGCACCCGACCGCAGTGATGCGATCAGGGTGATCCTCAACATCAAAGACGATGGGCGTGCTGGACCACTTTAGGGGCTTGCGCAATTCGACTGATGGTTCTGCTGCATTCAACTCCCGCACCCACTGTTTGAGTTGACGGTGCGAGGTGTACAGAGAAGCACCGCCGTCAACACACAAAACCTCCGTCGCCTTCTGAAACTCTTGCTCATCAGTCTCATCTTCCTCCATCTCATCATCTTCATCTTCGTCTTCGTCCTTGTCGCGGCCTCGGGGAGGTCTATCTTCTTGCCGCTGCTTGGCCTTGCCGCGGCGCCCTCCCCGGGCGGGACGATTCTTGCCGGATCCTCCGCCACGTTCCTGGGCCTTCTCCTTATCGCGACGCTCATATTCAGCTTTCTGTAGCTCTGCCATCTGCTCAACCTTCTTGCATGCTTGGAGATCATGGCCCTTGGTGCGACGGATCTTGCAGTACGGCTTGCCGGAACCGTCCTGCTTGTCGGCGGCCGCCACAGCCTCGCCGGAGTCACCAGCTTTGGCCTTGTCGGAGCCGCCTCCGTTGTCGGACTGCTCAACAACTAGCACATCCTTAGCCTTTCTCTTTCTGTTATTCCGCCTCCGCCTCCTCTTTGCCGGAAGGAGTCCTCACCGCCGATACTTCGCTCTGTGTTCTCTCGGGGAGTTTCTCCCTCTTCAGCCCGTGCACACTTGTCGGCCAAAGCATAAAGCTCGCCGACATCTCTAATCTTGCACATCGCCATCTCCTCCCTCATCCTGCGGTTGCGCGTTCGATGGAACGACCGATAACCGCGGCGGGTGGACGCTCGATGTTGCGCCGCACCGGCTGAATCTCTGATGTACTTGCGCAGGGTTCTCCTCCTTCGGGCGAGCAAATGAAGATCGCTCTCCTAGCCATGGGGTTTGTGGCCGCCTTTGAAGGCGCCGACAAACTGATGGCACAGGTCCGCCCACGAAGAGATGGAGTTGTCCGGCAAGTGCATGAGCCAAGATCGGACGTTGGCTTGAGCACCGGAAGTAGTTGGCGAGATCTTCTCGTCGCGCCCGCAGCGCCTCGCACCGCGATGGTGTAGACGCCGAGGAACTCCGACGATGTATCCCGCCATCGCATTTCTCGGTATGTATGGCTTGAAGTTCTTGGTATCGGGCCATCGGACTTGCCGCAGCTCACGGGTGAATGCAGGCATCCTATCACAGACGGACAGTCGCTGGTTCTTCGGGCGCATGCATATCGACAAGGGGCCAGCGCTGGTCGATTGACGCCGCTTCTCTGCGCTTCGATGCAAGTACGAGCGTCTTCGTGTCGTCGTTCTTGGAGAACTTGGCGTTGATCGCGTCGGGCTCGCGGGTCCGACGACGCGGTGGAGTCGGTGTCGAGGTAGGCCCGGTGAGTCGGCGATCCTGGCCTTCGGGGCGGGGAGTGCATGGTAGTGGCACCCCCAGCGGTCTTGTCGGCGTCGGCTTGCGCCTGGGCGTCTTGCCGGGGCTTCAATGTGCTCGGTTGCCAGGGCTTGTCGCCGTTGGCGAAGCCAATGAGGCTATAGATGGCGCCCCTCGATCGCCGATCTTGTCCGTGGCCGAGGGTAATCTAGAAGCAGTGGGCTCGAGCCAGCCTTCCGAGTCTTGGGCGGCGGTGGCGAGCGGCGCGAGGTGTGGGATATGCTCAAACTTCTAACAGTGTTAGAAGGAGCAACATCTCGCCCAGCGACCGTCTCAGCGCTGCGTGCGTGCGTCGTCGGGCGTGCATGTTGGCCTTGAGCGTCCCCTGCTCCGCCAGCTTGGCCTTGTTCCAACGTGAGCACGGTGCTAGGAGCACCGTGGCGTTGTCGATCTTGCCCCTCCTGGGAGGGGTGCGGTGGATGTACGGACGCAGAAGCTTGCGGGGCCTTGTCCTTGGACCTGGTGACGACGTGAGTCCCACCGTTGGCGCCCGCTCCTCCGCCGGCGTCCACCCCACTGCCTGTTTGCTCCGGTGGCGGTAGGATAGTCGCAGATGGAGCGGCCACCTCCGAAGCCTTCTTCTTCGGTGGCATGTTGATGAAGATGTTGATGTAGCGCGCGCAGAAGACCGGATCAGGGTCGCACAACCTCGACGCCCCCTACCTGGCGCGCCAAAGATGTCGTGGTGGGCTGAGAGCACGAGCACCTATGGGGCAGGGAGCCCCTTCTCGGTCCGGCGGGGAGCGGAGGGCGCACGAAGAGCAGATCGAGGTCGAGCACGCGAGGAGATTTTTACCAGCTTCGGAGCTCTCCGGAGAGATAAAACTCCTACTGCTGCTTTGTGTTTGTATTTGTTCTTGCTCGAAAGCGTGGGTATGCTGTGGTTTCGAACGAGTCCAACTGAACCAACCCCCGAACCCCTTCTATGTGCGCACGGGCCTCCTTTTTATAGTCCAAAGGGGTCACCGATAGGTGGCAACGCAGAGAGAGGGGTAGAAAGGTAAAAACGCGGGTTGGTACAACCACTATCAACAGTGTCCCCTACCTAACTCTGACGGCAGGGGACAAGAGCATTTAATGCCCGTCTGGTCGCTCCAACAGTGCAGGAAACGACCGTTTGGGGCGCCACCGATCGCCACGATGGCCTCCTAGTCACCTTCGCTCGCCACCTCGCACCGCTAGGCTGCACAGCCACACGCCACGCACCAGAATGATCCTGTGGTGACACGCCGTCGGGTGAGCCGGAGCGTGGTAGAGTGGTAGCCGCCGCGGCAAGCGCCTTTGCCGCGATTCGTTTTGCCGCACCCGCAAGCTTGCCGCTCGTCGGGTCTTGCCGGGACGCGCGGCGCGTCGCGGCAGGTCTTCTGAAGTGCCTTGGTTGGCCTTCCCGGCAAGCTCCTCTTGCCGAGGTCTTGTTCTTCCCGGAAAGCTCCTCTTGCCGGGGTCTTGTTCTTCCCGGCAAGCTCCTCTTGCCGGGGCCTTGTCTTCAAAGTTAACACTTTGTTCTTGAATGGCAGTAAATGAGAATGATGAAGGGTCTTGGCGGGCGTCCGGCAAGCCTTGCCGCGGGACGCTGCAACTGCCCGTGCCCAAGTTTGGGGTACTAAGGTATGCCTACTTTAGTACACCGACAGTTTCCCCCCACAAGTGCGGACGGTGAACATGATTTACGCAACCCATATACCCAAGAGGGAGAGGAAGCGCGCACTAAGGGACGTCTATGCGATGGAGCCAGTCACCCCGAAGTTCAATCCATGGTCCTCTTGTCCGATCACTTTCGATCGAAGAGACCATCCGACCAGCATACGCCATGGCAGATTCGCCGCATTGGTTTTAGACCCAATCGTCGATGGATTTCACCTCACGAGAGTCCTGATGGACGGCGATAGTAGCCTGAACCTACTTTATCAGGATACAGTGCGCAAGATGGGCATAGACCCCTCAAGGATTAAAGCTACAAAGACAACCTTTAAAGGTGTCATACCAGGTGTGGAAGCCAATTGTACGGGCTCAGTCACATTGGAAGTGGTCTTCGGATCCCCGGATAATTTCCGGAGCGAAGAGTTAATCTTCGACATAGTTCCATTTCGCAGCGGCTATCACGCTTTGCTTGGACGAACCGCGTTTGCAAAGTTCAATGCGGTGCCGCATTATGCATACCTAAAGCTCAAGATGCCAGGCCCTCGCGGAGTCATCACGGTAAACGGAAATACGGAACGCTCCCTCCGAACGGAGGAACATACAGCGGCTCTCGCGGCAGAAGTACAGAGCAGCCTTTTAAGGCAATTTTCGAGTCCAGCCGTTAAACGGCCGGATACAGCAAAACGCGCCCGAAGCAATACCAACCAAGACAACCTGGCACGATACGAGCATGCGTAGCAATGCGGCCCTAACCCCTGCCCTCCCATGATTGCAAGAACAACCCTCCGCGTACATCATTACGCTTTGGAGATACCATGGGCGCAGGGGAAGGGGCACGATCACAATGGACCCAGAGTGCGGCTCGACCGCACCAGGGGCTCGCAAGTGTACCCCCCCCTTTTTTTTATTATTATTTTCCTTCTTTGTGTACACAGGACTCCGTTAACCAGAGGCCCTGTCCGGCGGTGAACCTGCCGAACTCATGATGCAACAGCCAGGGAAGAAAGAAGGCTGCGACGAACAATCTGGTGGTCTCAATTACGAGCATTAAATTCGATTATATACACCAAGTCCGCAGCTCACCCCTCGAGGGGACATGTTTAATTAGTCCAAATCCCTTGCTTATCGCACTATTTGTATCACCCGCACTCATAGCGACTTTCTTTAATAAATAATGCAGCACTTTTTTGACTGCAATTACATTACCTTTTATATATATATATATATATGTTCATTACATGACATCTTGCACCAGATATTTTGGTACGGCCTAATACACCAGGGCTTATGTTCCCACACTATGGTGTGATAAGTCCTAACACTTTCATAAGTGCGGCACCCGAACTTATAGCATTATATGAATCGGCTCAATCATGTCTTGGGTCAATAGTTGGGTTTGCCCGGCTCCCACGCTTTTGGTGCCTTACGCCCGCTCACGCACTAAGGTGGCACTGGAGAACCATCGCGATTGCACCCCTGTTGAGCCGGCGGCGCCTCGATGGAGAAAGCTAAACCGACCGGCATGATAAGGCGAGAGATCGGTCGCTATTCGAGAGGTCTTTTCGGTCCTTAAAGACTCACGCCGCTCGAGCGAAGTTCGGATAATGTCCGACGAAGGCGTGGATAGCGCCCGGATTCGGTCTTCCGAATACCGGGGCTTCACGAAATTTAAAATTATAGAATTCTATGGCTAAGGAGAGTGTTCAAGCATTATGTCCGTTGCCTTGTTCGTTGTGTTGAGCGCCTCCTAGATGGACCCAAAATGGGAACAAGAGTGCTCAAGTTTATCCTCAACACCCCAAAGACTCATGGCTTGGGGGCTGAAGCCAACGACTTGCCATCTCTCGATTTTATAAACGGCCGCATGAAGGTAATATTTTAAATTAAAACAAGCGTTGCTCAAGGCGCATATGAACAAAGTTTTCAGCGCGATGGATAATACATAGCGAAGTTTACTCAAAGATTACATTTCGGGGCACTCATCCGCAATATCGCGGGATCCCTTCAGGACAGTTTTATAATACATTTCAGGCGTGCGATACTCCTTGCCCGGTGGCAGTGGGTCCGTGAGAAGCTTCTCCGCATCCAACCTGCCCCAATGCACCTTTGTGCGGGCAAGGGCCCGACGAGCACCTTCAATACAAAGCGGAGCGCTTGATGACCTCTACCCAGGGCATGCATCCACCACCGCCAGACGAGGCCAAGTAGCTCCTGTGCATGGCCTGTCCAGCCACACCGGACTATAAGGCCCTCCATGGCCTCCTCGGCTACCTTGTGGAGTTCGACCAGCCGCTTCACCGGTCGCTTGGGGGCACCGAATGGCCGGCCTCAGCGTACTGAGACCAGAAGACCTTCTCCGTCAAGCTCCCCTCCTCGCCACGATAGAATGCGGCGGCATGGGACGCACTAAGCGGCAGATCTGCAAACGCCCCTGGAGAGCTCCGAATGCGGGTAAGTGTCAGGTAGTTTACATTAACATGCTTGCTTTGCATGAAAAATGCCTTACCCGCCGCTATCTTCTTTACATCTTCAACCTCCTGAAGGGCCTTACGGGCCTCGGCCTTGGCAGACTTGGCACTTTCGAGAGCCGAGGCAAGCTCGGACTCTCGATTCTTGGAGTCACGCTCCAAACTCTCATGCTTCTCCATGAGAGCCTGGAGCTCTTGCCGTACTTCCGCCACCCGTGCCTCCTGCTTTTCTCGCTCTGCCGTTCATGATCAAGATCTGCTCGCCACGGACACAGCCTCCTTCAGGCTGCCACCTCGCTCGTGGCCCCCGCAATACCCATATTATCCTTGTTAATTTTATTGCAACCAAAATCCTTTTACAGAAGGTAACTATTCAAAGTGGTGTTACTCACCTTCTTTGTCCTCGAGCTGCTTCTTGGCATGGACGAGCTCTTGCTTGACCGCCGAGATCCTGCTTCAACACACCGACCTCCGCAATCGGTCAGAGGTCAGTCAGCAGCGCCTCGCAAACCCATATTGACATATTTTAAGCAACCTCACAGATATCTTGTTAGATCCTCATCCGCTTTTCTTTTCAACACCGAATCGAGCATCGAGGCTACCGTCTATGCGGTATTACATTACATAATTTTAACTTCTTACCTCAAAGCTCGTTAGAAGGTTGCTGCAGCTTTCACCAGCCCGCTCTTGGCGAAGTTGAACCTTTCAATCACCGCACTCATGATAGTGCGGTGTTCTTCCTCGATGGAAGCGCCTTTAAGCGCCCAACAAGTTATCCGGCGCCCGGTTGGGCAGAGGCCGCCGGTGTCACGGTCTTGCCCTTCTTTGAAGGGCCGCCGACGGACTCGAACCATCGTGGGTTCCGATGTAGAGTCCGGCGCAAAGTCCGGAGGCTGCCGACGGCGCCCGAGCCTCCTCCCGATGGGTCCTCTCGATCCCACCTCGGTGTCCTCGCTTGCGCGGGGTAGAGGCGTCGAAGTGAATCCACATCCGACGGGGCCAACGACCGCCGATGAAGTGGGGAGATCATCATCGGCGGACTACGGACGAATGCGGCATTAGAGGGACACTACGCGACACGAAAGAAATTGAATATCGTGGATCCGGATACTTACGATCTTGTTTGGATGCCCGCCCTTAAAGGTTACTCTCCTCGCCAACGGTGGTGTTGGCGAACTGTCCGGGGATAGTTCTCCCCTCTTGACCCTTCGCCTCCCCTATTGGGGAAGCCTTCCTCTTCTTCTCTCCTCCTCCGGAGAGAGTCTTCTTCCTCCTCGTCGCCTTCGGGAGGAGTCCGCCTCGTCGTCAGACGCTCGATTGCGGAACTCTTTCGAGTCCCCGCGGCCACCTTCTTGGCCTTCTTCTCCAAAGACCACGCAGCGGTGCCGAACTAGCAGCCCTGCTAGACGGGTGTTCACTTGGTCTTCTGGCATGGGAGCCAGGCTGATGAGCTGCTCGGCCTTCTCCATCCATTCCTATCAAAGGAAAAGAGAGATTGAAACACTCTTAGAATCAATTTGATTACCACAAGTGTCCCGTAAAGGGGTTGAATCACTTACCTCGTCAGCCGGATGCTGCGAGCAAAATCCGCGATCTTCCGTCATGGATGCGGGGCTTGGCGCCTTAAACAAAGACCTCCAGCGCCTTCAGATGTCGATCGAAGAGCCCGCTTAGCGCTGGTGCTGTTCGATTGAACTCCCACAGATTGAATGCCCGTTCTTGGCATGGGAGAATCCGCGGATGAGCATGACTTGACCACGCCGACGAGCCCGAGCTTATTGCTCACCAGCTTCGGATGCAGGCTCGAGTCCCGCTGCCTCCTCCGGATTGCCCCACAGCAAGCCCTTCTTTTCCGGAGGTGAGCTGCGTGGGGATGCCAGATCTAAACTTCGGGGCCACCGCCCATGTGGGCTCGCGCGGCTCGGTGATGTAGAACCACCCCGATTGCCACCCCTTGACGGAGTCCACGAAGGCCCCTTCGAGCCAAAGGACGTTGGGCAACTTACCCAACATGGCGCCTCCGCATTCCGTTTGCATGCCCTTCACAACCTTCGGCTTGACGTTGAAGGTCTTGAGCCACAGGCCGAAGTGGGGCCGAATGCAGAGGAAGGCCTCGCACACGACGATAAACGCCGAGATGTTGAGGATGAAGTTCGGCGCCAGATCGTGGAAATCCATGCCGTAGTAAAACATGAGCCCCCGGACGAATGGGTGGAGTGGAAAGCCCAGTCCGCGGAGGAAGTGGGGAAGAAAGATGACCCTCTCATGGGGCCCGAGGGTAGGGATGAGCTGCCCCTCGTCGGGCAGCCGATGCACGATATCGCCGAAGAGGTATCCGGTGCTGCGCAGCTTGGTGATGTGCTCCTCCTTAACGGTGGAGGCCAACCATTTGCCTCCCGCTCCGGACATATTTGGAGAAGGTTGAGGCGAGATGCGCTTGGGCGTTGGAGCTTGAGTGCGCGGAGATGGATAAGCAAAGGAGGAAGAAGGCGTAGGTGAGAAGGTAAATCCTTATCCCTTATATATAGGTGGATCTAAAACTATGCGCCCCCACCGCCCGGTAAAACTCGCTTATCTCCCAAGCGCCACCATCAATGGCGCGGTTGGGTTACGCACGTCCGTATTGATGAGAATCCCGAATAAGGGGAACACGATCTCTGCTTCGACAAGACGTGCTAAGGAAACCGCTTCGCTAAACGTGCTGAAGTGGTATAGTAAAAAACGATTCAAACAAAGGCTTGGTAGCGGTGTGATGTCACGCCGCATAATACGCCGCCAGATTGGACTGGTGTACATTTTATTCTCTACGGTGGAATGTGGAATTTATTTTGCGAGCCGGACACTATCCCGGTGTTCATGATCTTCTTTGGATTATTCAAGGAGGAACCCGCCTTGCAATGCCGGACATTATGCTGTACGGGACTTATCGTCATTGAAGCCTGGTTCGAGGCTACCGAGGAGTCTCGACTAGGGGTGTCCGGATAGTCGACTATCATCGTCCGCGGACTCCAAGACTACGAAGATACAAGATTGAAGACTCCGTCCCTGTCCGGATGGGACTTTCCTTGGCGTGGAAGGCAAGCTTGGCGATACGGACATGTAGATCTCCTACCATTGTAACCGACTCTGTAACCCTAGCCTCCTCCGGTGTCTATATAAACTGGAGGGCTTTAGTCCGTAGGACACAACATACATTACAACAATCATACCATAGGCTAGCTTTAGGGTTTAGCCTCCTTGATCTCGTGGTAGATCCACTCTTGTACTACCCATATCATCAATATTAATCAAGCAGGACGTAGGGTTTTACCTCCATCGAGAGGGCCCGAACCTGGGTAAAACATCGTGTCCCTCGTCTCCTGTTACCATCCGCCTAGACGCACAGTTCGGGACCCCCTACCCGAGATCCGCCGGTTTTGACACCGACAGGGTTCCTTAAATTCACCCTCATAAGGTATCCTACATACCACGCAAAAATGATGTAAAGACATTTCTTTGAATTCATCATATAAATGAAACGATACTGCAAGCGGTGACTTTTTAGGATAATAATAAAAGTTTTGCACGAAAGTATTGGTAAGTAAGAGATACTGATCGATTCGGTCGTTCATGAAACCGGTGAGGCGTGCAGTCCCGATTAAAGCATAAAAGTCTGCATGAATTTCGGTTTCTTTCAAAAAATCCTCACACGGCCATTCACATGACCGTACTTCCGCTAAGCGAGGAAGATTATACTTGGGTTTTTCCTTCTCTTTGTCTTGTTTTTCCTTAGAGCTTTGGCTAGAGGAGCCTTTAAAGAGCCTCCTTAACATTTTCTAAAAATTTCTTAAATTTTAGTAACTTGAAAATAAAAGTGAAGAAAACTAAACAAGATTGATAGCAACTACTCCTACAAGTGCCTAGAGCCTGTAACATGCATTGGAATTGCTTGGGACCTCAAAAATTTAACATGCAAGCTCAAGAACATGGTCACCTATGCAGCAAAAATTTGCAATGAATAAAGCACTAGAACAAAAACTAATTGGACCAATGGAGGAGTCACATACCAAGCAACAATCTCCCAAAGCAGTTTTGTGAATGGAGCTTTGAGCTAAGAGATCGAAAATTGCAGCAAAACGAGCTAGAACTCGGGCTTGAGCTGGATGGGGATTTTTTGGTGTAGAAGATGAAGTGTGTGGGTGCTGGCATAAGTGGAGGGGAGCCACCAGGGGCCCACGAGACAGGGGGACGCACCCTCCTCTCTCGTGGCCTGGTGCTTGCCCCTCCTGCAGTGTTTTCAGTGCCTAAAATCCTCAAATATTCCAGAAAAAATCATACTAAATTTGTAGGGCATTTGGAGCACTTCTATTTTCGGACAATTTTTTTAATGCACGGATAATTTAGAAAACAGGCGTATAATACTATTTTTGCTTTGTTTAATCTAAATAACATAAAGTAAAAGGAGGGTACAGAAGGTTGTGCCTTCTAGTTTCATCCATCTCGTGATCATCAAAATGAACCCACTAACAAGGTTGATCAAGTCTTGTTAACAAACTCATTCCGAATAACACGGATCCGGAGAAATTTCGAATAACACTAAGTTACCTCAACGGGGATATGAAAATCCCCAACAATAAGAATATCATATTATTTCTTGACAGTAGGGAGAGGAAATTTAAAACCTCCAAAATAATAGTTGGAACTTTTTCAATAGAATTGATGCTATGAACTTGAGATTGTTTCCTTGGAAAGTGTACCGTATGCTCATTACCATAACATGAAAAGTGACATTGCCTTTGTTGCAATCAATAACAGCCCCTGAGTATTAACAAAAGGTCTACCAAGGATAATAGACATACTATCGTCCTCAGGAATATCAAGAATAACAAAGTCCGTTAAGTTGGTGACATTTGCAACCACAATAGGCACATCCTCACAAATACCGACAGGTATAGCAATTGATTTATCAGCCATTTGCAAAGATATTTCAGTAGGTGTCAACTTATTCAATTCAAGTCTACGATATAAAGAGAGAGGCATAACACTAACACCGGCTCCAAGATCACATAAAGCAGTTCTAACATAATTTCTTTTAATAGAGCATGGTATAGTTGGTACACCCGGATCTCCAAGTTTCTTTGGTATTCCACCTTTAAAAGTGTAATTAGCAAGCATGGTGGAAATTTCAGCTTCCAGTATCTTTCTTTTATTTGTGATGATATCCTTCATATACTTAGCATAAGGATTTACTTTAAGCATATCAATTAAGCGCATACGTAAGAAAATAGGTCTAATCATTTCAGCAAAGCGCTCAAAATTCTCATCATCCTTTGACTTGGATGGTTTAGGAGGAAAGGGCATGGGTCTCTGAACCCATGGTTCTCTTTCTTTACTGTGCTTCCTAGCAACAAAATCTCTCTTATCATAACGTTGATTCTTCGATTGTGGGTTATCAAGATCAACAGCAGGTTCAATCTCTACATCATTGTTTTTGCTAGGTTGAGCATCAACATGAACATTATCATTAACATTATCACTAGTTCATGTTCATCACCTGATTGTGTTTCAAAGATCGAGATAGAAATATCATTGGGATTCTCGTGTGTCTACATGAGGTTCACTAGAAGCATGCAAAGTTCTATCATTTTTCTTTTTCTTCTTTCTAGAAGAACTAGGTGCCTCTAAATTATTTCTCTGAGAATCTTGCTCGATTCTCTTAGGGTGGCCTTCAGGATACAAAGGTTCCTGAGTCATTCTACCAGTTCTAGTAGCCACTCTAACAGCAAAGTCATTTTTATTATTTAATTCATCAAGCAAATCATTTTGAGCTTGAAGTACTTACTCAGCTTGAGTAGCAACCATAGAAGCATATTTGCTAACGCGGTGAAGTTCATCTTTAACTCCAGCCAGATTATCACCTACGCGTCCTATCTCGAAAGCATTATTCTTTAACTCTCTACCAACATAAGCATTAAAACTTTCCTGTCAGTCATCAAATTCATCTAAGCATGGGCTATGAAATTTAGTAGAGGGTATTTCAACTTTATCATATCTATAGAGAGAATTTACCTTTACTACCTGTGTCAGGTTATCAAGACAATGTGGTTCTTCACGCGGTATATTAAGACCATGTATTTCTTCAATAGGAGGTAAATTCTTAACATCTTCAACTTTAATACCTTTTTCTTTCATTGATTTCTTTGCCTCTTGCATATCTTGAGGACTGGGAAATAAAACACCTCTCTTCTTCGGAGTGGGTTTAGGAATAGGCATAGGAGTTGGCTCAATTGGTTTAGGAATTACTTCAAGAATTGGCTCAGGAAGAGTCCAATTATTTTCGTTAGTCAACATATTATTCAATAATATTTCAGCTTCATCGATTGTTCTTTCCCTGAAAACACAACCAGCACAACTATCCAAGTAGTCCTTGGAAGCATCGGTTAGTCCATTATAAAAGATATCAAATGTTTCATTTTTCTTAAGAGGATGATCAGGCAAAGCATTAAGTGACCGGAGAAGCCTCCCCCAAGCTTGTGGGAGACTCTCTTCTTTGATTTGCACAAAATTATATATTTCCCGGAAGGCAGCTTGTTTCTTATGGGCAGGGAAATATTTAGCGGAGAAGTAATAAATCATATCCTGGGGACTACGCACACAACCAAGAGCAAGAGAATTATACCAAGTCTTAGCATCACCCTTTAAAGAGAACGGAAATATCTTAAGGATGTATAAATAACGAGACTTCTCATCATGAGGGAACAGGGTGGCTATATCATTCAACTTGGTAAGATGTGCCACAACAGTTTCAGATTCAAGGCCATAAAAAGGATCAGGTTCAACTAAAGTAAAAATATCAGGATCAACAGAGAATTCATAATCCTTATCAGTAACACATATAGGTGAAGTAGCAAAAGCAGGATCGGGTTTCATTCTAGCATTAAGAGTCTGCTGCTTCCATTTAGCTAATAGTTTCTTCAGATCATTTCTATCATTGCAAGCAAGAATTTCCATAGCAGATGCTTCATTCATAACATAACCCTTAGGAACAACAGGTAATACATAATCATTGGGGGGACCTTCATCATCACTATCATCAGTAGTAGGATCTTCAGTAATATCATTCCCCCTAACTCTAGCAAGTTGTTCATCTAGAAATTCACCTAATGGCAAAGTAGTATCACGCACAGAAGTAGTTTCATCATGCATAGCAGAAGTGGCATCATCAATAACATGTGACATATCAGAATTCATAGCAGTAGCAGGTTTAGGTGTCGCAAGCCTACTAATAACGGAAGGAGAATCTAGTGCGAGCTAGATGGCGCTCTTACCTCCCTCATAGTTGAGGGCAAAATAGTAGTTCGATCGTCTTTCAAGTTCTTCATAGTGATCAACAGATATAAATCCCAATCGACTCAGAGAATAGAGCTATGCTCCCCGGCAACGGTGCCAGAAATTAGTCTTGATAACCCACAAGTTAGGGGATCGCAACAGCTTTTGAGGGTAGAGTATTCAACCCAAATTTATTGATTCGACACAAGGGGAGCCAAAGAATATTCTTGAGTATTAGCAGTTGAGTTGTCAATTCAACCACACTTGGGTAACTTAGTATCTGCATCAAAGTGTTTAGTAGCAAAAGTCGTATGATAATAAAGGTAACAGTAGCAAAAGTAAAGATAAATGTTTTTGGGTTTTTGTAGTAGTTGTAACAGTAGCAACGGAAAAGTAAATAAGCGAAGAACAATATGTGAAAAGCTCGTAGGCAATGGATCAGCGATGGATAATTATGCCGGATGTGATTCCTCATGTAATAGCTATAACATAGGGTGAAACAGAACTAGCTCCAGTTCATCAATGTAATGTAGGCATGTATTCCGTAAATAGTCATACGTCCTTATGGAAAAGAACTTGTATGACATCTTTTGTCCTACCCTCCCGTTGAAGCGGGGTCCTAGCGGAAACTAAGGGATATTAAGGCCTCCTTTTAATAGAGAACCGGACCAAAGCATTAACACATAGTGAATACATGAACTCCTCAAACTACGGTCATCACCGAGAAGTATCCCGATTATTGTCACTTCAGGGTTGTCGGATCACAACACATAATAGGTGACTATAGACTTGCAAGATAGGATCAAGAACACACATATATTCATGAAACATAATAGGTTCAGATTTGAAATCATGGCACTCGGGCCCTAGTGACAAGCATTAAGCATAGCAAAGTCATAGCAACATCAATCTCGTAACATAGTGGATACTAGGATCAAACCCTAACAAAACTAACTTGATTACATGGTAAATCTCATCCAACCCATCACCGCCCAGCAAGCCTACGATGGAATTACTCACGCACGGCGGTGAGCATCATGAAATTGGTGATGGAGGATGGTTGATGATGACGACGGCGACGAATCCCTCTCTCGAGCACCGAACGGACTCCAGATCAGCCCTCCGAGAGATTAGGGCTTGGCGGCGGCTCCGTGTCGTGAAACGCGATGAAACTTTCTCCTGATTTTTTTTCTCCCGAGACGGAATATATGGAGTTGGAGTTGAGGTCGAGGAGGTCCAGGGTCCCACGAGATAGGGGTCGCGCTGGGGCGCCTGTCTCGTGGATGTGCCGTGGCCCCTAGCATTAATTCTTTCACCAAAATTTTATTAAATCTGAAAAGTGCCTTCGTGGATTTCCGTGACATTCGAGAACTTTTCTTTTCTACACATAAAACAACATCATGGCAGTTCTCACAAAACAAATACATCCGGTTAGTTTCATTCAAATCATGCAAGTTAGAGTCCAAAACAAGGGCAAAAGTGTTTGGAAAAGTAGATACGTTGGAGACGTATCAGTAGGCACGGGTCCACCCATGACTTAGCCTAGAGGGGAGTTGGTCAGAGTGGCCGGGAGAGTGTCATGACAGTAGATCGGTTTTGTCGGAACACCGTTGGTCCACCCAAATGGGAGTGCAAGGTCATGGGTTCTGTGGTGTCGGTAAAGTGTGCTACATCTGCAGAGTGTGTGTTAAATCTATCGATAGCCACACCCACGGATAAGGGCCCAGTTCGTAGTTGGTCACACTATGGGTCAACAGTAATAATAATGATGTGCTTAATAACAACCCCGTTCGATGATGTAAGAAGTTGGTTGATCTTTATGTGATCGTGAGAGGATCACCGTGGTATCGAGGATACCGAGTTGTTGGATATTTTGGTGTTATGCGAGAATCACGGGTAAAGGTCAAGCTCCTTGTGGTCATGTAATGATTACTACGGTGTTGTTTATACCAAGCTTGATTGGATCCTGAGATGATCATGTGATGTCCGTGGTGGTAAGTAATGCATGTGATGGTTACGAGGTAACCCAAGCAGAGTAAGTTGGTGCATGATAGTGTTATAATGTTGCATGTTAGTAGCATCATGTTTATATGTTCATGCCATGCTCATATTGTGCTAGCGATATCATGTTGTTCATGTCAGGTTGTTCTGATGATATCATGTTAATCCTTGTTAACCTGTAATAGCCATGCTGTTGTTTGTCTTGACTGTTCTTGGTTGTTGTGAGCTTGCAAGTACATTCAATGTACTGACCTGGCGTGTCATGCCAGTTTGCAGGTCAAGCCGGATTTGATTGCTTGTTTGCCGTGGATTCCTTGTTTGCGAGCTAGGATAAGCGTTCTAGCCAGAGTCCCTGCGGGGTGGAGTTCAGCGCCATCGTTGTTCTTCCCCTACTAGGAGTTATTCCGCTACTTCGTGTTGTTCTGCTACTTGCATAGAGCAACTGTGGAAGGTGTAGTGTCGTCGTGCCGATGTAACCCTTGTACCCATACAGATTGTAAAAAAGAGTTGATTTGTTCTATGCTAAGCAGTGCCGTATTCCAGAAGACTTCTCCTCGATCTCTGGGCTGGAATACGGGGCGTTCTGGTTTCTCTGAGCCGGGGTACCACAGGCTTGGTATCAGAGCAGGTCTGGCTGTAGGATGCCCTAGCTCACGTGAACGTTAGAAAACGGTAGAATAGACCCCAGTTGGTTTTGTTGCACTTGATTGCTGCATTTGTTTGTTGCATAGCATGCATATAGATCATTATCTTGTTACTAACAGTTAATCTTGTTAGTGTAGGTGGCATCGGTTTCGACCCACTACCTGCACCCTCCTTCTTAGCATGCCCGCTCTTCGGTGATTGGTGTCATCTCTATCCCAGCAGAGTGATGCCCTGATACCGAGTGTTCCACACACCATTTATAGGAGTTATGCTCAGGTATCGCATTGATATCTTTCCGCCATCCACCCATATACTTTCGATGATAGACTTGTCTCTATCCCGAATCGTGCCATCCATCTCGTCCCTTTGGAAACCCTTACTGATCTTTGTTATTAGAAAAGCGTAATGCCATCAAGCCTTGCTTTTCCTCCCCTATATTACCCTATCATTCCATTTTTGGATGTGTATGATTTCCCTTTGTATGCTTGATGATGATGTGGTCGTGACCTCTATGTTCCGACCCATGATCACCAAGTCCGTCCTCGCCTCCATATCCATCCAATCGCAACCGGAGTTTAGCCAGCATTTGGTGTAGCCTTGGTTACACCAACCCTTTCCACACATGGATTTCACTTTCGTGCACACCGTCACAGCATATTAGACTGTAATACCGGAGTTTCTGCAAGATTTGTGTGCTTAGGTGTGCATGCATATTATTGTGTGAGTAGCAGTAGTATGTGATGTTGCTTGATTATTTATACTATTAGTATGCTTGTGTGCTTTTGTTTTCATCGTTTCTTTTGTTTCTTTCTTTGGGCCTTCGGTGTTACAAATTTTCCCCTTATTAAAGTTGCTTGTCAATCGACACCGGACCCGAAGAATCAATAAGGAATACAAATGTTTGGAAGCTAAGCTAAATAGACTGAAATTATCAGCAGACTGCAGTGAAATTTGGAATATCTCGTCTGAATGCAAAAGAAATCCTGAATTGACTATCAACATCAAGTTTGCATTAGCGCGCACTCTTCACAATAGTATCCTTAGCTGACTGCATTAAGATTTTGGGATATGTGATCATGGTATGGATAATCAAGTTTTCCTTAGTGTGCACTCTTCATAGCAGAAATGATCAAATCAGCAAGAAGATAAGCTATGTGCAAGATTGATAGTATATTATCAGTCAAAGGTATGGTTCAGATACAAGGTTTGATTCTTTGTTGAGGATGGTTTTGAAACCTTATATGCTTGGAAGAAAGCAAGGATGTGCCATATACTCAGTAAGGAGGATAGTCTGAAAGTCCATTACGTCGACTAGAGGGGGGGGTGAATAGGCGATTTTTATGAATTCTTCACTGAGGAATTTCAGGGTGAGGAAATTCCTAAGCGAAGAACTACTTGCAGCGGAATAAGTACTCAGGTATAAGCATAACAAAGTAACAGAATAGTCATCATGATGAATGAAACACAAAACACAGAGTGCAGAAAGCGTAAACACGGGATAAGCAGGACGAAGACAAAACTGACTGAAGAAATAGGATTGAGGAAATAGAGAAAGTCTTTAGTCAAAGTCTTCAAACAGTAATGCTCAGGTTCATCAACACATAACTGAGGAAATGAAAGGGTTGCGGAAATAGAACCAGTAGGCTTGGTGAAGGCAATGATTTGGTAGACCAATTCCAACTGCTATGACAGTTGTATGTCTGATTGGAGCAGCTGAGTATTTAAACTCGAGGACACACAGTCCCGGACACACAGTCCTCACCGTATTCTCCTTGAGCTAATATCACACAGACCTCTCCCAACAATGGTGTTAAGTCTTCACATGTGACTTCCAAACCTTCACATACTAGGTCACTTGGCAATCCACAATTCCTCTTGGATGCTTAGACCATGACGCCTAACCGTCTGGAGGATACACAGTCCTCAAAGGTAACAAGCGTCAGTTCCACACAGGAACAATCTCTTCAGTGATGCTTAATCACTTTGGGTTTGTAGGTTTGGGTTTGGGATTTCGATTTTCCTCACTTGATGGTTTTCGCTCAAAGTCCTCGGAGGATGGGATTCTCTCAAATGACAAGTGTCAGTTTCTCTCGGAGCAGCCAACCAGCTAGTGGTTGTAGGGGCGGCTATTTATAGCCTAGGGAGTAGCCCGACACGATAAGACATAAATGCCCTTCCAGGATATGACCGTTAGGTGGTAGGATATTTTTGGACAGCTGGCGCGTAGCACAACAACAGTCGGATTTGAGGTTCGAATTCCTTAGGGCTATCATGTTCCTCATAGTGTAGGCAATCCGCACTCGCAAATTCCTAACTCCTTAGTCAGAACAAATTCCTCAGAGACCAGAAGATCTTCGTCTCTGTCACTGAAGAAATTGACTGAGCTGATATGAGATTTCCAATGGCTTCACTCGAAGGATTTGGTAGGTGTAGGATTTTGAGATGAGCATCACTTGGAAATCAGTTTCCTTAGTATTACCTCACCCCCCTTTAACGGTACGGTGTTTCCTATGACTCAAGAATAAGAAAATGAAACTATGAAAACAAAAGTCTTCGCGCTTCATAATCCTCGCATGATTATCCAAGTCTTCAAGGTCACACCAATTTCTTCACTTTCAAAGTCTTCAGGAGAACCAAAGTCTTCGGCTGAAGACATTCATTTTAGGGGTCGACTTTCACTGCAAATATCAAACTCCTCATTGACTTATAGAACCTATGTACACTCACAAACATATTAGTCTCTTAATCTATAAGTCTTCAATACACCAAAATCACTAAGGGGCACTAAATGCACTTACATAGTCCAGCAAAACCCCGTTCATACAAGGAATCAACAGCAAAAATATTAAGATAATATGTATAGGGTAATCAGTCTGAGAAGCTTCTGGTGTAAGCAACCCCGTCTTCCCTCACAAGCTACCAGAGAAGCTTCCAAGGCAAGATTCCTATATCTTCCCCAGTATGATACATGGATGAATTCCTGTGCAAGGTACCCTATCTCCTTGAGTAAGCAACCGCAAAAGCTTCTAGCATAAGGTATTGAGTCTTTCCCCAGCAAAGTCTTTAAGGGAGAAAGCTTCTGAAGCATGATATCTAGTCTTCTTCGGCAAGCTGTCTAATGAAAGTTTCGAGCACAAGCCATCCAATCTTCCTCAGTACGACATCGGTACAAGGTAGTACACTGTGAATTGACAGCATATGGCAGTGCATCCCATGAATCGGATCCGCAACAGTTTGGCTAGAAGCAAGAATCAGTCAGAACACATGTCTGCCCTGGGAATCAGATTCTCATATATATGCGGTAAGCATACCACCAAGGTCTTGCAAGTGACTTGGATGAGGATCTGACAACCATGTGACGATTGTTAAGATAAGAAAGCCAGTATACACTGCAACGTGACCAAGGATTATGAAGATTGACAACACTAGTGAGCTCAGTACAAGTACCTGTGAACCTGGACAATGATCCTAATGAGCCCTTGTATCCTTTTCTCCAATGACGGCACCGCGCCTGTGATTTGAGCTGTTTTTAGCTATCCGGGGTGGATGCCTATTTTTTATTTCTCTATTCAACGACTGTCACGAGTTCTAAGCTGCTTTTCGGCCGTCTTGTACAACTATTGAGTTTCTTTTTGTCACAATAGCCGTATAGCTGCTTTTCGGCTATCTTAGGGAGATGCCACATTCTTCTTATCAACACGTCTCATGCTCTGAGCTGCTTTTCGGCTGACTTGAGTTGTGGTTGAGTTATTTCAGTAATGTCCCAGATCTGAGTTGTAAAGACCGTTCTGGTGGCTACTGATTTATTTGCCGATTTCTTGCAAGGGTTCGGATGATCGTTTTCCCACGGTCAGAACTTGAGAGGTGATGAACCTGCCATTTAATGGGTTACCCTGTCAGAAGATGAGGATAAGAGTACACCTATCAGAATATTGCGCCCGACAGAAATTATGGTCACGCAGAGAAACAATATGACCCTGCTCCTTCAGCCAGGGACCCGGGCAAGAAAGTAGTAATGAAGGAGCAAGACTGATACTTGTTGCAAGAACCACATGGTGTAGATACCCCGGGCAATCTAAGTCAGTATTGATCACCATGGATATTCACCCAAGGGGTTCTGCTCAATTTTGGTAAGCACCCCATATCCAGACAACCCGCTCCGTTGACAGTATATGCTCAGATTTGTTAGTATCAAATATTTGGGTCTGTGAAGTCCGACCAAAGGTCAATTTAACAGTTTGACTCCAGCAGCTATGGTAAAGCATCACACAGCCTACTATCCCCCTGAATATGCCGACAGAATTAGCAATTAGAATGTGAATAACAGTATGGAGGCAGGTGCCCTCACGTATGTGTCACCAAAGGATAGCCTACCTGGATAAAATTTCGTCTGTCGACCCCGTTAGTCAAATATGTGGATACTATCATATAAGGCCGTACCCCTTTACGCTGGCTAGGACAAACGGTAGTCAAATATTTGGAACAGATCTGATACTCAAGACAGTGGAGCCAGTCAGGATGATACAAAAACTCCTACGAGAAGTCAGAATCTGTCAGGAAACGGTTATGCCTCAACTCACTGGTTGGAACTCGAAGGACCTACAGTTAGTTGAGAAACCCAGTGCAATGAGTCAGAGCTTGGGTGTCCATCAGGAAAATATGATCACCACTTCATGGAAGGTTGTCAGTATGGACACGGCAATCAGGGATCCCTCTCGGATTTGTGAGACACGCATATATTGCAATCATGATAATCTATCACAGTCAGCTAAGTCAGCAGATATGAAAAGGATTAGATCCAATATAAGCATGAACAAGCAAGGTAAGATCTGTCAAAATGTGGATACAGTGAAGCAAACCACCCCAGGACCAGACAGACAGTCATATGAAAAAGTCAGTGGGAACAATCAATAAAGAAAAAAGGATACGCAAGTTGGAAACGGTTTCCTTAAGGTCAGGTATATTCATACTTGTTCCCTAAGCAACCAAATCTCGAGGACTAGATTTCTTTAAGGGGGAAGGTTTGTGACGGCCTGATCTTTGGCCCTTTCTTTTTCTTTTGATTTTCTGAGGGTTTTGCCGAGTTTTCTTTTTCCGTGGCTTTGTGGTCTGGAAACTAAAGAAGATGCCCTCTTCTTTCCTTCGAGGGTGGCTTGTCATACCCAAATCCTTCCCTAGACCTTTCCATGCCCACCTTGGACCAAATCCCAATATTCTTTTTATTGGGAATATTCCTTTTCTATTAAAGGAATAACTCAATTTGCCCTAGGTTGTGAAGCAACCTATATTTCCCTCACTCCTAAAATTCCCAAATAATTCTCATAAATTGTTTGTGTTTTATCTTCATCAAATGTGGCAAAACTTTTCATTTACATGTTTCAAAATAATCCTCAAATATTCTTTTTCCTATTCTGCCCTAAATGGCACATTGTGAAGCAAGTGCTATTTTCATTTGCCCAATTGACCTCAAACTCCTTGGACATCTTTTCCTGTCCATATCATTGCCACATGCCAAAATGAAACCACATTTGCCTAGTAATTATTTATTAATGATTTTCCAGAGCTCCTGTCCAAAAAGAAACTTTGTGAAGGAGGTACAAGCTAGGCATATCCAAATGAGTTGTAGTTTTGCATGGTCCTTCATATCATCAAATCATAGCCCTCCACCAAAGTTGAGATCATGTCATGCCTCCATGTGAGTTCATCTTCAATTGTTTGATTCTGTCCAAATTTTCAGTTTGTGAAGCAAGTATATTTTATCTTGCTCCATTATGGCTAATAATTTTCCTAGGCCTTCTATTATCCATATAACATACCTCCACCTAATTTGGGCATATTTCATTAGCCAATTTACCTCAGGAATTTCTATAAGTTTCTGATCAGTGGTGATGCTTGTGAAGCAAGTACCATTTTGGAGTGTCCACTTGGTATGAAACCTTTTTCAGCATCTTCACATGTCCAAATAACTCTGCCTTCCCCAAGTTGAGCTCAAGTTGACACTCCTAGTGAGTGATTCTTTCTCATTTCCCAATCTGGACAGTAGGGCAATTTCTACAACAAGTGCTATCTAAACTCCTCTTCTTGAGCTGAAACCTTGCCATCCTAATCACCTTAGTGAGTGATTAACCCCAGTCAAAGCTCGGCCGTGATTGACAAGCATGCGAGTCACAGCAAGATGCAAACACCTTGCTGTTCAACTGAAACACTGCAAGCCCTAGTCACCAATCAAGTCCCTATGCTCGTTTGCTTGCTCTTTGGCACTCTCCGTTGGAAGCCTATCTACTGGACATGGTCGGCTGGCCGCATGCGCCAGCTTAGGCGGTGACCACTGATAATCCCCAAGTGCAGGGAATCATCCTAGCAATTCCCAAAGGTGGAAGTGATAAGTATGGAGTGTGGAACCCACAAGGAGCTAAAGGCAAGATCAATATTCTCTCAAGTCCTACCTGCCACTGATACGACTCTATGTACACCAAACATTTGCTTCCAACTAGAAACGAGAAATAAAACTACATTGTGGGTATGAAGAGGATAACTTTGCATGATATCGGAGAGCTAAAATATAAAAGTAGGTGTTGTTATCATAGAGTTAGAATATATTACTTAAGTATTATAAATAGCGAGTGTGGAATAATGATGGGTCGGTGTGCGGAATTATCCTAGACAATTGTTAACAAAACTGGTAATCACTATTGCAATTTCATATGAGGGAGAGGCATAAGCTAACATACTTTCTCTTCTTGGATCATATGCACTTATGATTGGAACTCTAGCAAGCATCCGCAACTACTAAAGATTATTAAGGTAAAACCCAACCATAGCATTAACATATCAAGTCCCCTTTATCCCATATGCAACAACCCCCTTACTCGGGTTTATGCTTCTGTCACTCAAGCAACCCACTATAAGCGAATCATGAACGTATTGCAACACCCTACAGTGGGAATCCCTCACGCTTGCACGAGACGGAGGGCACAATAGGACATCACCAAAATAAAACATACAACTCATACCAATATAGATCATCAATCAACCCAATGACAAAGGATATCTACTCAAAACATCATAGGATGGCAACACATCATTGGATCATAATATGTGGCATAAAGCACCATGTTCAAGTAGGGATTATAGTGGGGTGCGGGAGAGTCGACTGCGTAAAAGAGATGAGGATGGTGATGATCATGGTGATGTTGATGAAGACGATCACCGCGGCGATGATTCCCCTCCCGATGGCACTCCGGCGCCACCGAGAGAGAGGAGGAGAGGTTCTCCCCCTTGCGCTTCCTCTTCCATGGCCTCCGCCCTCGATGGGGAGAGGTTCTCCCTTTGGATCTTGGCCTTCATGGCGATGATGGCCCCTCCGGGATCCTTTCCCATGGCCTCCGGTGATGATGGCCCCCTCCGGTAGGGTGCCAGAGAGGGCCTAGATTGATTTCTCGTGGCTACAAAGGCTTGCGGTGGCGGAACTTCCGATCTAGGTTATTTTCTGGATGTTTGGGCATTTATAGGAGAGGTTTGCGTCAAGAACAAGTCAGGGGGCCCCACGGAGAGTCCACGAGGCAGGGGGAGCCCCCAGGGGGTGGGGGCACCCTCCACCCTCATGGGGCCCACGAGACTCCCCTCCCGTAACTTTTCATTCCAGTATTTTTTATATTTTCCAGAAAAAATGTCCATTGATTTTCAGCGCATTCTGAGAACTTTTATTTCTGCACAAAAACAACAACACGGTAGTTCTGCTGGAAACAACGTCAGTCCGGGTTAGTTCTAATCAAATCATACCAAAATCATATAAAACTATTGTAAACATGGCATGAATACTTCATAAATTATAGATACGTTGGAGACGACAAGATCCCCAAGCTTAATTTCGCTCGTCCTCGAGTAGGTAAATGATAAAAGAAATAATTTATGAAGTGTGAATGCTAGCAAGTGCTTAAGTTTGATCAATGATAGTTCCAATCACTTATTCTAGCATCATTATATATCATAACAGTAGCTCAACTCATAAAACTTCTCATGATCAAGTAACAAGCTATTCACATGTTAAAGTACAGATCATAAACTTTCTTGAAAAATAACAAACCATGTTATTAGTCATCAAACAATTGCAATTCATCTTATTTTCGGGAAGGGTCTATGTAAGAGCTTTGGTTCAGCAAACTCCACATACTCAACTATCATTTAATCTTTCACAATTGCTAACACTCATGTGATATTTATGGTTTCAATGTTTCAATCGGACACAGAGAAAGATAGGGGCTTATGGTTTCGCCTCCCAACCTTTTACCTCAAGGGTAATGTCAACAATAATAATTTATGAGAACCTACATCCAAGTGGATATATATATATATATACGGATCGCTCCAACACAAAGTGCTTGCCAAAGGAAAAAGTGTAAAAAGGAAAGGTGATGATCACCATGACTCTTGTATAAGGGTAGATGATAAAAGTAAAAGATAGGCCCTTCGCAGAGGGAAGCAGAAGTTGTCATGTGCTTTTATGGTTGGATGCACAAAATCTTAATGCAAAAGAACGTCACTTCATATTGCCGCTTGTGATAAAGACCTTTATTATGCAGTTTGTCGCTTTTATTTCTTCCCTATCACAAGTTCATATAAAGCTTATTTTCTTCACACTAATAGATCATACATATTTAACGAGAAATTTGTATTGCATACACCGATGACAACTTACTTGAAGGATCTTACTCAATCCATAGGTAGGTATGGTGCACTCTCATGGCAAAATTGGTTTAAGGGATGTTTGGAAGCACGAGTAGTATTTCTACTTGGTGCAAAGAATTTGGCTAGCATGAGAGGGAAAGGCAAGCTCAACATGTTGGATGATCCAAGACCATATAACGTCTATTCGGATATAGGAAAACATAACCCATTAAGTTGTCTTCCTTGTCCAACATCAACTTTTTAGCATGTCATATTTTAATGAGTGCTCACAATTCCAAAAGATGTCCAAGATAGTATATTTATATGTGAAATCTCTCCTCCTTCAATATTCTTTCATGAATTGTTCAAGTGACCAATACTATGTTTGCTAACTTTCAATAAATTTACCACCTATACTTATTATGTGTGAAGTCATTACTCCCCATGGTATAAGCATATGAAACATATATAAATTCATATTTATGATATTCAATTCATTCAACCATATACTCATAGGATATACGCGAAGCACGTGAGTAAATGACAAACTACTCCAAAAAGATATAAGTGAAGAACACTGAGTAGTCAAATAATTAACTAGCCATGGGAGGACTCTCTCATTCAAGATTTCAGATCCAATGATTTATTCAAACAGCAAGTAAAATGAAAAATACGCTCCAAGCAAAACACATATCATGTGACGAATAAAAATATAGCTCTGAGTAAGGTATACCGAGAGTTTTGAAGATGAAAGAGGGGGCCATAAGTTTCACTAGTGGCTTCTCTCAAGATATCATAAGTATTACGGTGGGTGAACAAATTATTGTCGAGCAATTGATAGAAAAGTGCATAGTTATGAGATTATCTAGGCATGATCATGTATATAGGTATCACGTCCGCAACAAGTAGATCGAAACGATTATGCATCTACTACTATTACTCCACACATCGACCGACTCCTGCCTGCATCTAGAGTATTAAGTTCCTGAAGAACAGAGTAACACATTAAGAAAGATGACATGATGTAGAGGGATAAACTCATGCAATATGATATAAACCCCATCTTTTTATCCTCGATGGCAACAATACAATACGTGCCTTGCTGCTCCTGCTGTCATTGGGAAAGGAATCCGCAAGATTGAACCCAAAGCTAAGCACTTCTCCCATTGCAAGAAAGATCAATCTAGTAGGCCAAACCAAACTGATAATTCGAAGAGACTTGCAAAGATAACTTAATCACACATAAAAGAATTCAGAGAAGATTCAAATATTTCTCATAGATAAACTTGATCATAAACCCACAATTCATCGGATCTCGACAAACACACCGCAAAAAGAGTTACATCAAATAGATCTCCAAGAAGATTGTGGAGAACTTGGTATTGAGATTCAAAGAGAGAGAAGAAGCCATCTAGCTAATAACTATGGACCCGAAGGTCTGTGGTAAGCTACTCACAACTCATCGGAGAGGCCTTGGAGATGATGTAGAGGCCCTCCGTGGTCGATTCCCCCTCCGCTGGAGCACCAGCGAAGGCTCCAAGATGGGATCTTGCAGATACAGAAGGTTGCGATGGTGGAATTAGGTTTTCGTGGTGCTCCTGGATGTTTTCATGGTACGGGAGTATATATAGGCAAAGGAGGTACGTCGGTGGAGCAACAAAGGGGCCCATGAGGGTGGGGGCACGCCCAACCCCAGGGGGGTTGCCGGGCACCCTCGTGGCCGCCTTGTTTACAGCTTGACGTCCACTCCAAGTCTCCTGGATTGCGTTTGTTCCGAAAAGATTGCTCCCGAAGATTTCATTCCGTTTGGACTCCGTTTGATATTCCTTTTCTTCGAAACACTGAAATAGGCACAAAAAAACAGCAATTCGGGTTGGGCCTCCGGTTAGTAGGTTAGTCCCAAAAATGATATAAAAGTGTAAGGTAAAGCCCATAAACATCCAAAATAGGTAATATAATAGCATGGAACAATCAAAAATTGTAGATACGTCTGTGTGTAGTAATCTGGAAATTTCGTATACGTGTGTAACTCCAAAAATTCTAAATAAAATATGACACTTTTAAAAAATAGTATAGAAGTACTGTGCAAAAAGTTTCAGACCCATTTGACTTTCCATAAAAAATATAAATTCACGCGCTACAGCCAAAGTTTCTGTTTTTGCACTGCACATAGTAAACAAGCAATCTAATCATCCTAAAACCAAAGCTTGGCACATTTTTTTATAATACAATGAATATATACAAGGGGGTAGTTATTTTCAGAGAAACTTCCATGAAAAAATCTACATTGTTTCCATGAGCATGAACACAAGTGTTCAAGGTCGACCCTCACTTCTCCAATGCATAACTTTCCAATCACTTCTCTTTTTGAAAAACTTTTTAGGTATATGAGGCAAGTGAATCTTTTTGTATTTTCATTCTTTCAATATTTTTTTGTATATTTCACCCACAACTAAACAGAAAACAAAAGGGAAAACAAAATCTACTTAGTGAAGAGAGCAAACAAGCATACACGAAAATACCAACCCCACGCTATTGCTTAGAAAAGAGCTTGATAATCCCCAAGTGCAGGGAATCATCGTAGCAATTCTCAAAGGTGGAAGTGATAAGTATGGAGTGTCGAACCCACAAGGATCTAAAGGCAAGAACAATATTCTCTCAAGTCCTATCTGCCACTGATACGATTGTACGTACACCGAACATTTGCTTCCAACTAGAAACGAGAAATAAAACTACATTGTGGGTATGAAGAGGATAACTTTGCATGATATCAGAGAGCTAAAATATAGAAGTAGGCGCTGTTATCATAGAGTTAGAATATATTACTTAAGTATTATAAATATCGAGTGTGGAATAATGATGGGTCGGTGTGCGGAATTATCCTAGGCAATTGTTAACAAAACCGGTAATCAGTATTGCAATTTCGTATGAGGGAGAAGCATAAGCTAACATACTTTCTCTTCTTGGATCATATGCACTTATGATGGGAACTCTAGCAAGCATCTGCAACTACTAAAGATCATTAAGGTAAAACCCAACCATAGCATTAACATATCAAGTCCCCTTTATCCCATACGCAACAACCCCCTTACTCGGGTTTATGCTTCTGTCTCTCAAGCAACCCACTATAAGTGAATCATGTATGTATTGCAACACCCTACAGCGGGAATCCCTCACGCTTGCGTGACACGGAGGGCACAATAGGACAGCACCAAAATAAAACATACAACTCATACCAATCTAGATCATCAATCAACCCAAAAGACAAAGGATATCTACTCCAAATATCATAGGATGGCAACACATCATTGGATCATAATATGTGTCATAAAGCACCATGTTCAATTAGGGATTACAGCGGGGTGCAGGAGAGTGGACCGCGTAAAAGAGATGAGGATGGTGATGATCATGGTGATGTTGATGAAGACGATCACCGCGGTGATGATTCCCCTCCCGATGGCACTCCGGCGCCACCGAGAGAGAGGAGGAGAGGTTCTCCCCCTTGTGCTTCCTCCTTCATGGACTCCGCCCTCGATGGGGAGAGGTTCTCCCTCTGGATCTTGACCTTCATGGCGATGATGGCCCCTTCGGTATCCTTCTCCATGGCCTCTAGCGATGATGACCCCCTCCAGCAGGGTGCCAGAGAGGGCCTAAATTGATTTCTCGTGGCTACAGAGGCTTACGGCGGCGGAACTTCCGTTCTAGGTTATTTTCTCAACGTTTGGGCATTTATAGGAGAGATTGGCATCGAGAACAAGTCAGGGGGCCCCATGGAGAGCCCACAAGGTAGGGGGCGCGCCCCAGGAGGGTGGGGGTGCCCTCCACCCTCATGGGGCCCACGGGACTCCCCTCCAGTAACTTTTCTTTCAAGGATTTTTTATATTTTCCAGAAAAAATCTCTGTTGATTTTCAGCGCATTCCGAGAACTTTTATTTCTACACAAAAACAACACCACAGTAGTTCTGCTGAAAACAGCGTCACTCCGGGTTAGTTCTAATCAAATCATACCAAAATCATATAAAACTATTGTAAACATGGCATGAATACTTCGTAAATTATAGATACGTTGGAGATGTATCAACCACGGGTCATGCCAGCCAAACGCATGCTCTGGCGCCTCTTTCTCCTCCTCCCCGTCTGTGCACTCGTCCCCTCCTCGCCTGACCATGTCTAGCGTGTTTCCCATGTCATCGCTGTCCTCCTGGAGCCATCTCCCCCTTCGGAAGCCTCCTCGCTGGCGCTCATCGTCGTGCGCCCATGGACGCGCTATAGTTGGCCGTTGTTTCCTCCTTTGTCTGCTTCATCCCTGTGTCCCCTTGGCCTCCCCTGCCCCATGATCGCTGCATCGCTGCGTCGTCGCATTCTCGCGCCCTCCCGTGCTTGCTGAGCATCGCCAAAATCTTGGCCGGACTCCGGCGACGTGTCGCGCGGCCGTGCTCACCCAACCGCCTCACCCCGCCTATATAAGCTCACCCCGAGTGCTCCCGACCTCACCAGCGGCCTCTCCCACCTCCCAGAACCCCGCCTAGCCACTCGCCCGAGATCGAAGGGCTCTCCCTGCCCACCCATGGCGGGAGCCCCTCAGTCGGCCGCTGCCTAAATTCACTCATTGTCGAGCTCCTCCCCTCCCCGTTCCACATCTAGTAGAGCCCTAGAACTCCGGCAGATCTCCCCAGCCTCTCGCCTCGGTCGCCAGAGACCCGCATCCCTCTGCCCGTATCCACCCGAAGCCATCTCCGCCGGAGCCCCGACCCTTGTCGCTCCGGTCCTCCTCTACATCCGTGTCCAGCTGGGGCAGAGGCGATGTCCTCTCCCGAGCTTGTCGGTGGTCGAAGCGCCCCGAACGATGGCCAAAGACAGCCAGGCGAGTGTCGGCACCGGCGACCCCTCCCTCTACTCTGCGTCTGCGTCGGGGGATGAGGAGGAGGAGCGGGGGAGAGAGATGTCAGCCGCAGGCCCCACCCGTCAGCGAGACAGGAGCCCCGGCCCTGCCACTGCCCACGTGGATAAGTGGAAGCATACTTCTAGAAGTACATTTTCCCGTGGAGTAAGCGTATTCCCCTTTTTCTTCAGTCGAAAGTACGTTTTCATTTATTGAAAGCGTGTTTTCTCTCTGTTTCAGCCAAGAGTGTGTTTCCCCGAAGCCAAGGCGTATTTCCTCATAGTGGCCTTTCTGTTTTAGCCACCAGGGGCCTGTTTGTAGATATTTATTTACAGATTGGTCCCTGGACTTCAAATGGCTATAACTTTTTGCTCGAGACTCCGAATGAGGTGAATCCAACGCCCACGTCTTTGTCTCGTCAAGCATGTTCTGTTCCCATCATTTTCACTATGGTTTGACATACTGGAAATGACCATTTTGTCATTGCCCCTAATCAGCCCCCTCCGAGAGAGAACCCTTTCCCGCGATTCTTTCTGCGGCTTCACCGCACATCTTTCCGGAGCCTTCTTCATCCCCAGGCAAGCCACAACACCCATTTGCATGATGGCCGTGCAATAGCCATGGTTTTCAACTTGAACATTTAATAACTGTTTGCTTGTTTACCTGCAACTGTTATCGTAGTTTTGGTACTGCTTATGGTTTGATTTTCACCTTCGTGCTTTGTATCGATGCATCTGGTTATCTTGTGTTCTTGCTAGTATTACTTTCGTATGTCATGCTTGGTAGAAATACATGTTGGTGTTGATTGTGCTCCGGTGCATGACTATCGTCTATTGCCGAGTACCATGGTCATGCATGTTACTTTGCATCTAGCTGGTTACATGATTACTTGGTAGTGTTATCTTTATATTCTTGCATGATATGTATTTCTGATGCTAGTGGTTATACTATGCTTATGAGTAGTATGATGATTGTAATAATCATGCTCGTCAGTATGACATGCTCATTTGGATAAATGATTCATTGTCGCTATGCTTAAGGTTTATGTGGCACGTCCATGTTTATGTTGATATCATGCTCATGCATTTTAGTTGCATCATGTTACTTTCATATGACTCAGCTTATTGCATTCAAGTTTAACCGGACTTAATTGAACTTGAACAATTGTTGGCTGAGTCATGGTGCCACCATATTGAGCTGACGAGTGCAACCACATTTGCCTTTATGGGGAGGTCCTAGCTATGTTTATTGTCATGCCTCTCACCGGTGCCTCCAACGAGGGAAGGTTATCAGGCGCTACCTTGGTCGGGTAGGACGGCATAAGCCTTGTGTGCCCGTGTTTGGTTTTGAGCTCATGTCCCCGTTTGGAACCGTTTATTTTGCCATGACGGTGGCCGTTGATGCCTTTGGTAGGCACGGGTCTACCCATGACTTAGCCCAGAGGGGAGTTGGTCGGAGTGGCCGGGAGAGTGTCTTGACAGTAGATCGGTTTTGTTGGAACGCCGTTGGTCCACCCGAATGGGAGTGCGAGGCCATGGGTTCTGTGGTGTGGGTAAAGTGTGCTACCTCTACAGAGTGTGTGTTAAATCTATCGACAGCCGCGCCCGCGGATAAGGGCCCAGTTTGTAGTTGGTCACACTATGGGTCAACAGTAATAATAATGATGTGCTTAATAACAACCCCAGTTCAATGATGTAAGAAGTTGGTTGATCTTTATGTGATCGTGAGAGGATCACCGTGGTATCGAGGATACCGAGTTGTTGGATATTTTTGGTGTTATGCGAGAATCATGGGTAAATGTCAAGCTCCTTGTGGTCATGTAATGATTACTACAGTGTTGTTTATACCAAGCTTGATTGGATCCTGAGATGATCGTGTGATGTCCGCGGTGGTAAGTAATGCATGTGATGGTTACGAGGTAATCCGAGCAGAGTAAGTTGGTGCATGATAGTGTTATAATGTTGCATGTTAGTAGCATCATGTTTATATGTTCATGTCATGCTCATATTGTGCTAGAGGTATCATGTTGTTCATGCCATGTTGTTCTGATGATATCATGTTAATCCTTGTTAACCTGTAATGGCCATGCTATTGTTTGTCTTGACTGCTCTTGGTTGCTGTGAGCTTGCAAGTACATCCAATGTACTGGCCTAGCGTGTCATACCAGTTTGCAGGTCAAGCCAGATTTGATTGCTTGTTTGCCGTGGATTCCTTGTTTGCGAGCTAGGATAAGCGTTCCAGCCAGAGTCCCTGCGGAGTGGAGTTCATCATCGTCACTATTGTTCCGTGCTAGGAGTTATTCCGCTCCTTCGTGTTGTTCTGCTGCTTGCATAGAGCAACTGTAGCAGGCGTAGTGTCACCGTGCCGATGTAACCATTGTACCCATATAGATTGTAATAAAGAGTTGATTTGTTCTATGCTAAGCAGTGTCGTATTCTAGAAGACTCCTCCTCGATCTCTGGGCTGGAATACAGGGCGTTCCGGTTTCTCCGAGCTGGGGTGCCACACCGGGTCATATCCGTACTCACACACACCTTCTATTATTCTCCACCCATACCTTCTGTTATTCTCCGGTGATGGCAACCTCACCCCACAACCGAACCAGTCAACCCTTATACTCCCCTCTGCCAGGAACTCCAGTGCCCCTTCTTCCATGACTCCAAGTCGTTCCCATCCTAGGCCTCATAGTCATCCATCGCCTTGGTGTGCTCGACGATGTGTGGTCAACGTTGTCAACAACGAGAGCCATCGGAAGAGGATTGTACATGGAGAGGTTGACAGTTGGGACCCACCAGCTACATCTTCGCGCGCAAGGAAGTGCCTCCTTATTATGCAAAAAAATAGATTCCTCCCCCTGACAGCTGGGATCCACCACCTACATCTTCGCACACAAGAAAGTGTCTCTTTATTATGAGAAAAATGGTACCTCCTCCTAACACCTGGGACCAACTAGCTACATCTTCGCATGCAAGGAAGGGCCTCCTTATAACGCAAAAAATGATTCCCCTCTGACAGCTGGGACCCACCATCTATATCTTCGCACACAAGGAAGTGCCTCTTATCCCCCCTGATAATTGGGACCCACCAGGTTGAAGCGTACGTACCGTTATCTATCTGTTTGCAAACATGTACGTACATACTGGTCAATCGGTCTCTCTGCAACGATGAACGGTGATCGAGTAAGGAGCGACATGTGTCGTAGTAGAGCCCCTGACATAGAATTTCAGGCAGCCCCATATAAATCTTGTACACGTACGTACAGGCACGCTGCAAAAAATACGGCCATGTATGTACATACAAGCGAGATCTCAAACACGTATAATAACGACGTCCTATTCATCAACAACCAATCGTCTGAGTTGGAATGGCGGAAACGACATCGTGCTCATCGGGAGCAGAGCGACTAGGTCGGAATGCGTCTTGTTCATCGATAGCCAACTGACTTGGACGGAATAGCCAAAATAGGGTCCTATTCATTGACCCCCATCAACTGGGGTCTAGCGTACCACAAAACAGGGGAAACAAACTTCTCTTCAACTGCCTATTGTCGGAAAGGGGTCTCGTTCATCAAGAGGGGTCTGGCGTACCACAGAACTGACGAAACAGACTTCCCTTCAACCTCCCACGGTCGAAACAGGGGTCTGTTCATCGGGATGGGTACCGCAAAACGGGACTCCACGGGCTACTGTTCATCACCGTCTACTTCCTCCAACCTCCATGGGGCTATTGTTCATCCGCAAATGCCTAGGGCCTCCACGGGGTCCTATTCATCCACCCCAACCGGCTGTGGTGTGGCATACCGCGGCACGGCCTCCTCGGGGTTTTTGTTCATCCAGCGCCAACCACCTACATGGCCGAGGTCCTGTTCATCCAACCCCCACCGGCAGGCATGGGGCCTACGAGCGTGCCGCAACAACGGGAACTGTTCATTCACAGCTAACCAACCGGGTAGGTCAACTCACCAGATCTCGCGCAAGGGGCTCAACCGGTGCAACAAGTCTCAACTCTTTATATGTATCGCGCGCGCGGCAGCAACGAGTGTTGTTCACCAAGAGGCAAACCAACCGGCTAGGTCAACTCACTTGTCGCAACGCATCGATCAGTCGGGCTAGCAAACTACGTACGCGCATGAGTCTCGCTCGCATCAATTCAATAAACATCGAAGGGATCGATTGCTCAGGTTCAGTTAGCAGCAAAGGGATCGATCGGCTCCAGTTAATAGCGAAGAAATCGCTTGGGTTCAGTTAGAAGTGAAGGGATCGATCGGCTTTGGTACATTGCTAGTAAGATCGGACGCTCATGTTACGAGTGCGAGGGATTGATCGATCGCTCAGGTTCAGTAAGCGAGCGCCTCGCTCGGGTTTAGTTAGCAAACACGGCTCGCACACACGCGTGCGTACGAGAGGAACACACAAACAATCGCTCAGGTACGACCACACCCACCGTATACCAGGGACTCCCTGAAAATTTCCTCGCACTAACTTCTACCATGATTTTTATGTTACGGACGGCCCAAAGAATGTCATGCAGGTCCGCCTCCCGGCCCGCCTAGGACGAAAAACCCATTTTTTGTCATAGTTTTTTGACATAGAAGTAGGAGTCCACCACATCTATGATGATGCGTGTTTTGTCACAATTATCGTCATAGAAGTATCACATCCATAACAAAAAAAGTTTTTGTTCGGGCCATAATGTCAAGGAAGTGTCTATTTTTGTAGTGCTATTCTCTGGGTGCTTGAGTTTGGGGATTGCAGGAGCAAAGAGCAAAAGGAAGGCATGAAAATGGATTGAATCCATCCTTTACCTTTTATAAGCTAGTAAAAACACTGAAAGGCGTACTGCATGGTAGTAGTTTCATGAGTTCCCGACGAGACATGAATTACGTGCGCATGCGAATCGAGGGACTATACTGATGATGCCGCCGAAAATCTGGGGCACAATCCCGTTATTCATGAGACATGCCAATAGCAACGGCCTCCAGCTACGCTAAGCATGATATAATGAATATTGACGGGACCTTTCGATTTTATAGTACGTGCTGGCAGTTCAGGCTCAGTCAAAGTTGTGAGAACATGACCCAACCGGCGCACCCATTCCAGTGCATGAAGACCTCGCTGTTAAGACAACTAGGCGTGGGAGGGGTCTTCGAATGTGATGAAAAGAAAAAATCTTCTCAGGAAGCTTAGTTGGGGCACCTCGGATGTGCGAGGTATACTAATCCTCAGACAAAATAATGCTTGCTTTGGAGGAAGATGCAAAGAAGGTATTGAACCTGTTTACAAGGCCAAAGTCCAACGACGAAGAAGGGCTACTAATGGTATCCTACGTAGGGGGGGTGCTAACCATGTCGGCCCCCATACATGGGTTGGGCCGAGGACCACCAAACTATCAACCGGTGGGCCACATTCATTAGACCCCATGAATTAATCAAGACGGAATCCTCCGAAGACTTAGCGTATACTCCAAGGCACGAATGAAATCTTCAAAATGTGTATCGCCAAATGTAACCGACCTATATTCAACCCTAGGTACCCCCGACATCTATATAAGCCGAGGGTTTATACCGCAGAGGCGAACTCATTCACATACGATCTTGAGGTAGATCAACCTGCACTCCATACCCCATTCACAATCAATACAACAAAACAAGGTGTAGGGTTTGATCTCTTCGAGAGGGTCTGAACCTGGGTAAACACTCTACTATCGTGCTAAGGCTACCACCTCGGGACCTGTCGTGGAATTGTCACGTCAGATGTCCTCGTGAAAGGACTTAGTTGTGGAGCCATCGCAACTAGGAAGCTTGAAGAGGTTAAATCGGGACAAAGGACACGAGAGGTTTATACTAGTTCAGCCCCTTACGGTGAAGGTAAAGCCTACGTCTAGTTGGGTTTGGTATTGATGTTTCGATGACCAGGGAGCAAGATATGCTATGCCCGGCTCTCGATGAGTTGTTTTCTTGCCCTAAGCCGCCAGCAGGTCGTCCCCTTATATACACGGGTTGACAACCTGTGGCTTATAGAGTCCCGGCCGGCTTATAACATTGTCCGGCTCGGTGACTAGTTAAATCTACCTTATGATACAAGTCATGCCATTACGGCGGTTTACTACAACGGGCCTTAAGTCGCCTGTGGGCCTTAAGCCCTCTATTGAACCGCCATCTTCATGCTTGGTCCTGGGCTTCTCTCTGGTGAATCCTCTTTGTGTAACCCGACCCCTCCTGGGCGGCTTACACAAATAGTTATATCCCCAACATTATGTTGGGGAACGTAGTAATTTCAAAAAATTTCCTACGCACACGCAAGATCATGGTGATGTATAGCAACGAGAGGGGAGAGTGTTGTCTACGCACCTCGTGAGACCCGGCGAAGCGATCACAACGTAGAGGAAGTAGTCGACGCTCTCCTCGCGATCCGACGATCCCGCGCCAACATTCGGCGCCCCGAGTTCTTGACACACGACAGCTCGATGACGCCCTCGATCCGATCCAGCCGAGTGTCGAGGGAGAGTTCCACAAGACGACGGCGTGGTGGACGATCTTGATGTTCTATCGGCGCAGGGCTTCGCTTAAGCTTCGCGACGATATGACCGAGGTGGAATATGGTGGAGGGGGCACCGACACGGCTAAGGAACGATCCGTAGATCAAACTTGTGTGTTCTAGGTGCCCCTGCCCCAGATATAAAGGAGGAGGGGGAGGTGCGGCCGCCCAAGGGAGGCGGCCGAGGAGTCCTACTCCCACTGGGAGTAGGACTCCCCCTCCTAGTTGGAGTAGGATTGGGGGAGGAGAAGAAGGAAGGGCGCCGCCTCCTTGTCCTATTCGGACTAGGGGAGGGGCGCGCCACCCCCGGCCGGCCCTCCTCTTCTTCCTCGAGGCCCACTAAGGCCCAATAGCCTCCGGAGGGTTCCGAACCCCGGTTTTGAGTAAAATCCCGATTTCACCCTAACCATTCAACTCCAAATATAGGCTTCCAATATATCAATCTTTATGTCTCAACCATTTCGAGACTCCTCGTCATGTCCGTGATCACATCCGGACTCAACTTCTTCGGTACATCAAAATACATAAACTCATAATATAACCATCATCGAAACCTTAAGCGTGCATGGACCCTACGGTTCGAGAACAATGTAGACATGATCGAGACACGCTCTCCGTCAATAACCAATAGCGGACCTGATGCCCATATTGGTTCCTACATATTCTACGAAGATCTTTATCGGTCGACCGCATAACAACATACGTTGTTCCCTTTGTCATCGGTATGTTACTTGCCCGAGATTCGATCGTCGGTATCCAATACCTAGTTCAATCTCGCTACGGCAAGTCTCTTTACTCGCTCGTAATACATCATCTCACAACTAACTTATTGGTTGCAATGCTTGCAAGGCTTAAGTGATGTGTATTACCGAGAGGGCCCAGAGATACCTCTCCCACAATCGGAGTGACAAAACCTAATCTCAAATACGCCAACCCAACATCCGCCTTTGGAGACACCTGTAGTACTCCTTTATAATCACCCGCCACGCCAGACGCTTTGGTAGCACCTAAAGTGTTCCTCCGTAAACGGAGTTGCATAATCTCATAGTTACAGAACATGTATATGTCATGGATAAAAGCAAGAGCAACATACTAAACGATCGTGTGCTAAGCTAATGGATTGGGTCATGTCAATCAGATCATTCTACTAATGATGTGACCTTGTTAATCAAATAACAACTCTTTGTTCATGGTTAGGAAACACAACCATCTTTGATTAACAAGCTAGTCTAGTAGAGGCATACTAGTGACATCTTGTTTGTCTATGCATTCACACATGTATCATGTTTCCGGTTAATACAATTCTAGCATGAATGATAAACATTTATCATGAAATAAGGAAATAAATAATAACTTTATTATTGCCTCTAGGGCATATTTCCTTCAGTCTCCCACTTGCACTAGAGTCAATAATCTAGATTACATAGTAATGATTCTCACACCCATGGAGTCTTGGTGTTGATCATGTTTTGCTCGTGGAAGAGGCTTAGTCAACGGGTCTGCTATATTCAGATCCGTATGTATCTTGCAAATCTCTATGTCTCTCACCTGGACTAAGTCCCGGATGGAATTGAAGCATCTCTTGATGTGCTTGGTCCTCTTGTGAAATCTGGATTCCTTCGCTAAGGCAATTGCTCCAGTATTGTCATATGAACTCCTTCATCCAGACTCCTTCATTAGCTGCTTCCGAAGCTGCTATGTACTCCGCTTCACATGTAGATCCCGCTACGAAGCTTTGTTTAGAACTGCACCAACTGACAGCTCCTCCGTTTAGTGTAAATACGATCCGGTCTCGTGATTTAGAATCGTCCGGATCGGTGTCAAAGCTTGCATCAATGTAACCGCTTACGATGAGCTCTTTGTCACCTCCATATACGAGAAACATATCCTTAGTCCTTTTCGTATTTCAGATGTTCTTGACCGCTGTCCATGATCCACTCTGGATTACTTTGGTACCTCCTGCTAGGCTTATAGCAAGGCACACATCAGTCTGGTACACAGATTGCATACATGATAGAGCCTATGGTCAAGCATAGGAACATCTTTTATTTTCTCTCTATCTTCTGCAGTTGGTCGGGCATTGAGTCTTACTCAACTTCACACCTTGTAACACAGCAAGAACCCTTTCTTTGCTTGATCCATTTTGAACTTCTTAAAAATTTTGTCAAGGTATGTGCTTTGTGAAAGTCCAATTAAGCGCCTTGATCTATCTCTATAGATCTTAATGCCCAATATGTAAGCAGCTTCACCGAGGTCTTTCATTGAAAAACTCTTATTCAAGTATTCCTTTATGCTATCCAGAATTCTATATCATTTCCGATCAGCAATATGTCATCTACATATAATATCGTAAATGCTACAGAGCTCCCACTCACTTTCTTGTAAATACAAAGCTTCTCCAAAGTCAGGTATGAACCCAAATGCTTTGATCACACTATCAAAGCGCTTATTCCAACTCCGAGATGCTTGCACCAGTCCATAAATGGATCGCTGGAGCTTGCACACTTTGTTAGCTCCTTTGGATCGATAAAACCTTCGGTTGCATCATATACAACTCTTCTTCCGTAAATCCATTCAGAATGCGTCTTTACATCCATTTGCCAAATTTCATAATCATAAAATGCGGCAATCGCTAACATGATTCGGACAGACTTAAGCATCGCTACGGGTGAGAAGGTCTCATCGTAGTCAATCCCTTGAACTTGTCGAAACCCTTTGCATAAGTCGAGCTTTGTAGACAATAATATTACCGTCGGCGTCGGTCTTCTTCTTGAAGATCCACTTGTTTTCTATTGCTTGCCTACCCTCGGGCAAGTCAACCAAAGTCCATACTTTGTTTTCATACATGGATCCCATCTCGATTTCATGGCCTCAAGCCATTTTGCGTAATCTGGGCTCACCATCGCTTCTTCATAGTTCGTAGGTTCATCATGATCTAGTAGCATGATTTCCGAACAGGATTACCGCACCACTCAGTGCGGATCTTACTCGTTGATCTACGAGGTTCAGAGCAACTTGATCCAAGTTTCATGATCAACATCATCAACATCCTCACTACTTGGTGTAGGTGTCTCGAAACCGTTTCGCGACAAACTACTTTCAAGTAAGGAGAAGGTACAATTACCTCATCAAGTTCTACTTTCCTCCCACTCACTTCTTTCGAGAGAAACTCCTTCTCTAGAAAGGATCCATTCTTAGCAACAAATGTCTTGCCTTCGGATCTGTGATAGAAGGTGTACCCAATCGCCTCCTTTGGGTATCCTATGAAGACACATTCTCGATTTGGGTTCGAGCTTATCGGTTGAAGCTTTTTCACATAAGCATCGCATCCCCAAACTTTAAGAAACGACAACTTTGGTTTCTTGCTAAACCACAGCTCATAAGGTGTCGTCTCAACGGATTTCGACGGTGTTCTATTCAAGGTGAATGCGGCCGCCTCTAGAGCATAACCCCAAAACGATAGCGGTAAATCAGAAGAGACATCATAGATCGCACCATATCTAGTAAAGTACGACACGACGTTCGACACACCATTACGTTGTGGTGTTCCGGTGGCGTGAGTTAAACTATTCCGCATTGTTTCAAATGTAGACCAAACTCAGAACTCAAATATTCACCTCCACGATCGATCGCAGAAACTTAATTTTCTTGTTACGATGATTTTCAACTTCACTCAAATTCTTTGAACTTTTCAAATGTTTCGGACTTATGTTTCATTAATTAGATATACCCATATCTCGCTTAAGTCATCTGTGAAGGTGAGAAAATAACGATATCCGCCACGAGCCTCAACATTCATCGGACCACATACATCTCAGATGTATGATTTCCAACAAATCTGTTGCTCTCTCCATAGTACCGAGAACGGGTTCTAGTCATCTTGCCCATGAGGCACGGTTCGCAAGTGCCAAGTGATTCATAATCAAGTGACTCCAAAAGTCCATCAAGATGGAGTTTCTTCATGCGCTTTACACCGATATGACCTAAACGGCAAGGCCACAAATAAGTTGCACTATCATTATCAACTCTGCATCTTTTGGTTTCAACATTATGAATATGTGTATCACTACTATCGAGATTCATCAAAATAGACCACTCTTTAAGGGTGCATGACCATAAAAGATATTACTCATATAAATAGAACAACCATTATTCTCTCGATTTAAATGAATAACCGCCTCGCATCAAACAAGATCCAGATATAATGTTCATGCTCAACGCAGCACCAAATAACAATTATTTAGGTCTAAAACTAATCCCGAAGGTAGATGTAGAGGTAGCGTCGATCGCGATCACATCGACTTTGGAACCATTTCCCACGCAGCATCGCCACCTCGCCCTTTGCCGTTGTTCGCAATCCGTAGTCCTGCTTCGAGTTGCAAATATTAGCAATGTAACCAGATCAAATACCAGTGTGCTATGCGAGCTCTAGTAAGGTACACATCAATAACATGTATATCACATATACCTTTGTTCACCTTGCCATCCTTCTTATCCGCCAAATACTTGGGGCAGTTCCGCTTCAAAGGACCATCGCTTGCAGAGAAGCACTCGGCCCAGGCTTAGGTCCAGATTTGGGTTTCTTCTCCGAGCAACAACTTGCTTGCTGTTCTTCTAGAAGTTCCCTTCTTCTTCCTTTGCCTTTCTTCTTGAAACTAGTGGTCTTATTGACCATCAACACTAGATGCTCCTTTTGATTTCTACCTCCAGCCTTTAGCATTGCGAAGAGCTCGGTATAGTCTTTACTAACCCTTGCATATTATAGTTCATCACGAAGCCTTTGTAGGTTGGTGGCGGTGATTGAAGAATTCATCAATGACACAATCATCCGGAAGATTAACTCCCAATTGTGTCAAGTGATTGTAGTACCCGGACATTCCGAGTATGTGCTCACTAATGTAACTATTCTCCTCCATCTTGCAGCTATAGAACTTATTGGAGACTTCATATCTCTCAATCCGGGCATTCTGTTGAATATTAACTTCAACTCCCGAACATCTCATATGCTCCATGACGCTCAAAACGCCGTTGAAGTCCCGGTTCTAAGCCGTAAAGCATGGCACAATCGAACTATGGAGTAGTCATCGCTTTGCTCGCCAGACGCTCATAACATCCGGTGTTGCTCCAAAGAAGAAGTTCGCACCCAGCGGTGCATCCAGACGTAACTCTTTTGTGCAAAGAATGAGGATAATCTCGAAGTTACGGACCCGATCCGTAATTGCTACCATCATCTTTCAACTTTGCTTTCTCAAGGAACGCATTAAAATTCAACGGAACAACAAAGACGAGCCATCTATCTACAATCAAACATAAACAAGCAAGATACTATCAGGTACTAAGTTCATGATAAATTTTAGTTCAATTAATCATATTACTTAAGAACTCCCACTTAGACAGACATCTCTCTAGTTATCTAAGTGATCACGTGATCCAAATCAACTAAACCATAACCGATCATCACGTGAAATGGAGTAGTTTTCAATGGTGAACATCTTATGTTGATCATATCTACTATATGATTCACGCTCGACCTTTCGGTCTCCGTGTTCCGAGGCCATATCTGCATATGCTAGGCTCGTCAAGTATAACCCGAGTATTCTGCGTGTGCAAAACTGGCTTGCACCCGTTGTAGATGGACGAGAGCTTATCACACCCGATCATCACGTGGTGTCCGGGCACGATTTAACTTTGGCAACGGTGCATACTCGGGAGAACACTTCTTGATAATTTAGTGAGAGATCATCTTATAATGCTACCGCCAATCAAAGCAAGATAAGATGCATAAAAGATAAACATCACATGCAAATCAATATAAGTGATATGATATGGTCATCATCATCTTGTGCTTCGTGATCTCCATCTCGCAGCACCACCATGATCACCATCGCCACCGGCGCGACACCTTGATCTCCATCGTAGCATCGTTGTCGCCTCGCCAAACTTATGCTTCTCGACTATCGCTACCGCTTAGTGATAAAGTAAAGCATTACAGTATGCATTGCATTGCATACAATAAAGCGACAACCATATGGCTCTCGCCAGTTGCCGATAACTTCGCTACAAAACATGATCATCTCATACAACAAAATATAGCATCACGCCTTGACCATATCACATCACAACATGCCCTGCAAAAACAAGTTAGACGTCCTCTACTTTGTTGTTGCAAATTTTACATGGCTGCTACGGGCTTAAGCAAGAACCAGTCTCACCTACGCATCAAAACCACAACGATACTTCGTCAAATAGACTCTGTTTAACCTTCTCAAGGACCGGCGTAGCCACACTCAGTTCAACTAAAGTGAGAGAGAGACACCCGCCAATCACCTTTAAGCAACGAGTGCTCAGAGCGGTGAAACCAGTCTCGCGTAAGCGTCTGGCGTAATGTCGGTCCGGGCCGCTTCATCTCACAATACCGCTGAACCAAAGTATGACATGCTTTGGAAGGTAGTATGACTTGTATCGCCCACAACTCACTTGTGTTCTACTCGTGCAAAACATCAAACCATAGAAAAAACTGGCTCGGATACCATCATTGGGGAACGAGTAATTTCAAAAATTTCCTACGCACACGCAAGATCATGGTGATGTATAGCAACGAGAGGGAGAGTGTTGTCTCGCACCCTCGTAGACCAAGCGAAGCGATCACAACGTAGAGGAAGTAGTCGACGCTCTCCTCGCGATCCGACCGATCCCGCGCCGTTACTCGGCGCCCCAGTTCTTGACACACGTACAGCTCGATGACGTCCCTCAGATACTCGATCCAGCCGAGTGTCGAGGGAGAGTTCCACAAGACGACGGCAGGACGATCTTGATGTTCTACGGCGCAGGGCTTCGCCTAAGCTTCATGACGATATGACCGAGGTGGAATATGGTGGAGGGGGCACCGACACGGCTAAGGAACGATCCGTAGATCAAACTTGTGTGTTCTAGGGTGCCCCCCGCCTCGTATATAAAGGAGGGAGGGGAGGTGCGGCCGCCCAAGGGAGGCGCCGAGGAGTCCTACTCCCACCGGGAGTAGGACTCCCCCTCCTAGTTGGAGTAGGATTGGGGGAGGAGAGAAGGAGGGGGCCGCCTCCTCCTCCTATTCGGACTAGGGGGGGGCGCGCCACCCCCCGCCGGCCCTCCTCTTCTTCCTCGAGGCCCACTAAGGCCCAATAGCCTCCGGGAGGGTTCCGTAACCCCGGTTTTCCTAAGAAAATCCCGATTTCACCCTAACCATTCAACTCCAAATATAGGCTTCCAATATATCAATCTTTATGTCTCGATCATTTCGAGACTCCTCGTCATGTCCGTGATCACATCCGGACTCAACTTCTTCGGTACATCAAAATACATAAACTCATAATATAACCATCATCGAAACCTTAAGCGTGCGGACCCTACGGTTCGAGAACAATGTAGACATGACCGAGACACGCCTCGGTCAATAACCAATAGCGGACCTGGATGCCCATATTGGTTCCTACATATTCTACGAAGATCTTTATCGGTCGCACCGCATAACAACATATGCTGTTCCTTTGTCATCGGTATGTTACTTGCCCGAGATTCGATCGCCGGTATCCAATACCTAGTTCAATCTCGCTTACGCAAGTCTCTTTACTCGTTCCGTAATACATCATCTCACAACTAACTTATTAGTTGCAATGCTTGCAAGGCTTAAGTGATGTGTATTACCGAGAGGGCCCAGAGATACCTCTCCGACAATCGCAGTGACAAAACCTAATCTCAAATACGCCAACCCAACATCTCGCCTTTGGAGACACCTGTAGTACTCCTTTATAATCACCCGCTTATGTTGTGACGCTTGGTAGCACCCAAAGTGTTCCTCCAATGGCGGAGTTGCATAATCTCATAGTTACAGAACATGTATATGTCATGGATAAAAGCAAGAGCAACATACTAAACGATCGTGTGCTAAGCTAATGGATTGGGTCATGTCAATCGATCATTCTACTAATGATGTGACCTTGTTAATCAAATAACAACTCTTTGTTCATGGTTAGGAAACACAACCATCTTTGATTAACAAGCTAGTCTAGTAGAGGCATACTAGTGACATCTTGTTTGTCTATGCATTCACACATGTATCATGTTTCCGGTTAATACAATTCTAGCATGAATGATAAACATTTATCATGAAATAAGGAAATAAATAATAACTTTATTATTGCCTCTAGGGCATATTTCCTTCACATTAGGCCCCGGATTGATTTGAACCTGTTCATGTCAATCTTAAAATACCTTTAAAGAATAAATCTTCAGTCTTCTAACTGTGCAGAAGGTTTTCTTCAACCCGCCATGACGTCATCTTCTGGATCCGTGTTAACCCGGCGTGACGTCATCCTTTCTTAAATTCCTTTTCTATTCCACCGTATCTTTCAACGGATCTCCGCTTTTATTGACTGTTCCGAAAATCGAGGCATCGGGGCCGCTGGATAATAACTCTTATCTCCTCGTTTTCCGCGTCGTCTCAGTTATCCTCTCCTTATAAATAGGCGCGACCTAGGTCTTCCATTCTTCTCTCTTTCAGTCGTCTTCTTCCTCCTGCCTCCTCTCGAGCTCCGCCGCCGCCGCTATCGAGCTTCCTGTCTTCACCGTCCCAGGCTGCTGCATCGACCTGGTTGGACCAGAGAAACACGACGAACCTCCGCAGCCCATCCAGATCCGTAAGTTCCCTTCCCTTCCTTGCTTAGATCCGCATTAGAGCTTCCTCGAGTTTGTCGGAGTTCATCACCATTAGAGCCAAACCCTTTTTAGTTTTCCTCTTAGACGCCTCTTCTGATCTAAGAATGATATAAAATGGCCGCGGTAGTTGTTTTCGCACTTGTTTTGGATAGATAACAGATCCCTTTCTCTGCATAAGAGCCTCATTCGAGCCTATGAACACATCGGCATCAACTTTTAGGTCTAGAAAATTTTCTTGTCAGAACCGCCTTCTGATCTAAAATAATAGTAGCAGATTATGAAACCTGTTTGTATCACCCGGAAAACTGCTTCTGTCGAATACGCTTAAACTCAACTATCTATGTAGCCGGTTTAAATAGATAACACTGATCTGTTAACCTTACTTGCTTCTCATGACCTTAAGAAGTTTTGAACTACTTTTGATACATGTGGCGGCTTAGATATTTGCTTGTACGCTATTCTTATATCATTAGGCCCTCATTAAGCCGCCATCTTGAATAATTAGGATATTTCTCCGGTTAAAATTGAACCAGATCTTATTTATTTTGTGATAGGCCAACTGTTGTCATGGCACCTAAGGCGCCAAGGCCCTCAGAATCTGCAATTGGGTCCCATCCATAATTACTAAGAGTAAACTTGCTGATTTCGTGAAGTCTGGCCACCTGCCAAAAAAGGAGGTCATGTCTTATCGTGCCCCTGACCCATCTGAAGAGAGGCCTCAACCCAAAGAAGGGGAGGTGATAGTTTTCACGGATCACATGAACCGGGGATTTGCCCCTCCCGGGTCAAAATTCTTCAGGGAAGTTTTGAATTTCTTTGATCTTAGACCTCAAGACATTGGACCCAATTCCGTGTCAAATCTTTGCAATTTCCAAGTCTTTTGCGAGGTGTGCCTGGGAGAGGAGCCAAGTCTGCTTTTGTTCAGAGAACTTTTTTACTTGAATCGGCAGAATGAACGTGCCAACAGGCCTAGTCTTGAACTTGGCGGCATCTTGATCCAGCGGCGGAGAGACTGCCTTTTTCCTTATGCTGAACTGCCGAGCCACCCAAAAGATTGGAACCAGACGTGGTTCTACTGTCAGGACACTTCTCCGGCTGACGAGAAGCCTCTGCCCGGTTTTTGCGCCCTGCGCCTTGAGTCCAACCATCAGCTGGCGGATAAACTGACCGCTATTGAACGTCTGCCTCTTAATCCCACCATCAAGAAGATTAAAGCTCTTCTAGGAAACGGTTTAAATGGCATCGATCTAGTCCGAGTCTGGGTCACTTGGCAAATACTTCCATTAAGCCGCTACTCTGGCTTAATGTGTACTTACACATGCGAAAAGGATGATCCAATGTGTCATAGTCCTGACGACTTACTAGATGATGTGGTAGATGCTACAACCCAGTCACTGCTGAAGGAGAGCACTGTAACTAGCAATGCCTTCGGCTTACTTCCCTTCTGCAAGAAGAACCCGGCCCCTGAAGTGAGTTACCAATCTTTAATAAATACTCTTTAACATGTTATACCTTCTTTGTACTTATAATTCCTTATCTTTTTCCACAGGCCGGTGATAATTTCTGGAAGGTCAAGTATGACCATGAGGCTGCCAAACAAGCCAGGGCAGCCAAGAAAACCGAAAGGAAGGCCGCCAAGACGGACACCTCAAAGAAGAAGAAACCCAGCGCCTCCGACTTATTCAAATTGGATGATAGTTCTTCGGATGATGAAGAGGTAATCCTTTAACTTTCTTAACTCCCTTGTCGTTATTTTACTGACATTCTATCCTTTCAGGAGGATACAGGGAACAGTCAAGCAGTTGAAGAAGAGGTAACTATAATCTCCTCCGACTCAGAGCCTTTGCCAAAACAAAAAATCCGAAGGGTGACCCGGAAAGTAAGATTTTCACATCCTCTAGCTTATCAAGATCCTCAATTTCTTTTGAAGCAACAACAGCTTGAGAACCGGAGGCAGACTAGGGCCAATCAAGACGCAGAACTCTCCTCCGGCTTACCCGATGTAACTAGGAAGCGTCGGACCGAGGTTATCTCCAATTTACGTTCTGTTTTACCTTTGGCCGGTTTGATTCGCCAACCTCTCAATTCATCTGACTCCAATTATCAGGATACCTCTCCTTCTTCCGACGAGTCTATGCAATCAAACATGCCAGCTTTCAAAACGGCTCCCGGGTAATGTAACCTTTCTTACTTTAAGTTTTACCGTACTTATGCTTTAATACTCATCCTTATATCTTTATTGACAGTCTGCAAGTGAAGCCCAGCAAGAGGTCAAGGAAAAATAAGCCGTCCCAAGACCCGGTTGTCACTGAACCGAAACTTGACTTGTCCACTCCTGACAGCTCCACCCATCAACCGCCACCTGAACCGACTTCTGATATTCTGGTGCCAACTTCTGACCCGCCTGCTGAAGATGTTATCCACAACTATGATAACCCGGAAGCTCCTAGTCCAGCCAAGTCGACTGACCTGGAAGTTGAATATCTGAAGAGTCAATTTGTTGAACCGGCCGCCTCTCGTTTTGCCCAATGCACTACCAAGGAAGAATTTGCCCAACGTCGAAAAGCCAAACAGACATCATCGACTATACTCACCTAAGCATTGGTGATATAGTCTCGCTATCTGAACCAAGTGCATAATAGTCGTGACTGAAATTGACATGGTGAAACAAATACAACATAAATCGAGGTATAACTTATGCTATTTTCCGAATCTTACTTCTTCGTATCAGCCCCCAAGTCTATTGCTTATGAATGAATATGTTGTAGACTTAGAAATCTACTTACTGTTGGCTTGTCCGGTTTAAAGAGAATATATTTAACCCGGTGATAGCATGATAGTTTGTACTTGTGTTACACATTAGCCCCTAAGTGTCAAGTATCTTTACTTGTAAAGTGCTTGAGACTTAATATGTATGACTCGGTAGGGTAGGTTAAAAAATTCTTTAAGCATACATTAGCCCCCAAGTGCCAAATATCTTGACTTGTAAAATGTTTGGGACTTGAATGTTACCTTACCATGATTCTTACCATAACCTGGTATCAATACAGCCACCATAAGTCAATTTGAGTCGGAGCTTGTCGACCAAGAGCCACTGAAAACTCAAGAGCTTGAAACTCGTAAAGCCAACTCCAAGTTTGAATTCAGCGTCTCTGAACAAGAGAAGTTGAGGCAAAATTTTGAGTCAGAGAAGAAAATCTGGGCTGATGAGAAGACTTCACTGGTGACTCGGGCTGAGACGGTAGAAACCGCTCTTGCAGAGGCAACAACTGAGTTATCTGACTTGAAACGGCAGATATCCCAAATGGTCTCAGCCATCTTCGGTAAGTTACTGTGCAAAACCTCAAGCATTGTAATCTTCCAATGACTATTGTAATAGTTACCTCCGGCATATTGTTATGCTTGTGAACATGCAGGCCCCAGGAGTACCAACCTCAAGCAAAACATGCTGATCAAGCTTAAGGTGGTTTACACCTTAGTGGAACAGCTGTACTCCGGGTCACAACGTGCCTTGGCCGTTGTAGCCTTATCAAATACTACTCCCCACCTCCTACAAGATGTACTGAAGCATCTCGCAGTGCTGCCTCAACGAATTCAAGATTTAAAGCGGGCATCTTCAAGAGCCGAGCCGTGTCAAGATTAAGTCGTGCCAAGGCCTCGATGCCGAGCTTGACTTGGCTGATCTCTCTCTTGGATATCCAAGCCTGAAGGAGGACGGTACTGCATTTGATGATCAAGATTTCACCGCCTGGGTCAAAGTCGTACGTCCCTTGGCTACCCTTATTGGGAATGACACTGATCTTACTAAGTATTCGCCGGGATATGATAGCGAGAACCGGAGAATTCCAAACATTCCATATGACCAAGTCAGCCTGATCCCTCCAACGCGTAAGCATACCTTTGCCCCTGAAGTGGACCCGGCCGGTTTAATAGATGATGAGGCTGAGTTTGAAGCCTAGAGTGGCATTGACTGGGCCTTGTCCACCTTCCAGGACAAAGCAACCGACGAGAGAGGCGTAGAAGGATAACCCGGAGTCTTCAAGCCCGCCGAAGGAATGAACCGCCAGGCGTTTTATAACTTCGCAAAAACAATGCTTCACTTATTCAGACTCAGGGAGTCTTGTAATAGGATAGAAAAAACCTCTCAATGTTTGTCATGCCTTCGCGCATGTTTATGGCGCTTAATACTTTCGTAAGCCGCCATCGTTATTGTTGGGGAACGTAGTAATTTCAAAAAAAATCCTACGCACACGCAAGATCATGGTGATGGTATAGCAATGAGAGGGGAGAGTGTATATCCACGTACCCTCGTAGACCGTAAGCGGAAGCGTTAGCACAACGCGGTTGATGTAGTCGTACGTCTTCACGATCCGACCGATCCAAGCACCGAACGTACGGGCCTCCGAAGTTCAGCACACGCTCAGCTCGATGACGATCTCCGCCTCCGATCCAGCCGAGCTCGGAGATGAGTTCCATCAGCATGACGGCGTGGTGACGATGATGATGTTCTATCGGCACAGGGCTTCGCCTAAACTCCGCGACGATATGACCGAGGTGGAATATGGTGGAGGGGGGCACCGCACACGGCTAAGGAACGATATGTAGATCAACTTGTGTGTCACGGGGTGCCCCCCTGCCCCGGATATAAAGGAGCAAGGGGAGGGCGGCCGCCCAGGAGGGGCGCCATGGGGAGTCCTACTCCCACCGAGTAGGACTCCTCCTTCCTTGTTGGAGTAGGAGAAGGGGAAAGAGGAGGAGAGGAGGAAGGAAAAGGGGCCGCACCCTTGTCCAATTCGACCAGAGGGGCTGCGCGCCACCTTCCTTTCGGCCTCTCTCCTCTAATCTCAGATGGCCCAATAAGGCCCATATACTCCCGGCGAATTCCGTAACTCTCCCAGACTCAAAAATACCGACCACTCGAAACCTTTCCGAACTCCGAATATAGTCGTCCAATATATCGATCTTTACGCCTTGACCATTTCGAGACTCCTCGTCATGTCCCCGATCTCATCCGGACTCAACTCCTTTGGTACATCAAAACTCATAAACTCATAATATAACTGCCATCGAAACCTTGTTGCATGGGACCCTACGGGTTCGAGAACTATGTAGACATGACCTAGAACTATTCTTGGTCAATGACCAATAGCGGGACCTGGATGCCCATATAGGCTCCTACATATTCTACGAAGATCTTTATCGGTCAAACCGCATAACAACATACGTTGTTCCCTTTGTCATCGGTATGTTACTTGCCCAAGATTCGATCGTCGGTATCCAATACCTAGTTCAATCTCGTTACCGACAAGTCTCTTTACTCGTTATGTAATGCATCATCCCATAACCAACTCATTGGTCACATTGCTTGCAAGGCTTATAGTGATGTGCATTATCGAGAGGGCCCAGAGATACCTCTCCGACAATTGGAGTGACAAAACCTAATCTCGAAATACGCCAACTCAACATGTACCTTCGGAGACACCGTAGTACTCCTTTATAATCACCCGATTACGCTGTGACGCTTTGGTAGTACCAAAGTGTTCCTCCGTAAACGGAGTTGCATAATCGCATAGTTACAGTGAACATGTATAAGTCATGAAGAAAGCAATAGCAACATACTAAACGATCAAGTGCTAAGCTAACGGAATGGGTCAAGTCAATCACATCATTCTCCTAATGATGTGATCCCGTTAATCAAATGACAACTCTTTTGTCCATGGCTAGGAAACATAACCATCTTTGATAAACGAGCTAGTCAAGTAGAGGCATACTAGTGACACTATGTTTGTCTATGTATTCACACATGTATTATGTTTCCGGTAAATACAATTCTAGCATGAATAATAAACATTTATCAGGAAATAAGGAAATAAATAATAACTTTATTATTGCCTCTAGGGCATATTTCCTTCAGTCTCCCACTTGCACTAGTCAATAATCTAGTTCACATCGCCATGTGATTTAATACCAATATTCATATCTGTATATGATTAACACCCATAGTTCACATTGTCATGTGACCAACACCCAAAGAGTTTACTAGAGTGTGATCATGTTTTGCTCGTGAGAGAAGCTTAGTCAATGTGTCCGCTACATTCAGAGCCAGTATGTATTTTGCAAATATTCTATGTCCACAATGCTCGCACGGAGCTACTCTAGCTAATTGCTCCCACTTTCAATATGTATCCAGATTGAGACTTAGAGTCATCTGGATTGGTGAAAAGCTTGCATCGTTGTAACTTTTTACGATGGGCTCTTTTATCACCTCCATAATCGAGAAACATCTCCTTAGTCCTCACTAAGGATATTCTTGACCGCTGTCCAAAGGATCTACTCTTAGATCAAAATTGTATTTCCTTTGTCAAACTCGAGCAAGGTATACAATAGGTCCGGTTTACAACATAGCATACTTTATAGAACCTATGACCGAGGCATAGGAATGATTTTTCATTCTCTTTCTATTTTCTCGCCATGGTCGGGTCTTGAGTCTTACTCAACTTCACACCTTTGTATCACAGTGCAAGAACTCCTTCTTTGACTGCTCTATTTTGAACTATTTCAAAACTTATCTAGGTATGTACTCATTGAAAAATCTTATCAAGCGTCTTGATCTATCTATATAGATCTTGATGCTCAATGTGTAAGCAGCTTCACCGAGGTCTTTCATTGAAAAACTCATGTCAAACACTCCTTTATGCTTTGCAGAATAATTCTACATTATTTCCGATCAACAATATGTCATTCACATATACTTATCAGAAATGTTGTAGTGCTCCCACTCACTTTCTTGTAAATACAGGCCTTTCCAAAAGTCTGTATAAAACCATATGCTTTGATCAACTCATCAAAGCGTATATTCCAACTCCGAGATGCTTGCACCAGTCCATTGATGGATTGCTGGAGCTTGCACACTTTGTTAGCATCTTTAGGATTGACAAAACCTTCTGGTTGCATCATATACAACTCTTCTTTAATAAATCCATTAAGGAATGCAGTTTTGATATCCATTTGCCGATTTCATAAAATGTGGCAATTGCTAACATGATTCGGACAAACTTAAGCATCGACACGAGTGAGAAAATCTCATTGTATTCAACATCTTGAACTTGTCAAAACCTTTTATGCATAAGTCGAGCTTTGTAGATAGTAACACTACTATCAACGTCCGCCTTCCTCTTGAAGATCCATTTATTTTCTATGGTTTGCCAAGCTTTGGGCAAGTCCACCAAAGTCCACACTTTGTTCTCATACATGGATCCTATCTCGATTTCATGGCCTCCACCATTTTTATGAATCTGGGCTCATCATCGCTTCCTCATAGTTCGTGAGGTTCATCATGGTCTAGTAACATGAATTCCGAACAGGATTACCATACCACTCTGTGCGGATCTGTACTTTGGAAGACCTACGAGGTTCTGTAGTAACTTGATCTGAAGTTTCATGATCATCATCATTAGCTTCCTCACTAATTGGTGTAGGAATCACTGGAACTGATTTCAGTGATGAACTACTTTCCAATTTGGGAGAAGGTACAATTACCTTATCAAGTTCTACTTTCCTCCCACTCACTTCTTTCGAGAGAAACTCCTTCTCTAGAAAGGATCCATTGTTAGCAACGAATGATTTGCCTTTGGATCTGTGATAGAAGGTGTACCCAATAGTTACCTTTGGGTATTCTATGAAGACGCACTTCTCCGATTTGTGTTTGAGCTTATCAGGATGAAACTTTTTCACATAAGCATCATAGCCCCAAACTTTAAGAAACGACAACTAGGGTTTCTTGCTAAACCACAGTTCTTATGGTGTCGTCTCAATGGATTTAGATGGTGCCCTTTTAACGTGAATGCAGCTGTCTCTAATGCATAACCCAAAAACGACAATGGTAAATCAATAAGTGACATCATAAATCGCACCATATCCAATAAAGTGCAAGTTATAACGCTCGACACACCATAACGCTTGTGGTGTTCTGTGGCGGAGCTGTGAAACTATTCCACATTGTTTTATTTGAAGACCAAACTCGTAACTCAAATATTCGTCTTCGCGATCAGATCGCAGAAACTTTATATTCTTGTTACGATGATTTTTCTACTTCACTCTGAAATTCTTTGAACCTTACAACTATTTCAGACTTATGTTTCATCAAGTAAATATACCCATATCTGCTCAAATTATCTTGTGAAGGTCAGAAAATAACGATACTTGCCACGAGCATCAACACTCATTGGATCGCATACATCGGTATGTATTATTTCCAATAAGTCAAGAGCTTGTTCCATTGTTCCGAGAACGGAGTTTTAGTCATCTTGCCCAAAAGGCACGGTTCGCAAGCATCAAATGATTCATAACCAAGTGATTCCAAAATCCATCTTTATGGAGTTTCTTCATGCGCTTTACATCGATATGACCCAAATGGCAAGCCACAAATAAGTTGCACTACCATTATTAACTTTGCATCTTTTGGCATCAATATTATGAATATGTGTATCATCACGATCGAGATCCAACAAACTATTTTCATTGGGTGTATGACCATTGAAGGTTTTATTCATGTAAATGTAACAACAATTATTCTTTGATTTTAAATGAATAACCAGATTGCAATAAACATGATCAAATCATATTCATGCTCAACGCAAACGCTAAATAACATTTATTTAGGTTTAACACTTATCCCGAAAGTTTAGGAGTGTGTGATGATGATCATATCAATCTTGAACTACTTCCAACACTCATCGTTACTTCCCTTCAACTAGTCTCTGCTTATTCTGAACTCCTGCTTCGAGTTACTAATCTTAGCAACCTAACAAGTATCAAATACTCAGGGCTACTATAAACACTAGTAAGGCACACATCAATAACTCAGTATATCAAATATACCCTTGTTCACTTTGCCATCCTTCTTATCCACCAAATATTCGTGGCATTTCCGCTTCCAAAGGACCATTTCCTTTGCAAGAGAAACACTCGCTTTTAGGCTTTGGTCCAGCTTTGGGCTTCTTCGTGGGAGTGAAAACTTGCTTGCCATTCTACATGAAGTTCCCTTTCTTTCCCTTTGCCCTATTCTTGAAACTAGTGGTCTCGTCAATCATCAACACTTGATGGTCTTTCTTGATTTCTACCTTCGTTGATTTCAACATCACGAAGAGCTCGGGAATCGTTTTTGTCATCCCTTGCATACTGTAGTTCATCACGAAGTTCTATTAACTTAGTGATGGTGACTAGAGAATTCATCAATCACTATCTTATCCGGAAGATTAACTCCCACTTGATTCAAGCGATTGAAGTACCTGTAAAATCTGAGCACATGCTCACTAGTTGAGCGATTCTCCTCCATCTTTTAGGTATAGAACTTGTTGGAGACTTCATATCTCTCAACTCGGGTATTTGCTTGAAATATTAACTTCAATTCCTGGAACATCTCATATGGTCCATGATGTTCAAAACATCTTTGAAGTCCCGATTCTAAGCCATAAAGCATGGTGCACAAAACTATCAAGTAGTCATCATATTGAGCTAGCCAAACGCTCATAACGTGCATCTGCTCCTGCAATAGGTCTCACCTAGCGTGCATTAAGGACATAATTCTTCACGTGCGAATGAGGATAAACCTCGGATCACGGATCAAATCCGCATCATTGCTACTAACATTTTTCAACACAATTTTCTAGGAACATATCAAAATAAACATATGAAAGCAACAACGCAAGCTATTGATCTTACAACATAATTTGCAAAATACTACCAGACTAAGTTCATGATAAATTTAAGTTCAATTAATCATATTACTTAAGAACTCCCACTTAGACAGACATCCTCTAGTCATCTAAGTGATTACGTGATCCATATCAACTACACCATAACCGATCATCACGTGAGATGGAGTAGTTTTCAATGGTGAACATCAATATGTTGATCATATCTACTATATGATTCACGCTCGACCTTTCGGTCTCCGTGTTCCGAGGCCATATCTGCATATGCTAAGCTCGTCAAGTTTAACCTGAGTATTCCGCGTGTGCAAAACTGGCTTGCACCCGTTGTAGATGGACGTAGAGCTTATCACACCCGATCATCACGTGGTGTCTGGGCACGACGAACTTTGGCAACGAAGCATACTCAGGGAGAACACTTCTTGATAATTTAGTGAGAGATCATCTTAAAATGCTACCATCAATCAAAGCAAGAATAAGATGTATAATAGATAAACATCATATGCAATCAAAATATGTGACATGATATGGCCATGATCATCTTGCGCCTTTGATCTCCATCTCCAAAGTATCGCATGATCTCTATCGCCACCGCATGACACCATGATCTTCATCATCTTGATCTATATCAATGTGTCATCACATGGTTGTCTCACCAACTATTGCTCTTGCAACTATTGCTATCGTATAGCGATAAAGTAAAGCAATTATTTGGCACTTGCATCTTATGCAACAAAGAGACATCCATAGGGCTTCGCCATTGTCGATAACTTCAACAAAACATGATCATCTCATACAACAACTTATATCTTATCACGCCTTGACCATATCACATTACAACATGCCCCGCAAAACAAGTTAGACGCCCTCTACTTTGTTGTTGCAAGTTTTACGTGGCTGCTACGGCTTAAGCAAGAACCAATCTCACCTACGCATCAAAACCACAATGATAGTTTGTCAACTTGGTGCTGTTTTAACCTTCGCAAGGACCGGCGTAGCCACACTCGGTTCAACTAAAGTTGGAGAAATCGACACCGCTAGCCACCGTGTGCAAAGCACGGCGGTAGAACCAGCCTCGCGTAAGCGTGACGCTAATGTCGTCCGGGCCGCTTCATCCAACAATACCGCCAACCAAAGTATGACATGCTTTGGTAAGCAAGATGACTTGTATCGCCCACAACTCACTTGTGTTCTACTCGTGCATATAACATCAAACCATAAAACCTAGGCTCGATGCCACTGCTGGGGAACGAGTAATTTCAAAAATTTCCTACGCACACGCAAGATCATGGTGATGGCATAGCAACGAGAGGGAGAGTGTATGTCCACGCACTCGTGAGATGTAAGCGAAGCGTTAGCACAACGCGGTTGATGTAGTCGTACATCTTCACGATCCGACCGATCCAAGCACCGAACGTACGGGGCCTCCGAGTTCAGCACACATTCAGCTCGATGACGATCTCCGGCCTCCGATCCAGCAAAGCTCCGAAGATGAGTTACGTCAGCACGACGGCGTGGTGAAGATGATGATGTTCCACCGGCGCAGGGCTTCGCCTAAACTCCGCGACGATATGACCGAGGTGGAATATGGTGGAGGGGGCACCGCACATGGCTAAGGAACGATCCGTAGATCAACTTGTGTGTCATGGGGTGCCCCCTGCCCCCGTATATAAAGGAGCAAGGGGAAGGGGGCGGCCGGCCTAGGAGGGGGCGCGCCATGGAGAGTCCTACTCCCACTCCCTCCTTCCTTGTTGGAGTAGGAGAAGGGGAAAAGAGGAGGAGAGGAGGAAGGAAAAGGGGGCCACACCCCTTGTCCAATTTGGACCAGAGGGGGGCTGCGCGCCTCCTTCCTTTCGACCTATCTCCTCTAATCCCATATGGCCCAATAAGGCCCATATACTCCCCGGCGAATTCCCGTAACTCTCCGGTACTCCGAAAAATACCCGGATCACTCGGAACCTTTCCGAACTCCAAATATAGTCGTCCAATATATCAATCTTTACGTCTCGACCATTTCGAGACTCCTCGTCATGTCCCCGATATCATCCGGGACTCCAAACTCCTTCGGTACATCAAAACTCATAAACTCATAATATAACATCGCCGAAACCTTAAGCGTGCGGACCCTACGGGTTCGAGAACTATGTAGACATGACCTAGAACTATTCTTGGTCAATAACCAATAGCGGGACCTGGATGCCCATATTGGCTCCTACATATTCTACGAAGATCTTTATCGGTCAAACCGCATAACAACATACGTTGTTCCCTTTGTCATCGGTATGTTACTTGCCCGAGATTCGATCGTCTGTATCCAATACCTAGTTCAATCTCGTTACCGGCAAGTCTCTTTAATCATTACGTAATGCATCATCCTGTAACCAACTCATTGGTCACATTGCTTGCAAGGCTTATAGTGATGTGCATTACCGAGAGGGCCCAGAGATACCTCTCCGACAATCGGAGTGACAAAACATAATCTCGAAATACGCCAACTCAACATGTACCTTCGGCGACACCTGTAGTACTCATTTATAATCACCCGATTACGCCAGACGCTTGGTAGTACCCAAAGTGTTCCTCCGTAAACGGAGTTGCATAATCTCATAGTTACAGGAACATGTATAAGTCATGAAGAAAGCAATAGCAACATACTAAACAATCAAGTGCTAAGCTAACGGAATGGGTCAAGTCAATCACATCATTCTCCTAATGATGTGATCCCGTTAATCAAATGACTACTCTTTTGTCCATGGCTAGGAAACATAACCATCTTTGATAAACGAGCTAGTCAAGTAGAGGCATACTAGTGACACTATGTTTGTCTATGTATTCACACATGTATTATGTTTCCGGTAAATATAATTCTAGCATGAATAATAAACATTTATCATGAAATAAGGAAATAAATAATAACTTTATTATTGCCTCTAGTGCATATTTCCTTCAATTATATATTTCCAGCTTATGTTGATCGTTTGTCTCCTTGATGTTAAATTTGCTTGCCTCATCCTGCAATCCCTTTAGTAATCTCACCTGCTTATGTGACCTTCACCATGCGGATGGCTTCAACTCCTCAAAGTTGGAACATATAATGCTCACCTAGCACTTAACAACCCGGGATAATTAATATTAAGCCGGAAGAATCAAAAGCCATCTCATAGTGCTTTCAAAAAGGTCTCAAAATAGTCAAGTAATTATACTTATGATATATAATAAACAATGTTCAAAGGCCTCTGATTCGAGTACGATCAGTAAACTGTTCCAAAGGGGTTAAGCTAAGATTCGGATACGATCATATAGCCCCTAGTGGCTTTGGCGATGCCGATCAAGTGGGTATCGACAGCTATGTTCTCTTTGGTTCGAATACAACCTATGTTTGAACAGGAAGCCCCCAAGTGAACATAAGAGTTGTTTAATGACGCTGATTCGAATACGATCCACGTCAAACCCAAAGGGGTTAAGCTATGATTCAAATATGATCAAGAAGCCCCCAAGTGGGTTTGGCAGTATGCCGATCAAGTGGGTATCGACAGCTATGTTCTCTTTGATTCGAATATGACCTATGTTTGAACAGGAAGCCCCCAAGTGACCATGGCTAGATTCAGATATGATCATAAGCCAGTCCAAAGGGAAAGCCAGATTCGGATGTGATCCGCTCCCCGTTGGTTGTCTCCACTACCTGATAAAGAAGACACATAGATTTTTGAGGGTAAAAAGGGCGGAGGCCCTGCTTTATTCCTTTATATAATATATACATTGTTAGAAAAATATATACATCTTGAAAGCCGGCGGCTTAAGTATAATAAGGCCGGAGATGAGCAATATTCCACGGCCGGCGGGTCTCCTCCTCCGACTTGCGTGAGTCTTTGTGCTCTCAAACATCGATGAGGTAGTATGACCCGTTGTGCAGATTATTGCTGACCACAAAGGGCCCTTCCCAAGGCGGGGATAGCTTGTGCATATCAGACTGATCTTGGATGAGCCGGAGCACCAAGTCGCCTTCCTGAAAGGTTCTGCTCCTAACCCGCGGGCCGTGATAGTGGCGCAGGTCTTGTTGATAAATCGCCGAGCGGGCTATTGCCAAGTCTCGCTCCTCATCTAATAAGTCAAGTGCATTTTGACGAGCTTCTTCGTTGTCAGCCTCAACGTAAGCCGCCACACGGGGTGAATCATGCCGGATGTCACTTGGCAGGACCGCCTCTGCATCATATACCATAAAGAAAGGCGTGTAGCCTATAGATCTATTAGGCATAGTGTTGATGCTCCATAACACAGAAGGTAACTCCTCCACCCAACAACCCGGAGTCCATTATAAGGGGACTAAAAGCCGGGGCTTGATACCTTTCAAGATCTCTTGATTGGCTCTTTCTGCTTGACCATTGGATTGAGGATGAGCAACAGCCGAAACATCAAGCCGGATATGCTCTTGTTGACAGAACTCTTCCATGGCACCCTTGGAGAGACTAGTGCCATTATCAGTTATGATGCTGTGTGGGAAACCAAAACAAAAGATCACCTTTTTCATGAATTGAACCGCTATGGCTGCATCACACTTGTTGACTGGCTCTGCCTCAACCCACTTTGTAAACTTATCCACTGCCACCAGGAGATGTGTCTTTTTATCCTTAGACCTCTTGAAAGGCCCAACCATGTCAAGCCCCCGGACTGCAAACGGCCAAGTGATTGGGATCATCCTCAACTCTTGAGCCGGCACTTGAGCTCATCGTGAGAACTTTTGGCAACCATCACATTTACTGACCAGATCCTCTGCATCAGCATGAGCCGTCAGCCAATAGAAACCATGACGAAAAGCTTTGGCTACAAGAGATTTTGACCCAACATGATGGCCGCAATCCCCTTCATGGACCTCACGGAGTATTTCTTGGCCTTCTGTAGGTGACACACAGCGCTGAAACGCCCCAGTGACACTTAGGTGATGTAACTCGTCGTTAACAATCGTCATAGATTTGGAGCGCCTGACGATTTGTCTTGCCAAGGTCTCATCCTCAGGTACCTCACCCCGGGTCATATAAGCCAAATAGGGCACTGTCCAATCTGGGATAACGTGAAGAGCCACCACCAGCTGTGCCTCCGGGTCTGGCACCGCTAGCTCTTCCTCGGTAGGCACTTTGACAGAAGGGTTATCCAAAATATCGAGAAAGGTGTTAGGTGGTACCGGTTTACGTTGAGATCCTAACCGGCTTAGAGCATCAGCCGCCTCATTCTTCCTTCGATCAATGTGCTCCACTTGATAACCCTTGAAGTAACCAGCCACAGCATCTACTTCACGACGATAAGCTGCCATGAGGGGATCCTTAGAATCCCACTTGCCTTATACCTGTTGAGCCACGAGATCTGAGTCACCTAAGCACCTTACCCGCTTAAGTTCATTTCTTTAGCCATCCGGAGACCATGGAGTAAGGCCTCATACTCAGCTGCATTGTTAGTACACAGAAACATAAGCCGGAGTACATAACAAAATTTGTCACCTCGAGGGAAGTTAAAACCACTCCAAATTTCCGAGCCTTCTAGCTGCTGGACCCGTCAAAGTGAATCGTCCAATATGTGTTCGGGCTTCTCCTCAGGTGCCTGTAATTCTGTCCAATCATTGATAAAGTCCACCAAGGCCTGAGACTTAATGGCAGTATGTGGCATATACTTCAAATCACGAGGCCCAAGCTCGATGGCCCACTTGGCAACTCGTCCTGTGGCCTCCCTATTTTGGATGATATCTCCCAAAGGGGCAGAACTTACCACAGTTATAGGATGACTTTGAAAGTATTGCTTCAACTTCCGGTTGGCCATAAACGAGTTTCTGCCAATGTGGATACCTTTGTTTAGACTCAATGAGCACCTCACTGATGTAATAAACCGGCCGTTGAACCGGATGCTCCTTGCCAGCTTCCTTACGCTCCACCACGATGGCAACACTGACGGCTCGTGAATTAGCAGCCACGTATAACAACAATGGCTCTTTATAAATGGGAGCCGTAAGGACCGGCGGTTCAGAAAATTGTCTCTTCAAGTCTTCAAAGGCAGCATCAGCGGCCTCACTCCAGACGAAAGTGTCTGTTTTCTTCATCATCTGATAGAGTGGTAGAGCCTTCTCACCTAACCGGCTTATGAACCGGCTTAAAGCGGCAACACGACCCGCCAATCGTTGAACATCATTGATGCACGCCGGTTTAGCCAGAGAGGTAATTGCCTTGATCTTCTCCGGATTAGCTTCAATGCCTCTGTTTGATACCAGAAAACCCAAAAGCTTGCCTGCAGGTACACCAAATACACACTTGGCCGGGTTAAGCATCATTTTATAAACCCGGAGATTATCAAAGGTCTCTTTCAAATCGGATATTAAGGTTTCCTTTTCTCTGGACTTCACCACGATGTCATCTACATAAGCATGAACATTACGCCCGATTTGATCGTGTAGACAGTTCTGCACACATTGCTGATAAGTCGCCTGAGCACTCTTGAGTCCAAACGGCATAGATACATAACAGAAGGCCCCAAACGGAGTGATGAAAGCCATCTTCTCCTGGTCCTTAACTGCCATTTTGATCTGATGATAACCAGAGTAAGCATCCAAAAAACTCAAACATTCACAACCCGCCGTAGCATCAATGGTTTGATCAATGCGGGGGAGAGCAAAGGGATCAGCCGGACAAGCCTTGTTTAAATCCGTGTAGTCCACACACATCCGCCAAGTGCCATTCTTCTTGAGGACAAGCACCGGGTTAGCCAACCACTCTGGGTGAAAAACTTCAATAATAAACCCGACCGCTAAGAGCCGGGCGACTTCCTCTCCAATAGCTTTCCGTCTCTCTTTGTTAAAATGCCGAAGAAACTGCCTGGCCGGCTTATACTTCAGATCAATATTGAGAGTGTGCTCAGCGAGTTCCCTCGGTACACCCGGCATGTCAGAAGGTTTCCATGCAAAGATGTCCCAGTTCTCACGGATGAACTCGATGAGCGTGCTTTCCTATTTGGGATCCAAATTGCTGTTGATGCTGAACTGCTTGGAAGGGTCACCCGGGGTAAAGTCAACAAGCTTTGTCTCGGCAGCCGATTTAAACTTCAACGTCGGGTCGTGCTCTGTAGTCGGTTTCTTCAGGGATGTCATATCCGCCGGGTCAACATTATCTTGATAAAATTTGAGCTCTTCCGCCGCACAAGCCGACTCAGCATAAGCCGCGTCGCCTTCTTCACACTCCAACGCCACCTTCCGACTTCCATGCACAGTGATGGTGCCCTTGTGACCCGGCATCTTGAGCTGCAAATAGACATAACACGGCCGGGCCATGAACTTAGCATAAGTCGCCGCCCAACAGAGCGTGATATGGGCTCTGATTTTGACCACCTCAAATGTCAACTTCTCACTCGAGTCATATTCGCTCAAGGCCACCTCCACTCAATGTTGCTAATCGGGTAAGCCGACTTACGTGGACCACTCCATGGAAAACAATGCCGGCGCCCTCGATTTTTATCAGTTAACCCCATGCGTCGAAAGGTCTCATAATAGAGGATATTGATGCTACTACCCCCGTCCATGAGTACCTTAGTGAATTTATATCCACCGACCTGTGGTGCTACCATCAAGGCCAACTGACCCGGATTATCGACCCGTGGAGGCTGATCTTCTCTGCTCCACACAATGGGCTGTTCTGACCACCTCAAATAACGGGCACCGCCGCTCGGCTGGCAATTCACGGCCCTCTTATGAACCTTCTGGTCACGTTTGCGTAAGCTAGTGGTAAACACGTGGTACTACCCACCATTCAACTGCTTCGGGTTGCTTTGATAACCTGACTGCTGCTGTTGCTGCTCTCCTTGACCAAACTGTTGTTGATTATAGCCTCCTTGATGTCCCTGAAAGCCGGAACCTGAGCCGCCACCCCATGAAAACCTCCAGCCCCTGAACCGCCACCAGACCCATTATGACCATCATAGGTGTTGGAATTCTTAAACGCCTTCATGATCGTGCAATCTTTCCACAGGTGTGTGGCAGGCCGCTCCCTGGTGCCGTGTCTCGGGCAGGGCTCATTGAGTAGATGTTCAAGAGATGGGCCTGACTCGCCGGATCGAGGCGGTTTACCCTTATGTCTCTGATTGTTACCTTGCGCATTGGCATTGGCCACAAACTCCGGGTTACCGTCCGCCTTACGCTTATTGCCTCCTTGATTCATCGGGTTATGCTGCTGCCCTTTCCATTGCCGTTCTTCTTTCCCTTCCCGGTCTTTTCCTCATCAGACGCAAGATCCTTGGTACTATCAGAATCGGCATATTTGATTAAAGCCGCCATCAGCATACCCATATCATTGCAATCACGCTTAAGGCGCCCCAGTTTCTGCCTTAGTGGCTCAAAACGGCAATTCTTCTCCAACATGAGGACTGCAGAACCGGCATCCATCTTGTCAGATGAATGTATTATCTCCTTGACCCGGCGTACCCAGTGAGTCGTAGATTCACCTTCCTCCTATTTACAATTTGTCAAATCCACAATTGACATAGACTGCTTACAGGTGTCTTTGAAATTCTGGATGAAACGGGCTTTCAATTCTGCCCATGAACCAATGAAATTGGGCGGCAAACCCTTCAACCAAGACCAGGCTGTTCCATCTAACATCATGGTGAAGTACTTAGCCATCGCCGCATCGCTGACTTCTAATGACTCCATAGCCATCTCGTAACTTTCGATCCAAGCTCCGGGCTGTAAGTCGGACGTATAATTCGGCACCTTTCGAGGTCCCTTGAAGTCCTTGGGCAACCGCACATTACGCAAAGCCGGTACCAGGCAAGGAACACCACCGGTTCTAATGGCTACTCCCGCCTCAACGAAAGTCGTTGGATACTCTGGAAAATCTTGATGTGCCGTCTGTTGAGCCGCTAGCTGAGCCGCTCGCTCGTTCTCCTGACGTATTCGATCTTGCACCGGATTATAGCCACCGGGATGGTTACGGTGTTGGGCGTTGCTTGATAAAGCTTCCGACTCCATGTGCCTACTGTAACTCGGGCTCCGGTTCTGGCGAGGCAGCGCTAACCAAGGCGGGGGAGTTGAATGAATTCTGTCCCGGCTGTAAGAATAGGTCTCTTGCTGAGCTAAGGCCGTCTGGAGAAGTTCTCTGACCCTTCGGGTCTCCACTGCCTCCGGGTCATCACTGTCCATAGGAGGAGCCGCCAAACGTGTTGAGGCTGCGATTAAGTTCTCCATGGGGTTGGAAAAGTGACCCGGTGGAATCGGCACATAACGCGGTGGTGCCATGCTCACGTGAGGTGGTGCCATCTCTCGAGGCTGAGTCGGCCCTCCTGTTCCGGCTGTCATAAGCTGATTGGCCTCTGGTGGGTTACTTGGGCCGGCTCCGGGTGTAGCAAAAAGAACCCGAGGGTCGTAATTCGGAGGTAAACGGGACTGGGTTTTCTGATGTCTCCTCCTCATCACCTCATTGGCTGCGTTTAAGCTCATTGTGAGCTGGTAAGCTTCCGACTACAGTCGTTGTGCCCGAGCATCCAGAGCCGCCCGCTCTGTGGCTAATCTAGTGTCCTTAGCTGCCAAGGCCTCCTTGGCCTGAGCTATTTCCTCACGCACCGTGCCACCTCCGCGTCATGCTCATCTTTATCTGCGGGAATAATCGTTGCGGTTAACAGGGTCGTAAGCTTGTCCATGAGGTCTATCAGCACCTGAGCCGGTGGGCGCACGGGGCCGCCTGCCCCGGCTGCTCCTAACCCGGACGTTATCGCCAGCAGCAGCTATAGAGTTTGAGCGGCTGAGTCCCACCATAAAGACTCCTGCCCATCTTGGCGGCTCATAGGGGTCCGAATCATCGATGCCATCGGAACAGCCCCGAGCACGCCGTCTTGCACTTGGTACAACGAATTTGTTGAACCGGCGACGAATCACCGTCCGAGAGGACGGCCGTCTCACCCTATCTTCGATCCTTCGAAAGTTCCTCTCGTGGATGCAGCCCACGAAAGCACGCTTCATAATAGGTTGAGTCCGGTCTTCCTCGCGACGCTGAGCCGTCTCGACGAGGTCGGTGCAGCTTGCGCCCAGGCCCGCCTCACCGATCCGCCAATGAAGACGTGGATTCGCCAAGGGGACCCGATATCCGTACTCAATTGAGCGGCGCCGGGACCCCACCTTCGCCCTCGATGTAGATCTTGCCGCGATGACTCTTGGTCATCCGCCCACTACGATCCCTTGAGCCCTTCAAGTTGCCCTTCAAGAACTCCAAACCACCGCTGCGCTGGCCCCACGGTGGGCGCCTTAACTGTTGTGGAATTGTCACGTCAGATGTGTTGGGGAACGTAGTAATTTCAAAAAAATTCCTACGCACACGCAAGATCATGGTGATGGCATAGCAACGAGAGGAGAGTGTATGTCCACGCACCCTCGTGGACCGTAAGCGAAGCGTTAACACAACGCTGTTGATGTAGTCGTCGTCTTCACGATCCGACCGATCCAAGCACCGAACATACAGGGCCTCCGAGTTCAAAGACACATTCAGCTCGATGATTCATCTCCGCCTCCGATCCAGCCGAAGCTCGGAGATGAGTTCCGCAAGTCGACGACGGCAGGTGGCGATGATGATGTTCTACGGCGCGAGGCTTCGCCTAAACTCTGCGACGATATGACTGAGGTGGAATATGGTGGAGGGGGGCACCGCACATGGCTAAGGAAAAATTCGTAGATTAACTTGTGTGTCTATGGGGTGCCCCCTGCCACCGTATATAAAGGAGCAAGTGTTGGAAATATGCCCTAGAGGCAATAATAAAAGTATTATGATATTTCAATGTTCATGATAATTGTCTTTTGTTCATGCTATAATTGTGTTATCCGGAAATCATAATACACGTGTGAACACTTAGACCACAATATGTCCCTAGTGAGCCTCTAGTTGACTAGCTCGTTGTGATCAATAGATAGTCATGGTTTCCTGACTATGGACATTGGATGTCGTTGATAACGGGATCACATCATTAGGAGAATGATGTGATGGACAAGACCCAATCATAAGCATAGCATAAAAGATCGTATAGTTCGTTTGCCTTGGGTGTATCAAACGTCACAACGTAACTGGGTGACTATAAAGGTGCATTACAGGTATCTCCGAAAGTATCTCTTGGGTTGACACTAATCGAGATGGATTTGTCACTCCGTTATGACGGAGAGGTATCTCTGGGCCCACTCGGTAATGCATCATCATAATGAGCTCAAAGTGACCAAGGTGTTGGCCACGGATCATGCATTACTGATGCGAGTAAAGTGACTTGCGATAACGAGACCGAACGAGGTATTGGGATACCGACGATCGAGTCTCGGGCAAGTAACGCATCGATTGACAAAGGAATTGCATACGAGGTTTGATAGAATCCTCGACATCGCGTTTGATCCATAATAAACATGAACTCTTGGAAACCTGCTTCATTCCATTACTCTTTCAAGCCAAGATTAGCGTTTAACTCACCATAGTATCAAAATTGCTAAACCGCATCGACACACCATTAGTCCCTCGTGTTGAACTGGCCAACATATATCCGACATCATATCATACCGATCGGGCTTAACCTCCTCCATGACAATCTTAGGTCAATTACCTCGTAATGAGTACTTTCTTAAACCGGATTCTTCTCCTTGTAGACCTCTATGATGGCCAAATAGGTGCAATTTAATGCAATCTGGTTCCTTCCATGCCTCCGCATTACGCCTGGCTGAACCGGTATCAATCGCCGCCAGATGATCGTAACACAATCCATTGAGGGTTCCCGGAGAGGAATGTCCTCCTACCTCGTGAAGGAGAAGTTCGGGTTTTCAAGTATCATTGTTCCATGTTTCAAAACCGTCAAACAAAATTAATGGGACGTGATATTAATTTCCAACTCCGCCCCAAGATATCGGCCCCACCTCATAATACTTCAACTCGTGCTATTTTCAAGTGTCAGTCTGGCGACATTCCGTAAGAGGCAGAAGAACCTTCCGTTGAACTCGTTCGTGGATCTTTTTCACCTAAACTGGCTGCGACCGAATTCAAATTGGCGTCCCCAATAACGAATCACAGAGTGATGTAACTTAAGAGGAAAGAGATCACTTATCCCTTATCACAAGCCCACTCCCATCCCAAAGAGTGGAACGAACTTGGTTCTATCTGAAAGACACTTCAAGGTGAAAACTTCATTCGTTTTCACCAGAAGGCCAAAGAACACACATCCCTTTCCGCAACGATGATCGCCAAAGAGAGAAGCAAATACGCCCCCAACTATCTAAGCCCGCCTTTTTATGGCTACAACGGCTTGACTGATCGATTCGCACGCTGGTTATCTTGGGGCATATTGCTCGAGCGTTGCCTGCTTGACAATGCCAAGATACCTGGCAGGTTGGAGGACCCACCGACACACCAAATCGAATTGTCTCAAGATGAAGTTACAGATTCAAAGGAGGAAGATGTCAATGAACCGAGCACCTTTGTGCCTAAACCGGCCAAGGCTCCCATCGCACTCTTCAACGCACCTCCGCGTAGTCTCGATCGCGCTATCACAAATATTACCATTACTTATACTTCCAATTCTCACTATTATTTCCGATCTGTGGTGATGATCCGCTTTGGAGCAAGAAACTCTCAAGATAAAGCGGATATCAAGCAAGAAACCGCCTAAAACAAAAGTTGTCAAGAACTACCACAAGAGGAAAACTACTTCGCTCATTCGGGATCCCAACCCATGATGATGTGGGTAACCCTTAACTTGATTCTCTTGGCTTGTTTTTTATGTGTCTTATTGATGATTTACGTTGTCGAGGATGTTGCCAAAGAATTGATTTGCCGAGGTAACTATTCTCTCTTCCGATTCAACAAACTTACTCACCTAAAAATTTCACGCAAACCGAAAGTTAATCTTTTCACCTCTTGCTCACTTGATCCCAAACTTTATGAAGACAAGAAGACGAGGCTCGCCAAGACAACTCCTAAGATACGACAGTAGTTACCTCCGCCGGTTTACTCAAAACAATTACCAAAGCTACCGCACTTGAGGTTTCAAACCATTTTATTACCTTGAATTCCAAAGGGTTTATTCCACAACTCTTAATCCGTCCGACCATTATCGTGTCACCATTCATCATCCGTTAATCGTCACCACTCACCTACCACCAATCGGAGAGAATACGGTAAGTCAATATGACCACATGTTCATAATTCTTCAGAATGGCGTAGCCTTTATTTCTCAATTTTTTGTTTCTTCAGACTAAACCAAACCTCAGAAGAAAGCTCGCATTGAGAAAATAAATTAAGAGGCTGCCGTCGATCATGAGCAAGCTCGGATCGAAAATGTTGCTTTTGAAGACATTCGAGTGATCCTTGCTCAAGAAGATGTGATTCCTGAGGAGAGGCCTCGCGACTGTCTTAATGTCTCGTTGATCCCACGCCTGCTCCGTCTTGGCTTCAAGATCCTCATAGTCCAATTAAATGTGTGTGCCTTGACATCCATTCCGTCAATCGAAAAGATGACGATGCTGTAATCATCGAACCGCCACTCGAATTTGGGAATGTCAACACTTAACCCCAGACAATGAAAGAGGACTTTCCACTTTTAACAAAGGAAAGTGGAATGTGAGCTGAACATATGCCGCTATGAGCGCCCAAGACTTTATTCTTGGATATCTAAACCGGGCCATAAGAGTCGTGATTATGAAGCTGGCTTGGTGAAACTGGATGAGAGATAAATTTGAGGTACCTTTCCTTATCACCAATATAGTAATCTTGTAGCCCCCAAGGCCGGCTGCAATCTTTGATCAACCTGGACTTGACAACTTTCATTGATAGACTTACAATCTTCCTCACCACCAGGGCCGGTTTGAACACGACACGAAACCGACTCCAAAAACTTCCTTTAATAGAATCAATAGCCATTACCCTCAAGTGCCGAAATAATAATCCGATGAACTTGGGACTGCCAGTAGTAGTGTAAAAATGAAGGTACATTAGCCCCCAAGTGTCAAGCATATAACTATGTTGTGGTTGAGACTTGAACTGTGAATCATGGTCGATTATACCGCCCATGCAGCCGAGGTAAAATCAAGGACGATCGGATTGCTGATTTACAAAAGTGTATTGAAAACCCAAAGAGATCGGCATGCATAAAGCCAAGCAGAGCTTAACGGCAAAAGGAACAGTGTCCGGGCCAACAAAAGGCTAATTTGCTTAAACGTCAATGTCAAGCTGCCCTTAAACCGGGTGGATGATCCGGATGTCGCGAAGCTATGCATTCTATGACGGCAGCCATCTTGAAGTTCCTCAATAATAAGTGTGATATGCTTTTCCGTCATTTCATATTCCGCTTAAAATATCCCACATTATATGCAGTACACGCTGCTGGGTAATTTGCAGACGAAGAAACCGAAAGTCATTTCACACTTTAGTGGAGCAAATATATTTGAGCCCAAAGGCTATTACATAATAACCAAAGACCGCCCCGATCCAAGACACTTTGAACCAATTTTTCCATCCTTCCTTCCCGATTGAAGAGATGAAGAAATCACCGTGACGAACCGGAGCCATCAACGCTTTGATCCGCCAAAGCCTCGTGCCGATTTTGATCCTGGAAGCAGCTCGTGGCTATCCCAGCAGGAAGGAAGACGGCTCGACTTTAGTGAAGAGGACTTATGCGGGCAATAAACCGGCAAGACGCCTCGCTTGCTTGCTTTCAATGGCCAAGAATATTGGAGCACTATCAGCCCAATACAATGATCTAATATGTGTGTCCGCCCAACTTTTGAACCGAAACTTGATCCTCCAACAGAAGCACACTTACGCCCCGACATTGAGCCGCTGCCTTTGATTCCCGAGGCCGTTTTTCAAAACATGGGCATCGATCGACTGTGATTTCAACCAATGGGTAGAGAGGAGGATGTCACGCGGAGGATGAAGAATGTGGAACCGCAGGCCATTGAAAACATCGATCATTTGGGCACCGTGGTTGCCTTGTAATAATCTTAGTCAAAACTTTGTTGCTCGGGTATGCCTTCATGACGAGGAAACTTTTTGTTGTCACTTCGCAACTAAAGATTGAATTCGCTACGGTGATACCAAATTGGTTTATGGCATCCAATATATCTTATGTATTGAAAATCAATTAGTATGTGATACAAATACTCCATATCCGGCATAAAGTCAAGCGAGCTAATTTGAAGTGAGGTTTTTGTTAAAACCATAGCCGCTCTGGGAAACAATAACCCCACATAGGCGTACAATTAGCACAAGCCCCCATGTTTCCATAAGGATGAACCTAAAAGGTAAACCGGAAGAGAAAACTGTAATACAAATTGTGTCCTCGCCGCTTAGTAATCGACAAATTTAAACCTAAAAATATTCGCTTCGTTTTAAAACGCAACAAGAATTGAACACCAAAATGGCAACAAAGGCAATAACTTTTGCAAAAGTAAAGCTTCATGGAGCTGGTCGATGGCATTACCATGGTCGATGCAACCAAGCTCCCTCAAGGCGAGTTGCGAAGTTAGTCACCAGTCCCCAAAAGACTCTCATGGTACGCCGCCAAGTGGCGGACATTGGTTCGGTTCACTAAGCCCTCTATGGCGCTGGCCCTATTGGTCACTCAAGAGGCGGACTGCTCAGACGTGACTGTGTCCCCAATGATCCGGTGGCTACTTATCAAGAGGTGTTGCATTGGTTCTGACAATTACCAAGCCCCCAAGTGATAAATATAATCACAAGAGGTAAACCGAGGCCGCTTTAAAATGTAACACCCATGTAACCACGCATGAAAAGAAAGATGAGACCCCGCTTAATGAGGCCTGATTTTATTATATCAAGATATATTGTTATGTTATGCATATAAATAAACCGAGCCGATGACTCGTGTAGTAAGGTCAAGATGAGCTATTCCACTACCGTTGGTCTCCTCCTCCGATGTACGTGAGTCTTTATGCTCTCGAATATCAACCGATAGTAGGAACCGCTGGAGATTCTCACGACCCAAAAGGTCCTTCCCAAGGGATAGCTTGTGCATATCTCGTTCTGGTCTTGATGAGACGGCACCAAATCTCCTTCCCGAAAGGCTCGTTTTAACCCGCGATCGTGATAATGACGATCTTGCCGTAAATCAATCGAGCCGGCTGCCATATCACGCCCTCATCCAAGAGGTCCAAAGCATCCCGCCGCCGCTCATTGTCCGCTTCAACATAAGCCGCCACACGGGCGATCGTACCGATATCATCGGGAGAACCGCTCGCTTCCATAAACCATGAAGAAAGGCGTAACCATGAGACCGGTTTGGCGAGTATTGATACTCCATAGTACCGATGGGGAGCTTCAACCCAAAGACTTCGGTGTTCTTTTGCATGGAACCGTAAGCCGGGTTTGATACCGCAAGATTTGATTAGCACGCTCGCTATCGCTGACTGGTGCGCCAATGATGATACATCAAGTCGGATATGCTCACGCTCACGTAATTCTTTCATAGCTCCCTTGGATGATTAGTGCCATTGCCGAATGATACCGTGTGGAAAGCCAAACCGAAAATCACCTTTTGATGAACTGCACATTGCTGCCGCATCACACTTATCGGCAGTGTTCCGCTTCAACCCACTTGGTGAACTTGTCCACCGCCACTAACACGTGGGTCTTCTTATCTTTGGATCGCTTAAAGGTCCGACCATATCCAAATTTCATGTTGCAAACGCCACGCTATTGGGATCATCCTCAATCTTGTGCCAGAGCACGCCTCGAGAATTTCCACCCATCAACCGCTTCACCAAGTCCTCGCATCAAGATGAGCAGCTAACCAAGAAATCCATGACGGAATGCCTTCGCCACTGTGGACTTTGAACCTGATGATGCCCACAATCCCTTCATGGATTTCAGAAAATCGCAACCTTCCTCGGGGAACATGCGTTGAAACGTCAAACACCGCAATGATGCAACTCACCATTAATAATCGCATAGACTTGGAGCGCCGGATTACCCGCTCGCCGTAACCTCATCGTTCGCAATTCTCGAGTCATATATGCAAGATAAGGCACCCAACTCGGAATAGCATGTAATGTGCCACCAACGGGCCTCCGGTCAGAATTACAACCGCTTCACCAGGAGTCAACCGAGTTGTGCAAGATGTCGAGAAAGACATTAGGGAACCGTTTACGCCGAGAACCCAAACGCTTAAAGCTTCCGCCGCTTGCTTCTTCCGCGATCCACATGATCCACTTGATATCCCTTGAAGTCCCAATGTTATCCACCGTCGATATGCAGCATGAGGGGTCCTTAGAATCCCAAGTGCCGACATACTACGAACAGTCCGAAAGTCACCGGCACTTAACCCGCTTAAATTCATCTCCTTAGCATCCGGAGACCATGGAGCAAGGCTTCACTCACCGCATTATTAGTACAAGGAACATTAGACGGAGAACATAACAAAACTTATCACCGGAAGTTAACACGACTCCAAATTTCAGCCTTCCAACCCCGATCCATCAAGGATAGTCCAAAGACGTATGATCCGCTTCTCCTCTCGTGCTTGTAACTGTCTCAATCATTAATGAAATCAACAAGTGCTTGTGATTTCACCGTCGTGTGTGTATACTTGAGCCCATGGCCCAAGTTCGATGGCCCATTGGCAATCCGCCACGCTCTGCTTTGTATGATATCACCCAAAGGAGCGGAACTAACCATCGTAATAGGATGCCCTTGGAATATTGTTTCGCCTACCGCCATAAAAACACCATAGACTAGCTTCGCCAACGGATACTGCTTGGACTCAATAAGTACTCATCGATATAATAAACCATTAACCGGATATTCTTTCCGCCTCCTTGCGCTCTACCACAATGGCTACGCCACCGCCTGCATTAGCCGAACATATAATAACAAATGGTTCTTATCGACCGAGCCGCAAGGACAAAGTGATCGCCAATTGCCGCTTTCCTCTCAAAGCTTCACAAGAATGGACTCAAACGTAAATGATCTGCTTTCTCAAAGATTCCGTATAAAGGAATAGCCTTCCCGAGGCGGCCGATAAACCGCTCAATGCCGAATCCGCCCGCCAAGCGCTGAACATCATTGATACACTTCGGTTTAGCCAAGGAGGTGATCGCTTTAATTTTCTCCTCGATTGGCCTCGATTCCCCGTTGAGACACCAGAACCCCAATAACTTGCTGCCGACCGACACCAAAACACTTGGCCGGATTAAGCATCATCTTATAAATGCGCAGTTGTCGAAGGTCCTTCAAATCGTCCACCGCCTCCTTCGTCTTTGATTTCACCACAATGTCATCCACATAAGCATGCACATTGGCCGATCCTGTATGCAAGCAATTTGCACACACCGCCGATAAGTAGCTTGGCGCCTTGAGCCCAAAAGGCATAGACATAGCAAAAGGCTCCAAAGGAGTTATAAACGCCGCTTTTCCCGGTCCTCGACCGCCATCTTGATCTCGATGATATCCGCAGTATGCGCCCAAAGCTTAAACGCCACATCTCCGCCGTGGCGCCAATAATCTGATCAATGCGGGGAGAGCAAAGGATTCACGGACAAGCCTTTGTTAAGATCCTGTAGTCCACACACACGCCAGTGCCGCTTTTCTTAAGGACTAAAGACGGATTAGCAAGCCACCGATGAAACACTCGATGATAAAGCCACCGCCGTAAGCTCGCTACTTTTTCTCCAATGGCCTTAGGTTTTCTTCATTAAACCGCGAGGAACTGCTTTCACCGGTTTATACTTAGGATCCACATTATGTGTGCTCAACAGTTCCCCAGACACCCGGCATGTCGATGGCTTCCATGCAAAATGTCCTGCTTCACGGATGAACTCGATGAGCGCCTTCCTATTTAGGATCCAGTTGGCACGATAATGAACCGCTTGGACGAATCGCCCGCACGAAGTCAAAGCTTGGTTTCAAATTGCCATTTGAATTTCGATCCGATTCATGCTCGTAGTAGGCTTCTTCAGAGGGCATATCCACGGATCAACATTGTCCTTATAGAATTTCAATCCTCCGTGGCACAAACGCCTGCATAAGCCGCATCTCCTTCCTCACATTCCAAAGCGATTTCGGCGGCTTCCATGCACCGTTATTGTTCCTTTGTAACCCGCATTTTGAGCTGCAAGTAGATATAACAAGGTCGTGCCATGAACTTAGCATAAGCCGTCATCCAAACAAAGGCATGATATGGGTCCGGATTTTCACCACTTCAAAGGTTAGCTTTTCAGACCGGAATCATGCTCATCTCCAAAGGCCACATCCAAGGCTATCTTGCCAATAGGATAAGCAGATTTACCGCACTACACCATGGAACACCGTATTGACGGTCCGAGATCTTTATCCGTGAGACCCATGACGGAAAGTGTCATAATACAATATATTGATACCGCTTCCTCCATCCATAAGCACCTTTAGTAAACTTATAGCCCCAACTTGGGGGGTCTACCATTAAAGCCACCGACCCGGATTATCAACCTGGGGATGGTCCTCCGCCCACGATAGGTCTCCCACTAACGGAAATATCAAGGCAAAGCCGGTTCAACAGATTTTATCGCCTGTCAGAAGCTTCCGATCCCGCTTTGTCCAAACTGTGAAAATATGATACCGCCTACCATTCAACTACTTTGGCTGGCTCGATAGTCGATCGCCGTCACTACCTTTTGATTACTCTCGTTGTTGAAATTGCTTCGTTGTGCCCTCGAACCTGAAGCTCATTCCGACCCGCCCATGAAAACCGGATCCCGCACCACCCCCGATCCTTGGTCATATCGAAAGCATCAAAATTTTAAACTCTTGCATAATATAACAATCTTTCCAAAGATGATTCGATGGGGATTCCTTCGTCTGCTGGGACAAGGCTGATTCAACAAGTAGTTCAAACGGTTTGCACCAAAGATTGGGGCCCCGATTCGCCTTTGCTCTCGCCATGGGCCCTCCGCTAAGATTAGTGTTGGCTACGAAATCCGTTACCATCACTTGCGCTTGCCTCGCTTTCCATGACTTGCCGCTTGAAATGTCTTGAGTTGCCATTCTTCTTTCCCTTCCCCGCTTCGCTATCATCTCGCCTGTGATCCTTGTATCGCTCAATCGCATATTTTACCAAAGTCATGAGGGTTCCTCAGATCGCTGCGTAACCGCCATACGCCCCAGCTTCTGGGCCAGAGGCTCAAACCAGCTTGCTTTCAAATATATGATCGCTGAATCAAGATTGATCCGCCGAGGAGGTAAAATCTCGCATATTACACTGCGCACTCCAATGTTGTCGATTCTTCTTCTCGAACGCAGTGTCTACTATAGACTTTGGCTGCTTACATGTATCCTTGAAATTCGGATAAACTGGCCCGTAATCGACCTCTATGAATTGATAGAATTGCGGCAAGCTTTTTCAACTGCACGGCTGTGCCTCCATCATCATGGTGAAGTATTTTGCACATGCCGCTCATCAACATCTAGCATCTCCATGGCCATCTCATAACTCTCAACCCACGCCTCGTGGATAGATCTCGCAGCGTAATTTGGCACCTTACGCTCTTTAAAATCCTTAGGCACGCACATTGCGCAGCGGGATTAAACAGGCACTCCCAAAGCGGAGGTGACTCGGTCCGGTGAAGGAGGAGGGAACCGCTGTAGCTGTCTGACCGGTATCGCTTAACTCGCCCCTCAAGGTTCGGGCCCGATCCACCACCTCCCGAAAGCATTAAGGCCAGTTTATCGGTTATTGCCTCGCTTCATGGTCCCTGCATTCGATAGGGCCGGCTTCATCCATACCGCAGAGTCTGCTTGACGGGCGAGTGAATCCGATCACGTACAGGAATATGCTTCCGCCGATTAGTGCATCCCGAGAAGCCCTTAACCCGGCGTGTCTCAACCGCCAGGAATCTCTTCGATCGATCGCCTCCAATCAAAGCAGCCGCAACAAAGTTGTCCATAGGGTTAGAGTAATGGCCGGGGGCTCCGACCAGGAATCACCGGTTCTCGCCGGGGCTCCATCAGCGGTTGGACCGCTGCCTCGCCTCCCCCGGTGCCGCAATCCGGCTTACCTCCCCGTGGGCGGGTTATCGGGTCCGCCCGGGTCGAAGAGATTTTAGGTCGAGCCCGACGCACGCGATCTGCATTCCGCTTAACACCTCCGCGATGCCTCGAAAGCATGAGTTTGTAAGTCTGCATCCAAAGCGGCCTTTCTGCCATGCGCCTTTCCGCCGCTAGATCCGCTGGCATGACCTCTTTCACCTTCGCACTTCGTTATCTCCTAATCGCGGGTTATCTCGCCATGAGCGCTGCTAGCGATCAAACAGTTCGACAAAATTTGAACTGGCGGCGACCGCCTCCTCGCCTCGCTACCGCTAACCGGAAAGCATTGTCACGCGGTTGAAGAGAGGTTTGCGGCCCGAGTACCGCCATGAAACACCGACTCGCTTAATCGCTTGGGGGTCCGGAATATCGCCACCATCGGAATAGCCTCGATCATACCATCCTCGCAATCGTACAATGACGGTCTCTCCTCTCAAGATTCATCACCGAGAACGACTGCACCTAACCGCATCATACCCCTCCATGGGTAGCTCCAACGAAGACATGCTTCACGCCGGTTTAGCCCGGGCCTCTGGCTACCGAGCCGTCTCGACGAGGTTTGCAGATGTCCGCCAGCTCCGATCTTGCCGATGAAGACGCAGTATGCCGGCGGGGACCCGTGATCCATACTCGATTGAATCTCGGACCCCATCCAGATTGTCGATGAGATCCAACATACTCGGTCAACGAAGCCTTTGAGTTGAGATCGCCTCCAAGATCGCCAAACCATCGTGCGACAATTTCCCGGTGGGCGCCTAACCGTCGTGGATTTGTCACAGATGTCCTAGCGTAAGGACTTAGTCGTGAGCCATCGCACGGGTTTACTTGAAGGGCAGCGGACACAAAGACACAGTGGATTTATACTAGTTCGCCTTCGATGAAGGTAAAAGCCACGCCTAGTTGTGATGGAATTGATGTGGTTTCGATGGCTAGAGCAAATAAGCTTCGCTTAGGCTCGAGTTGTGGTCTGTCTTGAACCGCCACGGTCCTCCTTATATACACGAGTGATGCTCGGTTTATAGAGTCCCAACCGTTCATACTGTATCCCGCTGGTATCTCCCTATTCCTAACTTACAATACAAGTCATACATCGTGCCGTTTACGCTATAAGTTCTAAACCGACTATAGGCCTTGAGCCTTTCCATGACTACACCACTAGCAGAGCTAACCTGCCCAAACTTGCGGCTTATAACCTAGTGGTAATATCCCCAACAATACTCGATTCAGCTAAAGTGAGAGAGACAGACCCGCCAACACCACCTTTTGCACGAAAGTGCTCGTGAATCATGAAACCAGCCTCGCAGCACACGCGTAATGTCGGTCCCGCCGCTTCATCTCACAATACCGCCAAACCAAAGTATGACATGTCGTAAGCAGATGACTTGTATCGCCACAACTCACTTGTGTTCACTCGTGCATATAACATCAACGATAAAACCTAGGCTCGATGCCATCTGGGGAAACGAGTAATTTCAAAAATTTCCACGCACACGCAAGATCATGGTGATGGCATAGCAACGAGGGGGAGAGATATGTCCACGCGCACTGAGACCGTGAAGCGAGCGTTAGCATAACGCTGCTGATGTAGTCGACGCTTCACAATCCGACCGATCCAAGCATCGAACGTGACGGCCTCCCGAGTTCAAGACGTCACTGGCGATCGATCTCCCCCCGATCCAGCCAAGCTCCGAGATGAGTTCCACAAGACGACGGCAGGACGATGATGATGTTCCATCCAGTAGGCTTCGCCTAAACTCCATGACGATATGACCGGTGGAATGGTGGAGGGGGCACCGCACACTGCTAAGGAACGATCCATAGATCAACTTGTGTGTCTATGGGGTGCCCCGCCCAGACATATAAAGGAGCAAGGGGAGGTTCCCTGCGGCCAAGGAGGAGGGGATCCAGTAGGAGTAGGACTCCTTCCTACTCCTACTAGGAGGGGAAGGAAGGGGAGAGGGAGAAGGAAAGCGCCGCCTCCTAGTCCACCCGACCAGAGGGAGGGGCACACCCATGCCGGGCCTCTCCTTTTCCCCAAGGCCCATGAGGCCCAATACTCTCCGGAGGTTCCTAAGAACCCCTAAGATCTTCTCCAAATCACCCTAACACTCTGGTCCGAATATAGTCGTCCAATATATCAATCTTTATGTCTCGACCATTTCGACTCGTCATGTCCGTGATCACATCCGGACTCAACAAACTTCAAAGACATCAAAACTTATAAAGTCATAATAAACTGCCATCGAACGTTGTTGCAAGTGATCTACTAGGTTCGAGAACTATGTAGACATGACCTAGAACCTTTCCAATAACCAATAGCGGACCTGATGCCCATATTGGTTCCTACATATTCTACGTAAGATCTTTATCGTCAAATCGCATAACAACATACACGCCTTTGTCATCGATATGTTACTTGCCCGAGATTTGGTCGCCGATATCCACATCAGAGGATCAAGAAGGCAAGAGTGTCTAGAGGGGGTGATAGACAACTCGACAAGATAAAAGTTTATGCCTTTTGATTAACATAAGTTCATAGCAAATTCACAATGAGGAACAAGTCAAGCATCATGCATTCAAGTCGAGCAACATACTAAACATGCAATTCTAGAGTATAGGCAAAGAAAGTAAATTGCATGAATAGGAGAGATTGTGAAGAGCAAACGCAATGGAGACACGGAGATTTTTCTCGTGGTTCCGAGTAGGTGGTGCTATCGCCAATCCACGCTGATGGAGACTTCAACCCACGGAGGGTAACACATGAGTCCAGGAGGGCTCCACACGAAGGGTCCACGAAGAAGCAACCTTGTTCATGCCATCATGGCTTACGCCCACGGAGGACTAGCCTTACTGGTAGATCTTCACAAGCGATCTCCTTGCCTCTTACAAACTCCTTGGTTCAACTCCACATCACATGACGGAGGCTCCAAGCACACCTAACTAATCTAGGAGGCACCACCTCCAAAAGGTAATAGATGGGGTTGGTGATGATGAACCCTTGCTCTTGTGCTTCAAATGATAATCTCCCCAACACCAACTCTCCTCACCGATTTGGGTGTGGTGGAGGAAGGGATTGAGGAAAGCAACTTGGGAAGGCTAGAAATCAAGTTTCATAGGGAGGAGCAACTTGATCTCAACACAAGGGTAGGTAGTTTTCTTCTCTAAATGTAAGGTAGGAGTGGTAGTTCTTTCGATGGCTCTTCCACGATGAAGAGGAGGTGGAGGGTATTTATAGCCCACACAAAATCCAACTGCACATAATACATTTGAGTAATCTCACGACGGTTGACAAACTCGGCCGACCAAAGTTCAAATCTTAGAACGTTGGGATTTTCTGGACCGAAAATACAATCTCGCTAGACCGATTCTTCCAAAGTCTAGGGTTTGCCAATGCCTAAGGGATCGACTTTCATCTCTGTGACACCGATTTGAGTGTAAGGTTACGTAAGGTTGGCAACACCAATTTCGAATGACCGAGTTTGGAATCGAAAATCCGAGATTCTTAGGGTTTGGCTATATGGTCGAGGTGGTTCATCTTGTGATCGAGTTTGGAATCGGTGGGACCAGATTACTTATGAGTTTATGTTGGAATGAAAGATTGATTGTTTGAGAGATAAATCACTAAGCACTTTAGAGCAACCAGATCATCATCATAACCTCACCCCTTTAATAGTATTGGCTTTCCTATGGACTCAATGTGATCTTGGATCACTAAACCAAAATGGAGTCTTGAGCTTTTGCCAATCCTTTCCTTAGCATCTTAGGGGTTCACCCTCTAGTCCTTTTGCCATGCCAGAGTGGTTGACTTTCCGAAACATACTTGTTAAAAGCATTAGTCCAACTACGAGTATGTTGTCATTAATTACCAAACCACCTAGGGAGCAAGTGTGCTTTCAATCTCCCCTTGGTAATTGATGGCAACACACGTAAAAGGATATCAAAGCTTACTAAAAGAAAGACATGGTTAACATTAAAGCTTTGACAAACATGTAGTACACAAGCTCCCCTACAAGTGTGCAAGATTTTAGATTTTGGTTTTGGACTACCACAACACACATGAGAGAAAAGCAAGATGTGTGATGCAGCTTGGCTATATGCATCAGAGCAGATGAGGTAAATTAGATATGATGCATATGTGCATGGTGATTTCTTGCAAACAAGTATTCACAAGCAAGTCACCATCATGCACATCCCTAAGATGATATATACTTACCTTGAAGTTCCTTGGTGATGTATCAAGAAATAAACTTGGGAAAACACTGTTAGATAACACAAGAGTAGTTCTTCAACCAACAGAAGAACATCAAGAGTACCAAGCCGTGGATGACATGTATAAGGAGTGTCTCATGTTGAGCACTAGCTTGAATCAGCCAACATGTCTCCCAAGACTAAAAGATTTTCAAAGAGCTCGAGAGATTTTGCTTTTCATAAGATACCAATTGTATAAGATACCAATTGTACTTTTCAAGATACCAATGGTGAGAGCAAGAAAACAAAATCAGAAGAATAATGCCAAGAGAAAGTATTATCACAGTTGAAATATATGGCAAAGCTTTGATGTGATCCTCTCCTCAAGGTAAGATTTCTCCCTTATCCTCCACTCTTGTTCTCCCAGCCTCCCCAATCTTCTCCCCTTTGACATCAAGTGCCGAAAAGGACAAGAAACCAGAAGGGCAAGAAAGATGGAAGGAAAGAAGGGTTCATTAAGAATCACAATCGAGCAAATTTAATATGTAACATGTAATTAGATGAGCTGTAGAAGATGATATCCTCGTGAATGTAGATCGACAATAAAATGATATGGATCGGGAGGCCGAAAGTCGAGACTTAGGGTTGATCCTTCGTCGTAACCGAAATTATTGAATCGGTGACGAAGTTTAATTCTGTGAAAATACAGAAATAATTCAGCTCACTTTGCAAGAAATGTTTCAAGATTTGCAATGAATTTGGAAATGATCTTCGTGGAATTTATCGAGCTAAAGAAAATATACACAAGAACAAGAAAATAAATGAAAAAGGTTGCTAGATGAAGTTTTTTTTTTTTAATAATAAGCAAGAAAACTCAATGAGAGAGCATAAGAGAAAACAGAAACTCCAAAACATATGTACTATCTAGATAGAGGTCATGCACAAAGTCACCTATGTTTGAGTATATTGATTTAGAGTCAAATGAGAACATTTGATCATAGGTCATACTATCGCTTAAGCTCAAAATGGGGTTACCATTTTTCGATTACATTTGATGTGATCACATCTTTTGATGTCGCTTGTACTCATGTCTTTGAGCAAAGCTTTTTCAAGATGTGAAAGACATACCTCGGGCTTGTTGTTGCTTGTTCTCATGTAGGTGAACTTGATGTAGTTGCTCATAGGATGTGAAGTTGAGCACCATTTCCAAGTGTATGGTTCATCTTCCTACATGGGTTAGGCAAGCAAGGAAATACTCAAGAATATCCAATATGACATGAGTGAAGTACTAGAAGTATATGGTGTCAAAAGGATATGTGAAATTTTGTTCTTGAACTCAACATCCCAAAGGGCTAGATACTTGGTCAATGACAAGATTACTCATGATTTGAGTGGTGTGATAATCTTGTAGAATGTAGTCCATCCAAGTACTGCAAGGAGTTAGATGCAATACAAGGGGCAAATGTGTCCAAGACATATGATCATCATCATAAGAGAAATATCAAAGATTAGTCAATTAGGCTCATGCCTTGCATGCATCAATGGAGTTTTCACTCCAAGTTTGAAGCATCAATGATGTTCAACTCACTCTCGCAAGCGACAAAACACTTTCTCATCAAGTGGTTTTGTGAAGATATCCGCAAGTCGTTTGTCAAGACACATGCTTAAGATCAATGTCACCTTTAGCAATATGATCACGAATAAAATGGTGACGAACTTCAATGTTTTCAAGTAGAGTGTTGTACAGATTGTGTCCAATCTTAATTGCACTCTCGTTGTCACAAAGCAAAGGAACATGTCTTGCATGTATCCCATAGTCCTTAAGCATTTGTTTCATCCATAGCAATCGAAAGCACAACACTAACCAAAGAGCAATATATCTCGCTTCAGCAATGATAACGATATCGAGTTTTGTTTCTGGATGACCAAGACACAAGGGATCGACTGAGAAATTGACATGTACCAAGTTGACTTCATTGCTTCGTCATCAGAACCCAAGATGACGCTATCTTGAAGTTTATATCTCTTTGTTCTTCTTTAAGACCGGGCCCCTAGATTCACGCGCTTGACCTAGTTTTTTTTATCGCTTTATAAATAGGACCGAAGGGTCATTCTCGCTTTTCCCTTCGCCTTCTTCTTCTTCCTCACGCCACGCTTCTTTCGAGCCTGGCTTACCATCAACGCCTGGCTTTAATTTTGGTCAGATCAACTCGTTTCCACTCGTATTATCAAGGCTTTTCTCCGTGATCTCCTCCGCTTCCTGGTGAATCTCTTACCCTTCTTCAAATTGCTCGCTATCTTAGATCTGCTTTCAGGGTTCAAGCTTCATACCACGCTCTTCATATGCTCACCTTCCTAGCTTTTGGAAACAGCGCTTAATCTCGTTTCCAGGCCAAAACGAAGACTCGCTTATCCGCCGCACTCTTCACCAACCTACATAGATCTTCTCGTGATATATATATCTATGCATCCTCGCTTTTCTTACTTTCAAGGACAAGCCCTGCTTTTCCTAAAACTCGCGTTTGATCCATAATAAACATGAACTCTTGGAAACCTGCTTCATTCCATTACTCTTTCAAGCCAAGATTAGCGTTTAACTCACCATAGTATCAAAATTGCTAAACCGCATCGACACACCATTAGTCCCTCGTGTTGAACTGGCCAACATATATCCGACATCATATCATACCGATCGGGCTTAACCTCCTCCATGACAATCTTAGGTCAATTACCTCGTAATGAGTACTTTCTTAAACCGGATTCTTCTCCTTGTAGACCTCTATGATGGCCAAATAGGTGCAATTTAATGCAATCTGGTTCCTTCCATGCCTCCGCATTACGCCTGGCTGAACCGGTATCAATCGCCGCCAGATGATCGTAACACAATCCATTGAGGGTTCCCGGAGAGGAATGTCCTCCTACCTCGTGAAGGAGAAGTTCGGGTTTTCAAGTATCATTGTTCCATGTTTCAAAACCGTCAAACAAAATTAATGGGACGTGATATTAATTTCCAACTCCGCCCCAAGATATCGGCCCCACCTCATAATACTTCAACTCGTGCTATTTTCAAGTGTCAGTCTGGCGACATTCCGTAAGAGGCAGAAGAACCTTCCGTTGAACTCGTTCGTGGATCTTTTTCACCTAAACTGGCTGCGACCGAATTCAAATTGGCGTCCCCAATAACGAATCACAGAGTGATGTAACTTAAGAGGAAAGAGATCACTTATCCCTTATCACAAGCCCACTCCCATCCCAAAGAGTGGAACGAACTTGGTTCTATCTGAAAGACACTTCAAGGTGAAAACTTCATTCGTTTTCACCAGAAGGCCAAAGAACACACATCCCTTTCCGCAACGATGATCGCCAAAGAGAGAAGCAAATACGCCCCCAACTATCTAAGCCCGCCTTTTTATGGCTACAACGGCTTGACTGATCGATTCGCACGCTGGTTATCTTGGGGCATATTGCTCGAGCGTTGCCTGCTTGACAATGCCAAGATACCTGGCAGGTTGGAGGACCCACCGACACACCAAATCGAATTGTCTCAAGATGAAGTTACAGATTCAAAGGAGGAAGATGTCAATGAACCGAGCACCTTTGTGCCTAAACCGGCCAAGGCTCCCATCGCACTCTTCAACGCACCTCCGCGTAGTCTCGATCGCGCTATCACAAATATTACCATTACTTATACTTCCAATTCTCACTATTATTTCCGATCTGTGGTGATGATCCGCTTTGGAGCAAGAAACTCTCAAGATAAAGCGGATATCAAGCAAGAAACCGCCTAAAACAAAAGTTGTCAAGAACTACCACAAGAGGAAAACTACTTCGCTCATTCGGGATCCCAACCCATGATGATGTGGGTAACCCTTAACTTGATTCTCTTGGCTTGTTTTTTATGTGTCTTATTGATGATTTACGTTGTCGAGGATGTTGCCAAAGAATTGATTTGCCGAGGTAACTATTCTCTCTTCCGATTCAACAAACTTACTCACCTAAAAATTTCACGCAAACCGAAAGTTAATCTTTTCACCTCTTGCTCACTTGATCCCAAACTTTATGAAGACAAGAAGACGAGGCTCGCCAAGACAACTCCTAAGATACGACAGTAGTTACCTCCGCCGGTTTACTCAAAACAATTACCAAAGCTACCGCACTTGAGGTTTCAAACCATTTTATTACCTTGAATTCCAAAGGGTTTATTCCACAACTCTTAATCCGTCCGACCATTATCGTGTCACCATTCATCATCCGTTAATCGTCACCACTCACCTACCACCAATCGGAGAGAATACGGTAAGTCAATATGACCACATGTTCATAATTCTTCAGAATGGCGTAGCCTTTATTTCTCAATTTTTTGTTTCTTCAGACTAAACCAAACCTCAGAAGAAAGCTCGCATTGAGAAAATAAATTAAGAGGCTGCCGTCGATCATGAGCAAGCTCGGATCGAAAATGTTGCTTTTGAAGACATTCGAGTGATCCTTGCTCAAGAAGATGTGATTCCTGAGGAGAGGCCTCGCGACTGTCTTAATGTCTCGTTGATCCCACGCCTGCTCCGTCTTGGCTTCAAGATCCTCATAGTCCAATTAAATGTGTGTGCCTTGACATCCATTCCGTCAATCGAAAAGATGACGATGCTGTAATCATCGAACCGCCACTCGAATTTGGGAATGTCAACACTTAACCCCAGACAATGAAAGAGGACTTTCCACTTTTAACAAAGGAAAGTGGAATGTGAGCTGAACATATGCCGCTATGAGCGCCCAAGACTTTATTCTTGGATATCTAAACCGGGCCATAAGAGTCGTGATTATGAAGCTGGCTTGGTGAAACTGGATGAGAGATAAATTTGAGGTACCTTTCCTTATCACCAATATAGTAATCTTGTAGCCCCCAAGGCCGGCTGCAATCTTTGATCAACCTGGACTTGACAACTTTCATTGATAGACTTACAATCTTCCTCACCACCAGGGCCGGTTTGAACACGACACGAAACCGACTCCAAAAACTTCCTTTAATAGAATCAATAGCCATTACCCTCAAGTGCCGAAATAATAATCCGATGAACTTGGGACTGCCAGTAGTAGTGTAAAAATGAAGGTACATTAGCCCCCAAGTGTCAAGCATATAACTATGTTGTGGTTGAGACTTGAACTGTGAATCATGGTCGATTATACCGCCCATGCAGCCGAGGTAAAATCAAGGACGATCGGATTGCTGATTTACAAAAGTGTATTGAAAACCCAAAGAGATCGGCATGCATAAAGCCAAGCAGAGCTTAACGGCAAAAGGAACAGTGTCCGGGCCAACAAAAGGCTAATTTGCTTAAACGTCAATGTCAAGCTGCCCTTAAACCGGGTGGATGATCCGGATGTCGCGAAGCTATGCATTCTATGACGGCAGCCATCTTGAAGTTCCTCAATAATAAGTGTGATATGCTTTTCCGTCATTTCATATTCCGCTTAAAATATCCCACATTATATGCAGTACACGCTGCTGGGTAATTTGCAGACGAAGAAACCGAAAGTCATTTCACACTTTAGTGGAGCAAATATATTTGAGCCCAAAGGCTATTACATAATAACCAAAGACCGCCCCGATCCAAGACACTTTGAACCAATTTTTCCATCCTTCCTTCCCGATTGAAGAGATGAAGAAATCACCGTGACGAACCGGAGCCATCAACGCTTTGATCCGCCAAAGCCTCGTGCCGATTTTGATCCTGGAAGCAGCTCGTGGCTATCCCAGCAGGAAGGAAGACGGCTCGACTTTAGTGAAGAGGACTTATGCGGGCAATAAACCGGCAAGACGCCTCGCTTGCTTGCTTTCAATGGCCAAGAATATTGGAGCACTATCAGCCCAATACAATGATCTAATATGTGTGTCCGCCCAACTTTTGAACCGAAACTTGATCCTCCAACAGAAGCACACTTACGCCCCGACATTGAGCCGCTGCCTTTGATTCCCGAGGCCGTTTTTCAAAACATGGGCATCGATCGACTGTGATTTCAACCAATGGGTAGAGAGGAGGATGTCACGCGGAGGATGAAGAATGTGGAACCGCAGGCCATTGAAAACATCGATCATTTGGGCACCGTGGTTGCCTTGTAATAATCTTAGTCAAAACTTTGTTGCTCGGGTATGCCTTCATGACGAGGAAACTTTTTGTTGTCACTTCGCAACTAAAGATTGAATTCGCTACGGTGATACCAAATTGGTTTATGGCATCCAATATATCTTATGTATTGAAAATCAATTAGTATGTGATACAAATACTCCATATCCGGCATAAAGTCAAGCGAGCTAATTTGAAGTGAGGTTTTTGTTAAAACCATAGCCGCTCTGGGAAACAATAACCCCACATAGGCGTACAATTAGCACAAGCCCCCATGTTTCCATAAGGATGAACCTAAAAGGTAAACCGGAAGAGAAAACTGTAATACAAATTGTGTCCTCGCCGCTTAGTAATCGACAAATTTAAACCTAAAAATATTCGCTTCGTTTTAAAACGCAACAAGAATTGAACACCAAAATGGCAACAAAGGCAATAACTTTTGCAAAAGTAAAGCTTCATGGAGCTGGTCGATGGCATTACCATGGTCGATGCAACCAAGCTCCCTCAAGGCGAGTTGCGAAGTTAGTCACCAGTCCCCAAAAGACTCTCATGGTACGCCGCCAAGTGGCGGACATTGGTTCGGTTCACTAAGCCCTCTATGGCGCTGGCCCTATTGGTCACTCAAGAGGCGGACTGCTCAGACGTGACTGTGTCCCCAATGATCCGGTGGCTACTTATCAAGAGGTGTTGCATTGGTTCTGACAATTACCAAGCCCCCAAGTGATAAATATAATCACAAGAGGTAAACCGAGGCCGCTTTAAAATGTAACACCCATGTAACCACGCATGAAAAGAAAGATGAGACCCCGCTTAATGAGGCCTGATTTTATTATATCAAGATATATTGTTATGTTATGCATATAAATAAACCGAGCCGATGACTCGTGTAGTAAGGTCAAGATGAGCTATTCCACTACCGTTGGTCTCCTCCTCCGATGTACGTGAGTCTTTATGCTCTCGAATATCAACCGATAGTAGGAACCGCTGGAGATTCTCACGACCCAAAAGGTCCTTCCCAAGGGATAGCTTGTGCATATCTCGTTCTGGTCTTGATGAGACGGCACCAAATCTCCTTCCCGAAAGGCTCGTTTTAACCCGCGATCGTGATAATGACGATCTTGCCGTAAATCAATCGAGCCGGCTGCCATATCACGCCCTCATCCAAGAGGTCCAAAGCATCCCGCCGCCGCTCATTGTCCGCTTCAACATAAGCCGCCACACGGGCGATCGTACCGATATCATCGGGAGAACCGCTCGCTTCCATAAACCATGAAGAAAGGCGTAACCATGAGACCGGTTTGGCGAGTATTGATACTCCATAGTACCGATGGGGAGCTTCAACCCAAAGACTTCGGTGTTCTTTTGCATGGAACCGTAAGCCGGGTTTGATACCGCAAGATTTGATTAGCACGCTCGCTATCGCTGACTGGTGCGCCAATGATGATACATCAAGTCGGATATGCTCACGCTCACGTAATTCTTTCATAGCTCCCTTGGATGATTAGTGCCATTGCCGAATGATACCGTGTGGAAAGCCAAACCGAAAATCACCTTTTGATGAACTGCACATTGCTGCCGCATCACACTTATCGGCAGTGTTCCGCTTCAACCCACTTGGTGAACTTGTCCACCGCCACTAACACGTGGGTCTTCTTATCTTTGGATCGCTTAAAGGTCCGACCATATCCAAATTTCATGTTGCAAACGCCACGCTATTGGGATCATCCTCAATCTTGTGCCAGAGCACGCCTCGAGAATTTCCACCCATCAACCGCTTCACCAAGTCCTCGCATCAAGATGAGCAGCTAACCAAGAAATCCATGACGGAATGCCTTCGCCACTGTGGACTTTGAACCTGATGATGCCCACAATCCCTTCATGGATTTCAGAAAATCGCAACCTTCCTCGGGGAACATGCGTTGAAACGTCAAACACCGCAATGATGCAACTCACCATTAATAATCGCATAGACTTGGAGCGCCGGATTACCCGCTCGCCGTAACCTCATCGTTCGCAATTCTCGAGTCATATATGCAAGATAAGGCACCCAACTCGGAATAGCATGTAATGTGCCACCAACGGGCCTCCGGTCAGAATTACAACCGCTTCACCAGGAGTCAACCGAGTTGTGCAAGATGTCGAGAAAGACATTAGGGAACCGTTTACGCCGAGAACCCAAACGCTTAAAGCTTCCGCCGCTTGCTTCTTCCGCGATCCACATGATCCACTTGATATCCCTTGAAGTCCCAATGTTATCCACCGTCGATATGCAGCATGAGGGGTCCTTAGAATCCCAAGTGCCGACATACTACGAACAGTCCGAAAGTCACCGGCACTTAACCCGCTTAAATTCATCTCCTTAGCATCCGGAGACCATGGAGCAAGGCTTCACTCACCGCATTATTAGTACAAGGAACATTAGACGGAGAACATAACAAAACTTATCACCGGAAGTTAACACGACTCCAAATTTCAGCCTTCCAACCCCGATCCATCAAGGATAGTCCAAAGACGTATGATCCGCTTCTCCTCTCGTGCTTGTAACTGTCTCAATCATTAATGAAATCAACAAGTGCTTGTGATTTCACCGTCGTGTGTGTATACTTGAGCCCATGGCCCAAGTTCGATGGCCCATTGGCAATCCGCCACGCTCTGCTTTGTATGATATCACCCAAAGGAGCGGAACTAACCATCGTAATAGGATGCCCTTGGAATATTGTTTCGCCTACCGCCATAAAAACACCATAGACTAGCTTCGCCAACGGATACTGCTTGGACTCAATAAGTACTCATCGATATAATAAACCATTAACCGGATATTCTTTCCGCCTCCTTGCGCTCTACCACAATGGCTACGCCACCGCCTGCATTAGCCGAACATATAATAACAAATGGTTCTTATCGACCGAGCCGCAAGGACAAAGTGATCGCCAATTGCCGCTTTCCTCTCAAAGCTTCACAAGAATGGACTCAAACGTAAATGATCTGCTTTCTCAAAGATTCCGTATAAAGGAATAGCCTTCCCGAGGCGGCCGATAAACCGCTCAATGCCGAATCCGCCCGCCAAGCGCTGAACATCATTGATACACTTCGGTTTAGCCAAGGAGGTGATCGCTTTAATTTTCTCCTCGATTGGCCTCGATTCCCCGTTGAGACACCAGAACCCCAATAACTTGCTGCCGACCGACACCAAAACACTTGGCCGGATTAAGCATCATCTTATAAATGCGCAGTTGTCGAAGGTCCTTCAAATCGTCCACCGCCTCCTTCGTCTTTGATTTCACCACAATGTCATCCACATAAGCATGCACATTGGCCGATCCTGTATGCAAGCAATTTGCACACACCGCCGATAAGTAGCTTGGCGCCTTGAGCCCAAAAGGCATAGACATAGCAAAAGGCTCCAAAGGAGTTATAAACGCCGCTTTTCCCGGTCCTCGACCGCCATCTTGATCTCGATGATATCCGCAGTATGCGCCCAAAGCTTAAACGCCACATCTCCGCCGTGGCGCCAATAATCTGATCAATGCGGGGAGAGCAAAGGATTCACGGACAAGCCTTTGTTAAGATCCTGTAGTCCACACACACGCCAGTGCCGCTTTTCTTAAGGACTAAAGACGGATTAGCAAGCCACCGATGAAACACTCGATGATAAAGCCACCGCCGTAAGCTCGCTACTTTTTCTCCAATGGCCTTAGGTTTTCTTCATTAAACCGCGAGGAACTGCTTTCACCGGTTTATACTTAGGATCCACATTATGTGTGCTCAACAGTTCCCCAGACACCCGGCATGTCGATGGCTTCCATGCAAAATGTCCTGCTTCACGGATGAACTCGATGAGCGCCTTCCTATTTAGGATCCAGTTGGCACGATAATGAACCGCTTGGACGAATCGCCCGCACGAAGTCAAAGCTTGGTTTCAAATTGCCATTTGAATTTCGATCCGATTCATGCTCGTAGTAGGCTTCTTCAGAGGGCATATCCACGGATCAACATTGTCCTTATAGAATTTCAATCCTCCGTGGCACAAACGCCTGCATAAGCCGCATCTCCTTCCTCACATTCCAAAGCGATTTCGGCGGCTTCCATGCACCGTTATTGTTCCTTTGTAACCCGCATTTTGAGCTGCAAGTAGATATAACAAGGTCGTGCCATGAACTTAGCATAAGCCGTCATCCAAACAAAGGCATGATATGGGTCCGGATTTTCACCACTTCAAAGGTTAGCTTTTCAGACCGGAATCATGCTCATCTCCAAAGGCCACATCCAAGGCTATCTTGCCAATAGGATAAGCAGATTTACCGCACTACACCATGGAACACCGTATTGACGGTCCGAGATCTTTATCCGTGAGACCCATGACGGAAAGTGTCATAATACAATATATTGATACCGCTTCCTCCATCCATAAGCACCTTTAGTAAACTTATAGCCCCAACTTGGGGGGTCTACCATTAAAGCCACCGACCCGGATTATCAACCTGGGGATGGTCCTCCGCCCACGATAGGTCTCCCACTAACGGAAATATCAAGGCAAAGCCGGTTCAACAGATTTTATCGCCTGTCAGAAGCTTCCGATCCCGCTTTGTCCAAACTGTGAAAATATGATACCGCCTACCATTCAACTACTTTGGCTGGCTCGATAGTCGATCGCCGTCACTACCTTTTGATTACTCTCGTTGTTGAAATTGCTTCGTTGTGCCCTCGAACCTGAAGCTCATTCCGACCCGCCCATGAAAACCGGATCCCGCACCACCCCCGATCCTTGGTCATATCGAAAGCATCAAAATTTTAAACTCTTGCATAATATAACAATCTTTCCAAAGATGATTCGATGGGGATTCCTTCGTCTGCTGGGACAAGGCTGATTCAACAAGTAGTTCAAACGGTTTGCACCAAAGATTGGGGCCCCGATTCGCCTTTGCTCTCGCCATGGGCCCTCCGCTAAGATTAGTGTTGGCTACGAAATCCGTTACCATCACTTGCGCTTGCCTCGCTTTCCATGACTTGCCGCTTGAAATGTCTTGAGTTGCCATTCTTCTTTCCCTTCCCCGCTTCGCTATCATCTCGCCTGTGATCCTTGTATCGCTCAATCGCATATTTTACCAAAGTCATGAGGGTTCCTCAGATCGCTGCGTAACCGCCATACGCCCCAGCTTCTGGGCCAGAGGCTCAAACCAGCTTGCTTTCAAATATATGATCGCTGAATCAAGATTGATCCGCCGAGGAGGTAAAATCTCGCATATTACACTGCGCACTCCAATGTTGTCGATTCTTCTTCTCGAACGCAGTGTCTACTATAGACTTTGGCTGCTTACATGTATCCTTGAAATTCGGATAAACTGGCCCGTAATCGACCTCTATGAATTGATAGAATTGCGGCAAGCTTTTTCAACTGCACGGCTGTGCCTCCATCATCATGGTGAAGTATTTTGCACATGCCGCTCATCAACATCTAGCATCTCCATGGCCATCTCATAACTCTCAACCCACGCCTCGTGGATAGATCTCGCAGCGTAATTTGGCACCTTACGCTCTTTAAAATCCTTAGGCACGCACATTGCGCAGCGGGATTAAACAGGCACTCCCAAAGCGGAGGTGACTCGGTCCGGTGAAGGAGGAGGGAACCGCTGTAGCTGTCTGACCGGTATCGCTTAACTCGCCCCTCAAGGTTCGGGCCCGATCCACCACCTCCCGAAAGCATTAAGGCCAGTTTATCGGTTATTGCCTCGCTTCATGGTCCCTGCATTCGATAGGGCCGGCTTCATCCATACCGCAGAGTCTGCTTGACGGGCGAGTGAATCCGATCACGTACAGGAATATGCTTCCGCCGATTAGTGCATCCCGAGAAGCCCTTAACCCGGCGTGTCTCAACCGCCAGGAATCTCTTCGATCGATCGCCTCCAATCAAAGCAGCCGCAACAAAGTTGTCCATAGGGTTAGAGTAATGGCCGGGGGCTCCGACCAGGAATCACCGGTTCTCGCCGGGGCTCCATCAGCGGTTGGACCGCTGCCTCGCCTCCCCCGGTGCCGCAATCCGGCTTACCTCCCCGTGGGCGGGTTATCGGGTCCGCCCGGGTCGAAGAGATTTTAGGTCGAGCCCGACGCACGCGATCTGCATTCCGCTTAACACCTCCGCGATGCCTCGAAAGCATGAGTTTGTAAGTCTGCATCCAAAGCGGCCTTTCTGCCATGCGCCTTTCCGCCGCTAGATCCGCTGGCATGACCTCTTTCACCTTCGCACTTCGTTATCTCCTAATCGCGGGTTATCTCGCCATGAGCGCTGCTAGCGATCAAACAGTTCGACAAAATTTGAACTGGCGGCGACCGCCTCCTCGCCTCGCTACCGCTAACCGGAAAGCATTGTCACGCGGTTGAAGAGAGGTTTGCGGCCCGAGTACCGCCATGAAACACCGACTCGCTTAATCGCTTGGGGGTCCGGAATATCGCCACCATCGGAATAGCCTCGATCATACCATCCTCGCAATCGTACAATGACGGTCTCTCCTCTCAAGATTCATCACCGAGAACGACTGCACCTAACCGCATCATACCCCTCCATGGGTAGCTCCAACGAAGACATGCTTCACGCCGGTTTAGCCCGGGCCTCTGGCTACCGAGCCGTCTCGACGAGGTTTGCAGATGTCCGCCAGCTCCGATCTTGCCGATGAAGACGCAGTATGCCGGCGGGGACCCGTGATCCATACTCGATTGAATCTCGGACCCCATCCAGATTGTCGATGAGATCCAACATACTCGGTCAACGAAGCCTTTGAGTTGAGATCGCCTCCAAGATCGCCAAACCATCGTGCGACAATTTCCCGGTGGGCGCCTAACCGTCGTGGATTTGTCACAGATGTCCTAGCGTAAGGACTTAGTCGTGAGCCATCGCACGGGTTTACTTGAAGGGCAGCGGACACAAAGACACAGTGGATTTATACTAGTTCGCCTTCGATGAAGGTAAAAGCCACGCCTAGTTGTGATGGAATTGATGTGGTTTCGATGGCTAGAGCAAATAAGCTTCGCTTAGGCTCGAGTTGTGGTCTGTCTTGAACCGCCACGGTCCTCCTTATATACACGAGTGATGCTCGGTTTATAGAGTCCCAACCGTTCATACTGTATCCCGCTGGTATCTCCCTATTCCTAACTTACAATACAAGTCATACATCGTGCCGTTTACGCTATAAGTTCTAAACCGACTATAGGCCTTGAGCCTTTCCATGACTACACCACTAGCAGAGCTAACCTGCCCAAACTTGCGGCTTATAACCTAGTGGTAATATCCCCAACAATACTCGATTCAGCTAAAGTGAGAGAGACAGACCCGCCAACACCACCTTTTGCACGAAAGTGCTCGTGAATCATGAAACCAGCCTCGCAGCACACGCGTAATGTCGGTCCCGCCGCTTCATCTCACAATACCGCCAAACCAAAGTATGACATGTCGTAAGCAGATGACTTGTATCGCCACAACTCACTTGTGTTCACTCGTGCATATAACATCAACGATAAAACCTAGGCTCGATGCCATCTGGGGAAACGAGTAATTTCAAAAATTTCCACGCACACGCAAGATCATGGTGATGGCATAGCAACGAGGGGGAGAGATATGTCCACGCGCACTGAGACCGTGAAGCGAGCGTTAGCATAACGCTGCTGATGTAGTCGACGCTTCACAATCCGACCGATCCAAGCATCGAACGTGACGGCCTCCCGAGTTCAAGACGTCACTGGCGATCGATCTCCCCCCGATCCAGCCAAGCTCCGAGATGAGTTCCACAAGACGACGGCAGGACGATGATGATGTTCCATCCAGTAGGCTTCGCCTAAACTCCATGACGATATGACCGGTGGAATGGTGGAGGGGGCACCGCACACTGCTAAGGAACGATCCATAGATCAACTTGTGTGTCTATGGGGTGCCCCGCCCAGACATATAAAGGAGCAAGGGGAGGTTCCCTGCGGCCAAGGAGGAGGGGATCCAGTAGGAGTAGGACTCCTTCCTACTCCTACTAGGAGGGGAAGGAAGGGGAGAGGGAGAAGGAAAGCGCCGCCTCCTAGTCCACCCGACCAGAGGGAGGGGCACACCCATGCCGGGCCTCTCCTTTTCCCCAAGGCCCATGAGGCCCAATACTCTCCGGAGGTTCCTAAGAACCCCTAAGATCTTCTCCAAATCACCCTAACACTCTGGTCCGAATATAGTCGTCCAATATATCAATCTTTATGTCTCGACCATTTCGACTCGTCATGTCCGTGATCACATCCGGACTCAACAAACTTCAAAGACATCAAAACTTATAAAGTCATAATAAACTGCCATCGAACGTTGTTGCAAGTGATCTACTAGGTTCGAGAACTATGTAGACATGACCTAGAACCTTTCCAATAACCAATAGCGGACCTGATGCCCATATTGGTTCCTACATATTCTACGTAAGATCTTTATCGTCAAATCGCATAACAACATACACGCCTTTGTCATCGATATGTTACTTGCCCGAGATTTGGTCGCCGATATCCACATCAGAGGATCAAGAAGGCAAGAGTGTCTAGAGGGGGTGATAGACAACTCGACAAGATAAAAGTTTATGCCTTTTGATTAACATAAGTTCATAGCAAATTCACAATGAGGAACAAGTCAAGCATCATGCATTCAAGTCGAGCAACATACTAAACATGCAATTCTAGAGTATAGGCAAAGAAAGTAAATTGCATGAATAGGAGAGATTGTGAAGAGCAAACGCAATGGAGACACGGAGATTTTTCTCGTGGTTCCGAGTAGGTGGTGCTATCGCCAATCCACGCTGATGGAGACTTCAACCCACGGAGGGTAACACATGAGTCCAGGAGGGCTCCACACGAAGGGTCCACGAAGAAGCAACCTTGTTCATGCCATCATGGCTTACGCCCACGGAGGACTAGCCTTACTGGTAGATCTTCACAAGCGATCTCCTTGCCTCTTACAAACTCCTTGGTTCAACTCCACATCACATGACGGAGGCTCCAAGCACACCTAACTAATCTAGGAGGCACCACCTCCAAAAGGTAATAGATGGGGTTGGTGATGATGAACCCTTGCTCTTGTGCTTCAAATGATAATCTCCCCAACACCAACTCTCCTCACCGATTTGGGTGTGGTGGAGGAAGGGATTGAGGAAAGCAACTTGGGAAGGCTAGAAATCAAGTTTCATAGGGAGGAGCAACTTGATCTCAACACAAGGGTAGGTAGTTTTCTTCTCTAAATGTAAGGTAGGAGTGGTAGTTCTTTCGATGGCTCTTCCACGATGAAGAGGAGGTGGAGGGTATTTATAGCCCACACAAAATCCAACTGCACATAATACATTTGAGTAATCTCACGACGGTTGACAAACTCGGCCGACCAAAGTTCAAATCTTAGAACGTTGGGATTTTCTGGACCGAAAATACAATCTCGCTAGACCGATTCTTCCAAAGTCTAGGGTTTGCCAATGCCTAAGGGATCGACTTTCATCTCTGTGACACCGATTTGAGTGTAAGGTTACGTAAGGTTGGCAACACCAATTTCGAATGACCGAGTTTGGAATCGAAAATCCGAGATTCTTAGGGTTTGGCTATATGGTCGAGGTGGTTCATCTTGTGATCGAGTTTGGAATCGGTGGGACCAGATTACTTATGAGTTTATGTTGGAATGAAAGATTGATTGTTTGAGAGATAAATCACTAAGCACTTTAGAGCAACCAGATCATCATCATAACCTCACCCCTTTAATAGTATTGGCTTTCCTATGGACTCAATGTGATCTTGGATCACTAAACCAAAATGGAGTCTTGAGCTTTTGCCAATCCTTTCCTTAGCATCTTAGGGGTTCACCCTCTAGTCCTTTTGCCATGCCAGAGTGGTTGACTTTCCGAAACATACTTGTTAAAAGCATTAGTCCAACTACGAGTATGTTGTCATTAATTACCAAACCACCTAGGGAGCAAGTGTGCTTTCAATCTCCCCTTGGTAATTGATGGCAACACACGTAAAAGGATATCAAAGCTTACTAAAAGAAAGACATGGTTAACATTAAAGCTTTGACAAACATGTAGTACACAAGCTCCCCTACAAGTGTGCAAGATTTTAGATTTTGGTTTTGGACTACCACAACACACATGAGAGAAAAGCAAGATGTGTGATGCAGCTTGGCTATATGCATCAGAGCAGATGAGGTAAATTAGATATGATGCATATGTGCATGGTGATTTCTTGCAAACAAGTATTCACAAGCAAGTCACCATCATGCACATCCCTAAGATGATATATACTTACCTTGAAGTTCCTTGGTGATGTATCAAGAAATAAACTTGGGAAAACACTGTTAGATAACACAAGAGTAGTTCTTCAACCAACAGAAGAACATCAAGAGTACCAAGCCGTGGATGACATGTATAAGGAGTGTCTCATGTTGAGCACTAGCTTGAATCAGCCAACATGTCTCCCAAGACTAAAAGATTTTCAAAGAGCTCGAGAGATTTTGCTTTTCATAAGATACCAATTGTATAAGATACCAATTGTACTTTTCAAGATACCAATGGTGAGAGCAAGAAAACAAAATCAGAAGAATAATGCCAAGAGAAAGTATTATCACAGTTGAAATATATGGCAAAGCTTTGATGTGATCCTCTCCTCAAGGTAAGATTTCTCCCTTATCCTCCACTCTTGTTCTCCCAGCCTCCCCAATCTTCTCCCCTTTGACATCAAGTGCCGAAAAGGACAAGAAACCAGAAGGGCAAGAAAGATGGAAGGAAAGAAGGGTTCATTAAGAATCACAATCGAGCAAATTTAATATGTAACATGTAATTAGATGAGCTGTAGAAGATGATATCCTCGTGAATGTAGATCGACAATAAAATGATATGGATCGGGAGGCCGAAAGTCGAGACTTAGGGTTGATCCTTCGTCGTAACCGAAATTATTGAATCGGTGACGAAGTTTAATTCTGTGAAAATACAGAAATAATTCAGCTCACTTTGCAAGAAATGTTTCAAGATTTGCAATGAATTTGGAAATGATCTTCGTGGAATTTATCGAGCTAAAGAAAATATACACAAGAACAAGAAAATAAATGAAAAAGGTTGCTAGATGAAGTTTTTTTTTTTTAATAATAAGCAAGAAAACTCAATGAGAGAGCATAAGAGAAAACAGAAACTCCAAAACATATGTACTATCTAGATAGAGGTCATGCACAAAGTCACCTATGTTTGAGTATATTGATTTAGAGTCAAATGAGAACATTTGATCATAGGTCATACTATCGCTTAAGCTCAAAATGGGGTTACCATTTTTCGATTACATTTGATGTGATCACATCTTTTGATGTCGCTTGTACTCATGTCTTTGAGCAAAGCTTTTTCAAGATGTGAAAGACATACCTCGGGCTTGTTGTTGCTTGTTCTCATGTAGGTGAACTTGATGTAGTTGCTCATAGGATGTGAAGTTGAGCACCATTTCCAAGTGTATGGTTCATCTTCCTACATGGGTTAGGCAAGCAAGGATCTCTTTTGGGTATCCTATGAAGACACATTTCTCGATTTAGGTTCGAGCTTATCTGGTTGAAGTTTCTTCACATAAGCATCGCAGCCCCAAACTTTAAGCGACAACTTTGGTTTCTTGCCAAACCACGATTCATAAGGCGTCGTCTCAGCGGTTTTTGATGGTGCCCTATTTAGCGTGAATCGGTAGTCTCTAAAGCATAACCCCAAAGCGATAGCGGTAAATCGGTAAGAGACATCATAGATCGCACCATATCAAGTAAAATACGATTACGATGTTCGGACACACCATTTCTTTGTGGTGTTCGGTGGCGTGAGTTTGAAACTATTCCGCATTGTTTCAAATGTAAACCAAACTCGTAACTCAAATATTCTCCTCCACGATCGGATCGTAGAAACTTCATTTTCTTATTACGATGATTTTCCACTTCACTCTGAAATTCTTTGAACTTTTCAAATGTTTGGACTTGTGCTTCATTAAGTAGATATACCCATATCTGCTCAAATCATCTGTGAAGGTGAGAAAATAACGATATCCGCCACGAGCCTCAACATTCATCGGACCACATACATCATGTGTATGATTTCCAACAAATCATTGCTCTCTCCATAGTCTGGAGAAGCGGTGTTTTAGTCATCTTGCCCATGAGGCACGGTTACATAAGTACCAAGTGATTCATAATCAAGTGATTCCAAAAGTCCATCGGTATGGAGTTTCTTCATGCGCTTTACACCGATATGACCTAAGCGGCGGTGCCACAAATAAGTTGCACTATCATTATCAACTCTGCATCTTTTGGCTTCAACATTATGAATATGTGTATCACTACTATCGAGATTCAATAAAATAGACCACTCTTCAAGGGTGCATGACCATAAAGATATTACTCATATAAATAGAACAACCATTATTCTCTCGATTTAAATGAATAACCGTCTCGCGTCAAACAAGATCCGGATATAATGTTCATGCTCAACGCTGGCACCAAATAACAATTATTCATGTCTAAAACTAATCCGAAGGTAGATGTAGAGGTAGCGTGCCGACCGCGATCACATCGACTTTGGAACCGTTCCCACGCATCGTCACCTCGTCCTTGACCCGATGCTCGCTTATTCCGTAGTCCACATTTGAGTTGCAAATATTAGCAGAGAACCAAGTATCAAATACCAGTGCTACTCGAGCTCTAGTTAGGTACACATCAATAACATGTATATAACATATACCTTTGTTCACTTTGCCATCCTTCTTATCCGCCAAATACTTGGGGCGGTTCCGCTTCTAGTGACCGATCGCTTGCGGTGAAGCACTCGATTCAGAGCTTAGGTCCAGACTTGGGTTTCTTCTCTTGAGCAGACAACTTGCTTGATGTTCTTCTTGAAGTTCCTTCTTCTTTCCTTTGCCCTTTTCTTGAAACTGGTGGTCTTATTGACCATCAACACTTGATGCTCCTTCTTGATTTCTACCTCCATGACTTTTAGCATTGCGAAGAGCTCGGGAATAGTCTTGTTCATCCCTTGCATATTATAGTTCATCACAAAGCTCTTGTAGCTTGGTGGCGATGATTGGAGAATTACATCGATGGCGCTATCATCCGAAAGATTAACTCCAGTTGAATCAAGTGATTATTATACCCGGACATTTTGAGTATATGCTCCTTGTGAACTATTCTCCTCCATTTGCAGCTATAGAACTTATTGGAGACTTCATATCTCTCAATCCGGGCATTTGCTTGAAATATTAACTTCAACTCTGGAACATCTCATATGCTCCATGACGTTCAAAACGTCGTTGAAGACCGGTTCTAACCGTAAAGCATGGCTGCTTGAACTATAGAGTAGTCATCGACTTTGCTTTCGCGGAGACGTTCTTAACATCGTTAGTTGCATCAGCCAGCGAGTTGGCACCCAGCGGTGCTTCGGGGCGTAACTTTTACGTGCAACAATGAGGATAATCCTCGGGTTATGGACCCAGTCCGTGTAATTGCTACCATCATCTTTCAACTTTGCTTTCTCAAGGAACGCATTAAAATTCAACGGAACAACAGCACGAGCCATCTATCTACAAACAAACATAAACAAGCAAAATACTATCAGGTACTAAGTTCATGATAAATTTAAGTTCAATTAATCATATTACTTAAGAACTCCCACTTAGACAGACATCTCTCTAGTCATCTAAGTGATCACGTGATCCAAATCAACTAAACCATAATCGATCATCACGTGAGATGGAGTAGTTTTCAATGGTGAACATCACTATGTTGATCATATCTACTATATTATTCACGCTCGACCTTTCGGTCTCCGTGTTCCGAGGCCATATCTGCATATGCTAGGCTCGTCAAGTTTAACTTTGAGTAGTCGCGTGTGCAAAACTGGCTTGCACCGTTGTAGATGGACGTAGAGCTTATCACACCCGATCATCACGTGGTGTGCAGGCACGACGAACTTTGGCAGCGGTGCATACTCGAGGAGAACACTTCTTGATAATTTTAGTGAGAGATCATCTTAAAATGCTACCGTCGATCAAAGCAAGATAAGATGCATAAAGGATAAACATCACATGCAATCAATATAAGTGATATGATATGGCCATCATCATCTTGTGCTTGTGATCTCCATCTCCGAAGCACCATCGTGATCACCATCGTCACCGGTAGCGACACCTTGATCTCCATCGTAGCATCGTTGTCGTTATGCCATCTATTGCTTCTATGACTATCGCTACCGCTTAGTGATAAAGTAAAGCAATTACTGTATGTTGCATTTCATACAATAAGCGACAACCATATGGCTCCTGCCGATTCGATAACCGGTTACAAAACATGATCATCTCATACAATAATATAGCATCACGTCATGACCATATCACATCACAACATGCCCTGCGAAAACAAGTTAGACGTCCTCTACTTTGTTGTTGCAAATTTTACGTGGCTGCTACGGGCTTAGCAAGAACCGTTCTTACCTACGCATCAAAAAACCACAACGATAGTTCGTCAAGTTGGTGCTGTTTTAACCTTCACAAGGACCGGGCGTAGCCATACTTGTCGTGGATTTGTCACGGCAGATGTCCTAGCGTAAGGACTTAGTCGTGGAGCCATCGCAACGGGTTTACTTGAAGGGGTTAAAGCGGACACAAAGACACGAGTTTATACTAGTTGACCCTTCCGATGAAGGTGAAAGCCTCACGTCTAGTTGTGATGGAATTGATGTGGTTTCGATGGCTAGGGAGCAAATAAACCGCCTAGGCTCGAGTTGTGGTTGTCTGTCTTGAACCGCCGCCGGGTCGTCCTTATATACACGAGTGATGCCGTCGGTTTGCGAGTCCCAACCGGTTCATACTCGTATCCCGTTGGTATCTCCTATTCTAACTTACAATACAAGTCATACATCGGGCGGTTTACGGCTATAAGTTCTAAACCGACTATAGGCCTTGAGCCTTTCCATGACTACACCACTAGCGAGCTAACCCGGCCCAAACTTGGCGGTTTACACCTAGTGGTAATATCCCCAACATTAGGCCCAGTTGATTTGAGCTGGTTCATGTCGATCCTTCATAAACCTGCATCTTGGATATCTTCTTTGTGTAATAAATCGTCACGTCGTCATCGCTTCTGATCACTGTAAACCGGCATGTCATCATTGCTTCTGGTCACTGTAAACCGGCATGACGTCATCTTGAAGTTTATCCTTTATAACGCCTTCTTTAATGACCGTCCCTAGATTCACGCGCTTGACCTAGTTTCTTGCCTTATAAATAGGACCGAAGGGTCATTACATTTTCTCCTTCGCTTCTCTTCTTCTTCCTCACGCCACGCCTTTGGAGCTCGTCGTCACCATCAACGTCTGCCCGACCTTGGCGCTGCATCAACTGTTCGGACGAAATCTGCGTCTTTCTCCGCATCTCCTCCGTTTCCGGTAAATCTCTTACCCTTCTTCAGCCTGTTCGTCATCTTAGATCTGTTTCTAGGGTTCAAGCTTCATACCACGTTCTTCATATGCTCTCACCTTCCTAGCTTTTGAAACATACTACTGAATCTGTTACAGCACCAAGCGAAGACTCACTTATCGCGCACCTTCTTACAGAATCCCATAGATCTTACGCATATATATATATCTTATGGTGCATCCTGTTTCTTCTTTACTTTCGACGCTTTTCACATTTTACGAAAACTTCGCGTTTGATCCATAATAAACATGAACTCTTGTGAAACCTGTTTACATCCATTTCCTTTGAAGCCAAGATTAGGCGGTTTAACTCACCATAGTATCAAAAATTGCTAAACCGCATCGACACACCATTAGTCCCGTGTTGAACCGCCAACATATATCGACATCATATCATCTTGATTCGTCGAACCTCCTCCGGTTTATCATAACTTAGGTCAATTACTCTCGTAATGAGTACTTTCTTAAACCGGATTCTTCTCCTTGTAGACCTCATGATGGCCAAATAGGTGTCTGAATGCAACTGGTTCCTTCCGCGTCTCGAGACACAGTTGAAGGAACTGTATCAATCGTCGCTTTAGATGATCGAGAACACAATCCATTGGAGGGTTCTGAGAGGAATGTCCTCCTACCCCTCGGGAAGGAGAAGTTGTGGTTTCGCGGATCACTTGTTCCGGTTTCAAACCGCCGGTCAAAATTTTATCGGGACGTGATGGCCAATTTCAACTCCGTCCTCAAGATATCGACCCCAATTACATTACCAACCTGTGCCATTTTCAAGTCTTTGTCAAAGCATATCTGCAAGAGGAACCCTCTGTTGAGCTGTTCAGGATCTTTTCCACCTAAACCGCCGCACCGAATTCACCGATGGCCCCAATCTTTGAATGGCGGTATGGCTATCGAGAGGAAAGAGATCACTTATCCCACGTCAAGCTCCACTCCCATCCCAAAGAGTGGAGCAACTTGGTTCTCTTGCAAAGACACCTCCCTGAAGGTGAAAATCCTTTACGGTTTTTTCGTCCGGGCGGCTCGACAACACACATCCCTTTCATAACGATTGATCGCCAAAGAGAAAGCAAATCGCTCCCCAACTATCAAGCTCCGGGCCTTTATGGCCAGCGGTTTATTGGGATCGATCATGCACGCTCTTTGGTTATCTTGGGGCATATTGCCTCTGAGCGGCGTTCGGTTTGATGTGCGATATCGGCGGTGTCGATGACCCACTCCGACACACCAAGCTGGAATTGCGAAGATGAAGTCACAGATTGATGAGGAAGATCTTGAATGAACCGAGCACCTTTGTGCCCAAACCGCTTGGCTCCTTCGCACCTTCAACGCACCTCCTGCGGTAAGTCTCGATTGTGCCATCATTAAATATTACCATTACTTTCATACTTCCAATTCTCAATTATTTCCGATCCGGGTGATGATCCGTTTTGGAGCAAGAAACTCTCTCAAGATAAAGCGGACAAGGTGGGCGGCAAAACCGCCCAAAACAAAAGTTGTCAAGAAATCCGCCCACAAGAGGAAAACCACGGCCGTCGATCCGGCCATCGATGATGATGTGGGTAACCGGAACTTGATTCTCTTGGCTTGTTTTTCTGGTCTTATTGATGACGATGCTTGTCGATGATCTTGAAGCCAAGAACGCTGGATTTGCCGAGTAACCATTCTCTCTTCGATTCAACAAACTTACCTTCACCAAAATTTCGCGGCAAACCGGAAAGTTAACTTTCTCACCCTCTTGCTCACTTGGATCCCAAACTTCTTATGAAGACACAAGAAGACGAGGCCCGCCGCACAACTTCGGCACACGGACAGGTAGTTACCTCTGCGGTTTACCAAACAGCCCGGCTCGAAAGCGCCAAGAGAGGTTTCAACCATTTTATTACCTTGAATTCCAAAGGGTTTATTCCACAACCTCTTAATCCGTCAGACTCGATTATCGGTCACCTCTCATTCATCATCTGGCGAATCGTCACCACTCAGCTACCACCACTCAAGATAGTATCGGGTAAGTCAATATGACCACATGTTTGTCAATTTCTTACGTAATGTATGTGCCTTATTTCTGAATTTTTTGTTTCTTGAGGACCAAGCGAAACCCAGCAAAAGCTCGCTTGGAAAAATAAGTGAAGAGGCTGCCGCTTGGATCATGAGCAAGCGCCGGATCATGAAAATGTTGCTTTTGAAGACATTCCGAGTGATCCCCGGTTCAAGAAGATGTGATTCCGGAGGAGAGGCTCGCGATTGTTTCAATGTCTGTTGATCCGCCGCCCGTTCCGTCGGTTTGAAGATCCTCATAGTCCGGCTGAAACAGGTGTGCCCACGATCCGTCGAATCGAAAGATGACGACGTTGTAATCAACTTGGAGCAGGCCACTCGACCGGGAATCTTGCCACTCTAACCCGGCATACCGTGAAAGAGGACTCTTCCACTTTTAACAAAGGAAAGTGGAATGTAGAGCTGAAACATATGCCGCTATGGCGCCAAGATCTTCATTCCGGATATCTAAACCGGCTTCTGATGGCCGTGATTATGAAGCGGCTTGGTGAAACGATGAGAGATAAATTTGAGGTAACACTCCTTTCCTTATCACCAATATAGTAATCCTTGTAGCCCCAAGGGCGGTTTGCAATCTTTGATCAAGCGGTACTTGACAACTTTCATTGATAGACTTACAATCTTCCTCATAACCACGGGGCGGTTTGAAATACGCATCGTAAACGGCACTCCAAAACTTCCTTTAATAGAATCAAATAGCCATTAGCCCCCAAGTGCGAGTTGAATAATCGTATTGAACTTGGGACTTTGCCTTATATTAGTAGTAGAAAAATGAAGGTACATTAGCCCCCAAGTGTCAAGCATATAACTATGTTGTGTGGTTGAGACTTGAACTATGTATTGGTGATCATCTTGTCCATGCGCAGTGAGGTGAAAATCAAGAACGATCGGATTGCCGATTCTGAAGCGACATTGAAAACCAATGAGCGAGACAGACAAAGCCAAGAAAGAGCTAACCCGTGCTTTGGCTAACGTGGAACAAATGAAGGAGAACAGGAAGAAGGAGCAGTGATGCGGGCCACGAAAAGGCCAATTTGCTTAAGCGGGCGAGAATCTTTGCTGCCCTTAAACCGGTGGTGGATGATCCGCACAAGTGAAGCGGCAAGTGCATTCTATGACGGCAGCCATCTTGGTAAGTTCCTGTTAATAAGTGTGATATGCTTTTCTGTTGCCCCACTATTCGGTTTAAAATATCCTGTCATTATATGCGGGCACACGCGTTGGGCACTTGGGTAATGGCGTGCGGAAGAAAGCGAAAACTGTCTACACTTTAGTGGAGCAGCTATATCTAGGAGCCCGTAGCGTCATTACCACAATGTCACATAATAACCCAGCACCGTCCCTGATCCAAGACACCTTGAACCAGCTTTCCATCCTTCCTTCCGGATTGAAGAGATGAAGAAATCTGCTTTGCGAACCGGAGCCATCAGCGCCTTGATCCGGACCAAAGCCTGGGTGCGATTTTGATCCGTGGAAGCAGCTCGGGGCTATCCGGTGTGAAGGAAGGCGGCTCGGACTTTAGTGAAGAGGACTTGCGTGCAATAAACCGTCGATCGCCCGCTTGCTTGTCAATTGGCGGAAGAAGCCGATTTGGAGCACTATCAAGCCCAATACAATGATCGAGAACAAGTGTGTGTCGCTCCAACTTTTGAACGGAAAACTTGATCCCTCAATCCGTAAGCACACTTACGCTCGACGATGAGCCGTCGTCTTTGATTCTGAGGAAGCTGTTTTCAAGCGTGATGGGCATCGATGGACTTCGTGGATTTCGGCCAATGGGTAGAGAGGAGGATCTTTGAGCGGCGGAGGATGAAGAACGATCGTGAACCGGTGGCGGTTTAGAAAACAACGATCATTTGGGCACCGTGTTGCCTTGTAATAATCTTAGTCAAAACTTTGTTGTGCTGGTATGCCTTGGCGCATCGAGGAAACTTTTGTTTAAGTCATACTCCTACAACCAAAAGATTGAACTTGGCGGCGGTGATACCTTGCCACCGGTTTATAACATCAATATATCTTATGTATTGAAAATCAATTAGTATGTGATACAAATACCTGCCATATCCGGGCATAAAGTGGCGTAGCCAATCTTGAAGCGGAGGTTTTTGTTAAAACCATAGCCGTCTGGGAAACAATAACCCCACATAGGCGTCTTTGAATTAGCACAAGCCCCATGTTTCTCCATAAGGATGAACCGGAAAAATGGTAAACCGGAAAGAAAAAAACTTGATGTAATACCAAACCGTGTCTGTCGGTTTAATCTTGACAGCTAAACCGGATAAAAATATTAAATCGGGTTTAAAAGCGCAACAAGAATTGAACACCAAAAATGGCAACAAAGGCAATAACTCTTTGCAAAAGTAAAGCTTCATGGAGCTGGTCGATGGCATTACCATGGTCGATGCAACCAAGCTCCCGAAAGCGTAGCGATGGTGCTAGTCGGCCAGTCCCCAAAGACTCTTGGCAATCGCCGCCAAGTGGCGTGACATTGGTTCGGGTTCGACCAAGCCCCCAAGTGGCGCTGGCCCTATTGGCCGACCAAGAGGCGTGGCCGGTTCAGGCGTGACCGTGTCCCCAAATGATCTGGTGGCTTTACGCCTATCAAGAGGTGTTGCATTGGTTGGACACGACCAAGCCCCAAGTGATAAATATAAGCTGTCAAGAGGTAAACGGAGGCCGCTTTAAAAGCGAAACACTCCATGTAACCACGCATGAAAAGAAAAGACAGAGACCCGCTTTGGTTGAGGCCACGATTTTTATTATATCGAAGATAATATATACATTGTTATGCTATGTACATAAACTGAGCCGATGACTCATGTGTAGTAAGGTCGAAGATGAGCTATATTCCACGGCTGTTGGTCTCCTCCTCGATGTCGTGAGTCTTTATGCTCTCGAATATCAACGGATAGTAGGAACCGTTGTCGATTCTTCTTGACCACAAAGGTCCTTCCCAAAGCGAGATAGCTTGTGCATATCTGTCGGTCTTGGATGAGACGAAGCACCAAATCTCCTTCTGAAAGGCTCTGGTTTTAACCCGCGATTGTGATAATGACGAAGATCTTCTTTGGTAAATCGCCGACCGGCGGCTGCCATATCACGCTCCTCATCCAAGTGGGTCCAAAGCATCTGTCGTGCCGCTTCATTGTCCGCTTCAACATAAGCCGCTACACGGGCGAATCGTCTTGCGGATATCACTTGGGAGAAGCGCTTCGCTCCATAAACCATGAAGAAAGGCGTGTAACCGATGAGCCGGTTTGGCGTAGTATTGATACTCCATAGTACCGATGGGAGCTCTTCAACCCAGCACCACGGTGTTCTTTGCAATGGAACCGAAGCCGTGGTTTGATACCTCGCAAGATTTCTGATTAGCACGCTCGCTTGCGCGTTGATCTGAAGTGCGCCATGATGATACATCAAGTCGGATATGCTCACGTTCACGAAATTCTTTCATAGCTCCTTGGACAGATTAGTGCCATTGTCGATAATGATCTTGTGTGAAAGCCAAACCGGAAAATCACCTTTTGATGAACTGCACATTGTTGCCGCATCACACTTCTTGGCGAGTTCCGCTTCAACCCACTTGGTGAACTTGTCCACTGCCACTAACACGTGGGTCTTCTTATCTTTGGATCGCTTAAAAGGCCCGACCATATCCAGCCCCCATGTTGCAAACGGCCACGTTATTGGGATCATCCTCAACTCTTGTGCCGGTACATGGGCACGTCTGGAGAATTTCTGACACCCATCACACCGTTTGACCAAGTCCTCTGCATCAGCATGAGCAGTTAACCAGTAAAATCCATGACGGAATGCCTTCGCCACCAGGGACTTTGAACCGGCATGATGCCCACAATCCCTTCATGGATTTCTCGTAAAATTTCGCAACCTTCCTCGGGGAACACAGCGTTGAAACGCATACAAACACTTGCAATGATGCAACTCACCATTAATAATCGTCATAGACTTGGGCGTCGGATTACACCTGGCGAGAACCTCATCGTCAGCAATTCTCCTCGAGTCATATATGCAAGATAAGGCACCGTCCAATCCGAATAGCATGTAATGCTGCCACCAACTGGGCCTCCGGGTCAGGAATTGCCAAATCCGCTTCACCAGGGAGCTGAACCGACGGGTTGTGCAAGATGTCGAGAAAGACATTAGGGGGAACCGGTTTACGCTGAGAACCCAAACGGCTTAAAGCGTCTGCCGCTTCGTTCTTCCGGCGATCCACATGATCCACTTGATATCCCTTGAAGCACCCTGCAATGTTATCCACCTCTCGTCGATATGCAGCCATGAGGGGTCCTTAGAATCCCAAGTGCGGATACTTGTCGAGCCACGGTCCGAGTCACGAAGCACTTAACCCGGCTTAAATTCATCTCCTTAGCCATCCGGAGACCATGGAGCAAGGCTTCGTACTCAGCTGCATTATTAGTACAAGGGAACATTAGACGGAGAACATAACAAAACTTATCACCTCGCGGGGAAGTTAACACGACTCCAGCCCCCGAGCCTTCCAACTGCCTCGATCCATCGAAGTGGATAGTCCAGTACGTATGATCCGGCTTCTCCTCTGGTGCTTGTAACTCCGTCCAATCATTAATGAAATCAACAAGTGCTTGTGATTTCACTGCTGTGCGTGGTGTATACTTGAGCCCATGTGGCCCAAGTTCGATGGCCCATTTGGCAATCCGCCGATCGCTTCCTGTTTTGTATGATATCACCCAAAGGAGCGGAACTAACCCTTTGTAATAGGATGCCCTTGGAAATCTGTTTCAGCTTCCCTACCGCCATAAAACACCATAGACTAACTTCGCCAATGCGGATACCTCTGCTTGGACTCAATAAGTACCTCAGCGATATAATAAACCGCCGTTGAACCGGATATTCCTTTCCCCTCCTTGCGCTCTACCACAATGGCTCGCTCACCGCTCGTGCATTAGCCGACACATATAATAACAGCGGTTCCTTATCGGCCGGAGCCGCAGGACAGCGGATTAATGATGCCGCTTTAAGTCCTCGAAGCTTCGCAAGATTTGGACTCCAAACGAAATGATCTGTTTTCCTCGGATTCGGTATAAAGGAATAGCCTTCTCCCGAGGCGGTGATAAACCGCTCAATGCATAATCCGCCCGCCAAGCGTTGAACATCATTGATACACTTCGGTTTAGCCAAGGAGGTGATCGCCTTAATTTTCTCCGGATTGGCCTCGATTCCCTGTTAGACACCAGAACCCCAATAACTTGCCAGGGACACAAAAACACACTTGGCGGATTAAGCATCATCTTATAAATCGCGGGTTGTCGAAGGTCTCCTTCAAATCGTCCACCGTCTCCTTCTGTCTTGATTTCACCACAATGTCATCCACATAAGCATGCACATTGCGGCCGATCTGTGTATGCAAGCAATTCTGTACACACCGCTGATAAGTAGCTTGGGCGCTCTTGAGCCCAAAAGGCATAGACACATAGCAAAAGGCTCCAAAGGGAGTTATAAACGCCGTTTTCTCCTGGTCCTTGACTGCCATCTTGATCTGATGATATCCAGAGTATGCGTCCAAAAAGCTTAAACGCTCACATCCTGCCGTGGCGTCAATAATCGATCAATGCGGGAGAGCAAAGGATCTGCTTGGACAAGCCTTGTTAAGATCTGTAGTCCACACACATCGCCAGTGCCGTTTTCTTAAGGACCAGGCACCGGATTAGCAAGCCACTCGGATGAAACACCTCGATGATAAAGCCACCTGCGAAGCACGCTACTTCTTCTCCAATGGCCTTGCGTCTTTCTTCATTAAACCGCGGAGGAACTGTTTCACGGTTTATACTTAGGATCCACATTAAGTGTGTGCTCAGCGAGTTCCTCGGTACACCCGGCATGTCGATGGCTTCCATGCAAAATGTCGGTTCTCACGGATGAACTCGATGGCGCCTTCCTATTTAGGATCCAGTTGGCACCGATGATGAACTGCTTGGACGAATCGCTGATGCGAAGTCAACAAGCTTGGTTTAATTGCCGATTTGAATTTCAGATCCGATTCATGCTCAGTAGTAGGCTTCTTCAGAGGGTCATATCTGCCGGATCAACATTGTCCTTATAAATTTCAACTCCTCTGTGGCACAAACCGCCTCTGCATAAGCTGCATCTCCTTCCTCACATTCCAAAGCGACTTCGGCGGCTTCCATGCACCGTTATTGTTCCTTTGTAACCCGGCATTTTGAGCTGCAAGTAGATATAACAAGGTCGTGCCATGAACTTAGCATAAGCCGCCGTCCAAACAAGGCATGATATGGGCTCCGGATTTTCACCACTTCAAAGGTTAGCTTTTGGACCGGGAATCATGCTCATCTCCAAAGGCCACATCAAGGCTATCTTGCCAATAGGATAAGCAGATTTGCACGGCACTACACCATGGAACACCGTATTGGGCGGTCCGAGATCTTTATCTGTGAGACCCATGCGACGGAAAGTGTCATAATACAATATATTGATACTGCTTCCTCCATCCATAAGCACCTTAGTAAACTTATAGCCCCCAACTTGGGGTCTACCACCAAAGCCACCGACCGGATTATCAACCGGGGATGGTCCTCTCTGCTCCATACGATAGGCTGCTCGACCAACGCAAATCTTTGCGGCAAAGCCGTTCAACAGAATTCTCGCCCGTTTGTGAAGCTTCGATCCGCTTGTCCAAACTGGTTGTGAAAACATGATCTTGCCGCCATTCAACTACTTTGGCTGGCTCGATAGCTTTATTGACTGCTGCTGCTTCTTTGGCTACCTTGATTACTCGGTTGTTGAAATTGCCTGGTTGTGCCTCGAACAGGAAGCTCCGTCTGACCCGGCCCATGAAAACCGGATCCTGCACCACCCCCTGATCCTTGGTCATATCGGAAAGCATCAAAATTTTAAACTCTTGCATAATATAACAATCTTTCCAAAGATGATTCGATGGGGATTCCTTCGTTCGTGCTTGGGACAAGGCTGATTCAACAAGTAGTTCAAGCGGTTTGCACCAAAGATTGGGGCCCGATTCGCCTTGCCTCTGCGCCGCGGCCTCTCATCTGCGCATTAGTGTTAGGCTACGAAATCCGGGTTACCATCACCTTGCGCTTGCCCCGTTCCATGACTTGCGGTTTGAAATCTTGCTGCTTGGGTTGCCATTCTTCTTTCCTTCCTCGCTTCGTCATCATCGCCGGGATCCTTGGTCTTTCTGAATCGGCATATTTTACCAAAGCGGTCATGAGGGTTCTGTATCGTTCGCGAACCGCTTCATCGTCCCAGCTTGATTTGAGGCTCAAACCGCGATTGCTTTCGGTGTGATGATCGCGAATCGGCGTTGATCCGGTCGAGGAGTGTAAAATCTCGGACACACGGCGTACCCATGGGTTGTTGACTCCTTCTTCACGAGCAACGCAAGCCGCGGTCTACTATAGACTTTGGCTGTTTACATGTATCCTTGAAATTACGGATAAACGGGCCCGTAATTGACCCCATGAATTGATAGAATTGGGCGGCAAGCTTTTCAACCAAGTGCACGGGCTGTGCCCTCCATCATCATGGTGAAGTACTTTGCACATGCTTTGCTTCATCAACATCTAGCATCTCCATGGCCATCTCATAACTCTCAACCCACGCCTCGGGATAGATCTGCGGTGTAATTTGGCACCTTCGCGGGCCTTTAAAATCCTTAGGCAGACGCACATTGCGCAAAGCGGGATTAAACAGGCACTCCCAAAGCGGAGGTGACTCTGGTCCGTGAAGGAGGTAGGGCGAACGGCGTGTGTTGACCCGCATCACCTGTCTTGCTAACTCGGCCTCCTGCGTGCGGGCCCGATCCACCACCTCCTGAGCATTCTGAGCGCCGCCTATCGGGTTATTGCCTCGGGCGCTTCATGGTCCTGCGTTACTCGATAGGGCGGTTCATCCATCTTTCTTTGTAGCTCGGCTTGGGCGGGCGTAGAGTGAATCCGATCGCGGTGTATGAATATGCTTCTGCTGGATTAGTGCGGTCCGAGAAGCTCCTTAACCGGCGTGTCTCAACCGCTTGGGGAATCTCCTTCGACCGGATCGCCTCAATCGTCGGCGCAGCCGCAACCAAAGTTGTCCATAGGGTTAGAGTAATGGCCCGGGCGCTCAGCGGCGGAGGAATCACTTGTGTTACTGCTGCGGGGCTCCATCAGGCGTGGTTGGACCGTCGCTCCCGCTCCTGGTGCCGCAATCCGGTTTACCTCCTGTCTTTGGGCGGTTCTCGGGTCCGCTCGGGTCTGAAAAGAGGTTTCTAGGGTCGAGCCCTGATGGCAGACGCGATCTGTACTTCCGCTTTAACACCTCCTGCGACGCGTTCTGGTCGAGCATGAGTTTGTAAGCCTGTGCATCCAAAGCGGCCCGCTCTGCGGCCATGCGCTCCTTCTCTGCCGCTAGATCCGCTTTGGCTTGCGTGATCTGCTCTTTCACCTTCGCAATTTCTGCGTTATGAGCCTCCTGATCTGCCGGGTTATCCTCCGCCATGAGCGCTGCTAGCGCATCAAACAGGTCTGACAAAACTTGAACCGGCGGCGCCGGGCCTCCGCCCTCGCTATCATGGCTGAACCGGAAAGCATTGCTGCTGCGGTTGAAGAGAGGTTTGCGGACCGAGTACCGCCATGAATACACCGATCTGTTTAAGCGGCTTGGGGGTCCGAATCTCGTCACCATCGGAACAGCCCCTGATCATACCATCCTGCAATGGTACAATGACTCGGTCTCTCTGTGAAGATTCATCACCGGAGACGGTCTCGCTACCGTACTCTGAACCGGCATCATACCCCCCTCCATGGGTAGCTCCAACGAAGACATGCTTCACGGCGGTTTAGCCCGGGCTGGTTCTTGTAGGCCGAGCCGTCTCGGCGAGGTCGGTGCAGATGTCGACTCGAGCCCTCCGATCTTGCCGATGAAGACGTGTATGCTGCCGAAGGGGACCCGGTATCCATACTCGATTGAATCGGCCTCGGGACCCCATCCAGCATTGTCGATGTAGATCCGGCCACGACGACTCTTGGTCATCTGGCCCACGACGTAGCCTTTGAGTCCTTTGAGATTGCCCTCCAAGATCGCCAAACCATCGTGCGATAGCCCCACGGTGGGCGCCAACTGTCGTGGATTTGTCACGGCAGATGTCCTAGCGTAAGGACTTAGTCGTGGAGCCATCGCAACGGGTTTACTTGAAGGGGTTAAAGCGGACACAAAGACACAGGGATTTATACTAGTTCGGCCCCTTCGATGAAGGTAAAAGCCTACGTCTAGTTGTGATGGAATTGATGTGGTTTCGATGGCTAGGGAGCAAATAAGCTTCGCCTAGGCTCGAGTTGTGGTTGTCTGTCTTGAACCGCCGCCGGGTCGTCCCCTTATATACACGTGATGCCCCTCGGTTTGCGAGTCCCAACCGTTCATACTGTATCCCTGTTGGTATCTCCTATTCCTAACTTACAATACAAGTCATACATCGGGCGGTTTACGGCTATAAGTTCTAAACCGACTATAGGCCTTGAGCCTTTCCATGACTACACCACTAGCAGAGCTAACCCGGCCCAAACTTGGCCGGTTTACACCTAGTGGTAATATCCCCAACAATACTCGATTCAGCTAAAGTGAGAGAGACAGACACCCTTGACCACCTTTAAGCACGAGTGCTCGTAGCAGTGAAACCAGTCTCGCGTAAGCGTCTGGCGTAATGTCGGTCGGGCCGCTTCATCTCACAATACCGCCAAACCAAAGTATGACATGCTTGGTAAGCAGATGACTTGTATCGCCCACAACTCACTTGTGTTCTACTCGTGCATATAACATCAACGCATAAAACCTAGGCTCGATGCCATTGTTGGGGAACGTAGTAATTTCAAAAATTTCCTACGCACACGCAAGATCATGGTGATGGCATAGCAACGAGAGGGAGAGTATATGTCCACGTACCCTCGTGAGCCGTGGCGAAGCGTTAGCATAACGCGTTGATGTAGTCGTCGTCTTCACAATCCGACCGATCCAAGCATCGAACGTCACGGGGCCTCGAGTTCAGACACGTTCATTTCGATGGCGATCTCGGCCTCGATCCAGCGAAGCTCCGGAGATGAGTTCCACAAGACCTGACGGCGTGGTGGCGATGATGATGTTCCACCGGCGCAGGCTTCGCCTAAACTCATGACGATATGGCCGAGGTGGAATATGGTGGAGGGGCACCGACACGGCTAAGGAACGATCCATAGATCAACTTGTGTGTCTATGGGGTGCCCCCTGCCCCCGTATATAAAGGAGCAAGGGGGGAGGCCGGCCGGCCCCTTGGGCGCGCCAAGGGAGGAGGAATCCTCCTCCTAGTAGGAGTAGGACTCCTTTCCTACTCCTACTAGGAGGGGGAAGGAAGGGGGAGAGGGAGAAGGAAAGGGGGGCGCCGCCCCCCTCCTAGTCCAATTCGGACCAGAGGGGGGAGGGGGCACGCGACCCATGCTGGCCGCCCCTCTCTCCTTTCCCCTAAGGCCCATGAGGCCCAATACTCTCCCGGGAGGTTCCGGTAACCCCCCCGGCACTCCGGTTTTCTCCGAAATCACCCGGAACACTCCCGGTGTCCGAATATAGTCGTCCAATATATCAATCTTTATGTCTCGACCATTTCGAGACTCCTCGTCATGTCCGTGATCACATCCGGGACTCCGAACAAACTTCAGTACATCAAAACTTATAAAGTCATAATAAAACTGTCATCGTAACGTTAAGCGTGCGGACCCTACGGGTTCGAGAACTATGTAGACATGACCTAGAACCTTTCTCGGTCAATAACCAATAGCGGGACCTGGATGCCCATATTGGTTCCTACATATTCTACGAAGATCTTTATCGGTCAAACTGCATAACAACATACGTTGTTCCCTTTGTCATCGATATGTTACTTGCCCGAGATTTGGTCGTCGATATCCAATACTGTAGGATCGTTGAAGGCAAGAGTGTCTAGAGGGGGGGTGATAGACAACTCGACAAGATAAAAGTTTATGCCTTTTGATTAACATAAGTTCATAGCAAATTCACAATGAGGAACAAGTCAAGCATCATGCATTCAAGTCGAGCAACATACTAAACATGCAATTCTAGAGTATAGGGCAGCGGAAAGTAAATTGCATGAATAGTAAGGGAGAGATTGTGAAGAGCAAACGCAATGGAGACACGGAGATTTTTCTCGTGGTTCCGATAGGTGGTGCTATCGTCAATCCACGTTGATGGAGACTTCAACCCACGGAGGGTAACGGCTGCGCGAGTCCACGGAGGGCTCCACCCACGAAGGGTCCACGAAGAAGCAACCTTGTCTATGCCATCATGGCTTACGTCCACGGAGGACTAGCCTTACTCGGGGTAGATCTTCACGAAGTAGGCGATCTCCTTGCCCTTACAAACTCCTTGGTTCAACTCCACATCATGACGGAGGCTCCCAAGCGACACCTAACCAATCTAGGAGGCACCACCTCCAAAAGGTAATAGATGGGGTTGGTGATGATGAACTCCTTGCTCTTGTGCTTCAAATGATAATCTCCCCAACACTCAACTCTCCTCACTGATTTGGCTGTGGTGGAGGAAGGGATTGAGTGGAAAGCAACTTGGGAAGGCTAGAAATCAAGTTTCATATGGTGGGAGTGGAGCAACTTGATCTCAACACAAGGGTAGGTAGTTTTCTTCTCAGAAATGTAAGGTAGGAGTGGTAGTTCTTTCTGATGGCTCTCTCCACGAATGAAGAGGAGGTGGAGGGGTATTTATAGCCTCCACACAAAATCCAACCGTTACACACATTTGAGCAATCTCGGTCAGACCGAAGTTGACAACTCGGTCAGACCGAAAGTTCAAATCTTGTGAACGTTGGGATTTTCGGTGGGACCGAAAATACAATCTCGGTTAGACCGATTCTTCCAAAGTCTAGGGTTTGCCAATGTCGGTGGGAACGACTTTCTCATCTCGGTGACACCGATTTGAGTACAGAAGGTTACAGAAGGTTGGCAACACCAATTTCGGAATGACCGAGTTTGGAATCGGAAAATCCGAGATTCTTAGGGTTTGGCTATATGGTGAGGTGGTTCATCTCGGTGTGGTGAGTTTGGAATCGGTGGGACCGAGATTACTTATGAGTTTATGTTGGAATGAAAGATTGCTGATTGTTTGAGAGATAAATCACTAAGCACTTTAGAGCAACCAGATCATCATCATAACCTCACCCCCTTTTAATAGTATTGGCTTTCCTATGGACTCAATGTGATCTTGGATCACTAAACCAAAAATGGAGTCTTGAGCTTTTGCCAATCCTTTCCTTAGCATCTTAGGGGTTCACCTCTCTAGTCCTTTTGCCATGCCAGAGTGGTTGACTTTCCTGAAACATACTTGTTAAAAGCATTAGTCCAACCACAGAGTATGTTGTCATTAATTACCAAAACCACCTAGGGAGCAAGTGTGCTTTCAATCTCCCCCTTTTTGGTAATTGATGGCAACACACAGAAAAGGATATCAAAGCTTACTAAAAGAAAGACATGGTTAACATTAAAGCTTTGACAAACATGTAGTACACAAGCTCCCCCTACAAGTGTGCAAGATTTTAGATTTTGGTTTTGGACTACCACAAGCACACATGAGAGAAAAGCAAGATGTCTTTGCATGCAGCTTGGCTATATGCATCGAGAGCAGATGAGGTAAATTAGATATGATGCATATGTGCATGGTGATTTCTTGCAAACAAGTATTCACAAGCAAGTCACCATCATGCACATCCTGCAAGATGCATATACTTACCTTGAAGTTCCTTGGTGATGTATCCGAAGAAATAAACTTGGGAAAACACGGTTAGATAACACAAGAGTAGTTCTTCAACCAACAAAGAAGAACATCAAGAGTACCAAGCCGAGGATGACATGTATAAGGAGTGTCTCATGTTGAGCACTAGCTTGAATCAGCCAACATGTCTCCCAAGACTAAAAGATTTTCAAAGAGCTCTGAGAGATTTTGCTTTTCATAAGATACCAATTGTATAAGATACCAATTGTACTTTTCAGAAGATACCAATGGTGAGAGCAAGAAAAACAAAATCAGAGAAGAATAATGCCAAGAGAAAGTATTATCACAGTGAAATATATGGCAAAGCTTTGATGTGATCCTCTCCCCCTCAAGGTAAGATTTCTCCCCTTATCCTCCACTCTTCCCTTAAGTTCCCCAGCTCCCCCTAAATCTTCTCCCCCTTTGACATCAAGTGCCGAAAAGGACAGTAAACCAGGAAGGGCAAGAAAGATGGAAGGAAAGAAGTGGGTTCATTAAGAATCACAACTGAGCAAATTTAATATGTAACATGTAATTAGATGAGCTGTAGAAGATGATATCCTGGTGAATGTAGATCGGTGACACCGAAATGATATGGATCGGTGAGGCCGAAAGTCAGAGACTTAGGGCTGATCCCTTTTCGGTCAGACCGAAATTATTGAATCGGTGGCGCCGAGTTTAATTCGAGGAAAATACGTAAATAATTCAGCTCACTTTGCAAGAAATGTTTGAAAGATTTGCAATGAATTTGGAAATGATCTTCGAGGAATTTATCGAGCTAAAGAAAATATACACAAGAATGTAAGAAAATGAAATGAAAAAAGGTTGCTAGATGAAGTTTTTTTTTTTAATAATAATAAGCAAGAAAACTCAATGAGAGAGCATAAGAGAAAAACAGAAAACTCCAAAACATATGTACTTCATCTAGATAGAGGTCGGCGACAAAGTCACCTATGTTTGAGTATATTGACTTAGGAGTCAAATGAGAACATTTGATCATAGGTCATACTCATCGTTTAAGCTCAAAATGGGGTTACCATTTTTCGATTAAGCATTTGATGTGATCACATCTTTTGATGCTGCTTGTACTCATGTCTTTGAGCAAAGCTTTTTCAAGATGTGAAAGACATACCTCGGGCTTGTTGTTGCTTGTTCTCATGTAGGTGAACTTGATGTAGTTGCTCATAGGATGTGAAGTTGGAGCACCATTTCCAAGTGTATGGTTCATCTTCCTACATGGGTTAGGCAAGCAAGGAAATACTCAAGAATATCCAATATGACATGAGTGAAGTACTAGAAGTATATGGTGTCAAAAAGGATATGTGAAATTTTGTTCCTTGAACTCAACATCCCAAAGGGCTAGATACTTGGTCAATGACAAGATTACTCATGATTTGAGTGAGTGTGATAATCTTGTAGAATGTAGTCCATCCAAGTACACGCAAGGAGTTAGATGCAATACAAGGGGCAAATGTGTCCAAGACATATGATCATCATCATAAGAGAAATATCAAAGATTAGTCAATTAGGCTCATGCCTTGCATGCATCAATGGAGTTTTCACTCCAAGTTTGAAGCATCAATGATGTTCAACTCACTCCTCAAGCGACAAAACACTTTCTCATCAAGTGGTTTTGTGAAGATATCTGCAAGCTGTTTGTCGATCGAACATGCTTAAGATCAATGTCACCTTTAGCAATATGATCACGAATAAAATGGTGACGAACTTCAATGTGTTTCGTCTTGAGAGTGTTATGCAGATTGTGTCCAATCTTAATTGCACTCTCGTTGTCACAAAGCAAAGGAACATGTCTTGCATGTATCCCATAGTCCTTAAGCATTTGTTTCATCCATAGCAATCGAGCACAACACGAACCAGCAGCAATATATTCTCGCTTCGCGATCGATAACGATATCGAGTTTTGTTTCTTGGATGACCAAGACACAAGGGATCGACCGAGAAATTGACATGTACCCGAAGTTGACTTTCTATCTATCTTGTCTCCGGCATAGTCCGAGTCGGAATAGCCAACAAGATCGAACGAGGCCCTCTTAGGATACCAAATGCCAAAATTAGGTGTGTGTATCAAATATCTCACAATTCTTTTAACAGCTTTAAGATGACATTCTTTAGGAGCAGCTTGATATCGAGCACACATGCATACACTCAAAGATAATATCGGGACGTGAAGCACGAGATATAGTAGAGAACCAATCATGGATCGATATACCTTTTGATCAACAGGTTCTCCATCTTTAGTCAAATCATTATGTCCATTAGTAGGCATGGGGGTTCTCATACCTTTGCTCTCTTGCATGTTGAACTTCTTGAAGAGATCCTTAGTGTACTTAGTTTGTGAAACAAAAGTACCCTCCTTAGATTGCTTGATTTGCAACCCAAGGAAGAACTTGAGTTCACTCATCATGGACATCTCATACTTCTCCGACATAAGCTTTCCAAACTTCTCACTAAAATCAGGGTTAGTTGAACCAAAGATAATATCATCGACATATATTTGGCACACAAATAGTTCACCGTCAACCCTTTTTGTGAATAACGTTGAGTCAATTTTACCAATCTCAAATCCTTTTTCAAGAAGAAAGCTGGTCAACATTTGTACCAAGCTCTAGGGCTTGTTTAAGACCATAAAGAGCTTTGTGCAATTTATAAACATGATTAGGCTTTTTAGGATTCACAAATCCTGGAGGTTGTTTCACAAATACTTCCTCCTCAATTTCACCATTTAGGAAAGCACTTTTAATGTCCATTTGATAGAGAGTAATGTTATGGTGGTTGGCATAAGCAAGAAGAATGCGAATGGACTCAAGTCTAGCAACGGGGGCATAAGTCTCACCATAGTCCATACCTTCGACTTGTGTGTAACCTTGTGCTACGAGACGAGCCTTGTTGCGGATGACTTGTCCATCTTCATCTTGCTTATTCCGAAACACCCATTTGGTTCCAATGACGTTTTGGTCATCATTGGGCTTCTCTACCAAAGACCAAACGTTGTTCCTCTCGAAGTTGTGCAGCTCTTCATGCATAGCATTCACCCAATCCGGGTCTTCAAGCGCTTCTTCTACCTTCATAGGTTCAAGACTTGAAATAAATGAGTAATGCTCACAAAAGTTAGCTAAACGAGTTTTAGAGCGAGTGATTCTCCCGGAGTCGATGTCATTCATCATTTGTTCCACGGGATGGTCTTTCTTGACTCTTTCTCGAACTCGAGATAGCTTTTGTCGTGGCCGTGGCTGAGCTTCCTCATCATCCTCATCTTCTTCCTCATCGGTGTTGTTGGTGTTGTCTTGAGGTGGTGGAGAAGGAGGTTGTGGTGGATCTTCTTGTCGCACTTCCTCATCTTGGTGAGTTCCACTTGTGGAGGCCTCCATGTTGCCTTGAGGTTCACCTTGCCGTGAGGTAGGGGGCTCCACGTATGTAGATGAGGTACTCTCCTTCACTTCCATGGGACGAATCTTTCCAATGGATAAGTCTTGAATGGCTTCTGATGGTTCCTTGTCTCCTACATCAATAGGCATTTGCTCTACTTGCGAGCCATTAGATTCATCAAACTTCACATCTACCGTCTCTTCAACCTTTCGGGTGAAAATATTGTAGACACGGTAGGTGTGAGAGTTTGATCCATAACCGAGAAAAAAGCCTTCATGAGTTTTAGGAGCAAATTTAGACCGACGATGCTTATCAAGAATATAGCACTTTGAACCAAAGACACGAAAATATCCCACTTGGGGTTTGTTACCCGTGAGGAGCTCGTATGAAGTCTTGCCGAGAAGCTTGTGAAGATAAAGTCTGTTGATGGCATGACAAGCTGTCTCAACGGCTTCACCCCAAAAGTGTTTTGGTGTCTTGTATTCATCTAGCATTGTCCTCGCCATCTCAATGAGCGTTCGGTTCTTCCTCTCAACAACCCCGTTTTGTTGAGGTGTGTACGTAGCTGAGAACTCATGTAGAATCCCTTCCTCATCGAGAAAAGAGTCCACATGGGCGTTCTTGAACTCCGTTCCGTTGTCACTCCGAACCTTCTTGATCTTCACCTCAAATTGATTCTGAGCCTTTCTAGCAAAGGTTTTGAAGATTTTCTGAACCTTACCCTTGGAGTTGTCTCCAAAAGTCACATACTTGCGTGGACCATCGTTCTTTGCAAGCTCTCGAAACATGTCTTCATCTCCGGTCATGTGATCGGTGCATCCACTATCAAGAATCCATTCTTTGCCACCGGATATGTAGTCTCTCATATTTGCCATTAGACTGAGACTCTTCATGATCTTGTCTAGCTCGGTGTCTGAATCGTCATCATGCTCGTGCTCATCATCATATTGACCCATAGATAATTCATCATCAATACCTAGGTCAATTTGACAATGACTTGCATCAGTTTTATCAACGTGATAATAGTCATCGGAATGCAAAACAAGAGCATTTCTTATTCAACATTGATAAAACCGGATCACCCTTCTTTTCATAAGATCACGAAGCTCAAAGAAGCATTTATCAAAGTTAGGATCTTTGGGGCAACATATCAAATTCAACTGTCTTGTATAGAATTTCATCAAGACCTCTCAACGAGTAGTCCGGATAAAGTTCTTCCAAGAACTTCCACATGGCATGGGCGCACTCAAAGTTCGTTACAAGCTCAAGCAAGTTATCAGGCAACCCTCTAATGATAAGATTGACAGTTCTAAGGTTGCGAAGCAAATCAAGCTCTTCATCTACAGTAGGGTGCAAGGGGTCAAATGGTGGTACATATGGGGTTTCAACATATTTGCGCAAGTTGTATATCTTAAAGATAGCAAGCATTTCAATCCTCCACGAGTTATAGGACACTCCATCAAGAATAGGCACTCTATGACTAACACTCCCAAACGTAGACACGTCCATCTTCCTCCAATGGTGTGCAAACCAAAGCAATGGAAACCAACGCTCTGATACCAATTGTAGGATCGTTGAAGGCAAGAGTGTCTAGAGGGGGGGTGATAGACAACTGGACAAGATAAAAGTTTATGCCTTTTGATTAACATAAGTTCATAGCAAATTCACAATGAGGAACAAGTCAAGCATCATGCATTCAAGTCGAGCAACATACTAAACATGCAATTCTAGAGTATAGGGCAGCGGAAAGTAAATTGCATGAATAGTAAGGGAGAGATTGTGAAGAGCAAACGCAATGGAGACACGGAGATTTTTCTCGTGGTTTCGATAGGTGGTGCTATCGTCAATCCACGTTGATGGAGACTTCAACCCACGGAGGGTAACGGCTGCGCGAGTCCACGGAGGGCTCCACCCACGAAGGGTCCACGAAGAAGCAACCTTGTCTATGCCATCATGGCTTACGTCCACGGAGGACTAGCCTTACTCGGGGTAGATCTTCACGAGTAGGCGATCTCCTTGCCCTTACAAACTCCTTGGTTCAACTCCACATCATGACGGAGGCTCCCAAGCGACACCTAACCAATCTAGGAGGCACCACCTCCAAAAGGTAATAGATGGGGTTGGTGATGATGAACTCCTTGCTCTTGTGCTTCAAATGATAATCTCCCCAACACTCAACTCTCCTCACCGATTTGGCTGTGGTGGAGGAAGGGATTGAGTGGAAAGCAACTTGGGAAGGCTAGAAATCAAGTTTCATATGGTGGGAGTGGAGCAACTTGATCTCAACACAAGGGTAGGTAGTTTTCTTCTCGAAATGTAAGGTAGGAGTGGTAGTTCTTTCGATGGCTCTCTCCACGAATGAAGAGGAGGTGGAGGGTATTTATAGCCTCCACACAAAATCCAACCGTTACACACATTTGAGCAATCTCGGTCGGACCGAAGTTGACAACTCGGTCGACCGAAAGTTCAAATCTTGTGAGCGTTGGGATTTTCGGTGGGACCGAAAATACAATCTCGGTTAGACCGATTCTTCCAAAGTCTAGGGTTTGCCAATCTCGGTGGGACCGACTTTCTCATCTCGGTGACACCGATTTGAGTCTGAAGGTTTCTGAAGGTTAGCAACACCAATTTCGAATGACCGAGTTTGGAATCGGAAAATCCGAGATTCTTAGGGTTTGGCTATATGGTGAGGTGGTTCATCTCGGTGTGATTGAGTTTGGAATCGGTGGGACCGAGATTACTTATGAGTTTATGTTGGAATGAAAGATTGCTGATTGTTTGAGAGATAAATCACTAAGCACTTTAGAGCAACGGATCATCATCATAACCTCACCCCTTTTAATAGTATTGGCTTTCCTATGGACTCAATGTGATCTTGGATCACTAAACCAAAAATGGAGTCTTGAGCTTTTGCCAATCCTTTCCTTAGCATCTTAGGGGTTCACCTCTCTAGTCCTTTTGCCATGCCGAGTGGTTGACTTTCCTGAAACATACTTGTTAAAAGCATTAGTCCAACCACGAGTATGTTGTCATTAATTACCAAAACCACCTAGGAGCAAGTGTGCTTTCAAATACCTAGTTTAATCTCGTTCAAAGCAAGTCTCTTTACTCGTTCAGTAATACATCATCTTATAACTAACTCATTAGTTACAATGCTTGCAAGGCTTAGGTGATGAGTATTACCGAGAGTGCCCAGAGATACCTCTCCGACAATCGGAGTGACAAAACCTAATCTCGAATTATGCCAACCCAACATGTACCTTCGGAAACACCTATAGAGCACCTTTATAATCACCCAGTTACGTTGTGACGTTTGGTAGCACACAAAGTGTTCTTCCGGTAAACGGGAGTTGCACAATCTCATAGTTGTAGGAACTTTGTATAAGTCATAAAGAAAGCAATAGCGATATACTAAATGATCAAGTGCTAGACTAACGGAATGGGTCATGTCAATCATATCATTTTCCTAATGATGTGATCCCATTAATCAAATGACAACACATGTCTATGGTTAGGAAACATAACCATCTTTGATTAATGAGCTAGTCAAGTAGAGGCATACTAGTGACTATCTGTTTGTCTATGTATTCACACATGTATCATGTTTTCGGTTAATACAATTCTAGCATGAATAATAAACATTTATCATGATATGAGGAAATAAATAATAACTTTATTATTGCCTCTAGGGCATATTTCCTTCAAGATGTCCTCGTGAAAGGACTTAGTTGTGGAGCCATCGCAACTAGGAAGCTTGAAGAGGTTAAATCGGGACAAAGGACACGAGAGGTTTATACTAGTTCGGCCCCTTACAATGAAGGTAAAGCCTACGTCTAGTTGGGTTTGGTATTGATGTTTCGATGACCAGGGAGCAAGATATGCTATGCCCGGCTCTCGATGAGTTGTTTTCTTGCCCTAAGCCGCTAGCAGGTCATCCCCTTATATACATGGGTTGACGCCCTGTGGCTTACAGAGTCCCGGCCGGCTTATAACAGTGTCCGGCTCGGTGACTAGTTAAATCTACCTTATGATACAAGTCATGCCATTACGACGGTTTACTACAATGGGCCTTAAGTCGCCTCTGGGCCTTAAGCCCTCTATTGAACCACCATCTTCATGCTTGGTCTTGGGCTTCTCTCTGGTGAATCCTCTTTGCGTAACCCGGCCCCTCCTGGGCGGCTTACACAAATAGTTATATCCCCAACAGGACCCCCATGCACGAGATCTGCCGGATTTGACTCCGTCACCTAGGGTTACACATACATCGGCTACATCTGAGGATAAACATGACGAAGATTGCATTCGTGCCTTGGAGTATGCATCAAGTCTTCAGAAGATTCCATATTGATTCCACCCGAGGGCCTGATGAATGTGGCCCACTGGCTGGTCATTTTTGGGGGTCCTTGGCCCGTCCCACATCTTCTGGAGCCGACGTGGTTAGCACCCGCTTATCCAGGACACCATCACTCCATATAGCTCGGATCTCCGGGGTGTGTTGTAAGGGTAATAGTTGGATTTTGAGGGGAGCTATGCAAGCCAACACTTCTTCTAACTCCAGCCCTAACCACTAAATTTGGGATGTCCCCATTGTTGGCCATGAAAAGGCTCACTCCCTTTTGATTCCTCCAACCAAAACTACTCCTAACTCTGAGGATTCAAAGAGGAACCCTAGATCTACACTTACACATCCTCATAGTGGTGTTATATCCAAGTTGTTACTATTGGAGTTCATGGGGACTCCTAGGCAATTGGAGTCCTTTTGGAAGCTTCATTCGATGGGAGGCTCTATAAGAATAGGGTGAGCCTTAATTGGCGTTCGGGAAGCCCCACCCTCGCACCCCTCCAACGGAGATTAACACTCCCCAAGAGTGTAAACTTTGGGATACATTCTCATCTCCAACTTGGTTAATCTATTCCACGTTTCTTTACTCGAGCACATGCTGCTAGCTCTTTTTATAGGAAATCCATCATGGCACACTTTATTGATAATCAAAGCACAAATACTTCGTTTATGAGTACATGAAAAATTAAAGCTAGGAGGTTGATCTATCCATTTACAAGAATTCTCATCCTAGAAACACTTTCTAGCAAGTTTGTGTGCCACACCATTAGCTCCTTGAGGAACATGTAGAAACTCCACCTTCTCGACAAACTCCCACGATCCCCATACGCCGAGCATAAATTGTCGCCACTTGATCATATTGTTGTTGCCCGAGCAAGCATCGCTTAAATCCGTGCTATCCAACCCCACAAAGAACATAATTACATGCACAATTAAGGGCTAGAGCAAGGCCATCTTTGTATGGCTAGAGCCTTCATTGCCACAACAACCAAACATGTTGTCTGAAAAAGCGGAGGCGGCGAAAATTACCTAACAAGTCTCGAACAACGACTCCTACCCCTCCTTTACGAAGCTCAGGATGATAAGATGCATCTACATTAACTTTCACCAAAACGGAGCATGGGTTTAGACCATGGTACCTGTTGATTCCCGATCGGGAGTGAGCTGGCTTTCGAAGAGTTACTTTTTTAATAGCCACCAATCATTTACTAACTGACGAAATACTTTCTCACGAGTCGCTTGTCTCCAGAACCACCGTAAGCACCAGCATGACGTCTTGATAACTTAATGTAGACCCAACTCAAGTAAATGTATCATAGGATTGTTGAGACCCGACAAAATACTCTTCAGCACTAGTGTCACTAAAATGTGTCCATGCACACCTAACTTTTCGCAACCATCCAAACGACCCTCAAAATTTACCAAATGAATCAATTGTCTGCATTGATTTGGTCAATTAATTGCTGATCATGGTACTCCGGCTGTCGGTTGATAAGTAAATTACGACAGTCTTATCAGGTTGCTTAGAGCCGCCTAAACCCTTGCAAAACCCTAACCAGCCCCGAGATCCCACTCCGGAGAGGCCCCAGACGCAGGGCATGCCGAAACTACCCCCGCACACCAGACCTCCCGAAATATCACCGCCGAGCCCGTACCCCCCTCCCGTGCGCAAGGAGTTAGAAAACTTGAAAGAGCCGTCTTACCCAGAGCCAGCCCCAGAGGCCAGAGGCCAGCAGCAGAGCGCCAGCGACCGCGGGGATCAGGAGGGCCGCTCGCCCGTATAAAAGGAGCGGCCGGCGAACGCATCCGCCTCCCTCTCCCCCCTTTTACCCAAACAGCCCCTCGCCTCCACAAGCCAATCGTCCCCGTCTCGCCCTCCGCCTCGCGCCGCCTCTCCTCTCCCTTCCCCTCCCCTCGGCGGTGCCGAGCCTTCCGCGGCGCCGCGGGCGGCAGGCAGGCAGGTGCGCGTTCTCCCGACTCCGCGTCCCATTCGCGCGCGCGCGCGCTTCGTCGGCGTGCCGAGGGTTTAGGGTTTTGATTCCGCTCCAGATCGGCGCGCCCCTGTGGCGCCTGGTCTGGACGGATGGGGTTTAGCCGGGAGAATTGTCGTATTTTCGGTGCGTTGCCGGCTGCGGCGGGTTTTTCTGACCGATGAGATTTGGCGGCGGCGGCGCTGCTTTTGGCTCGGTGCAGGAATATGGCTGGCAAGTCCAAGGGTGCGAGGAACAAGGCCAAGGCGCAGGCCGCAAGCCAGGAGGCCGTCTCGGTGGAGCCGGTCGCTGATGTGGTGGAGGAGGCCAAGCCCGAGAACGGGGAAGTGACCGAGGCCCCTGCTGCTGAGGTCGCCCCTGCTGCTGAGACCGCTGCGGTGGTCGTGGAGAAGGAGGAGGGGGATGCGGCCGAGGCCGCACAGGCTGCAGACAAGCCAGCTGAAGGTGAGGACAATCGCCTCTTTATGTTACATCGATAGTGTATTTATTCCATAAGACTGGGAAACGTGGTATTTGGCTCATAGGTTCATAAAGTCGTGACCTTTTTGGGAAATTAATGGTTGCAGATAAGAACATTAGGCGTTACAAGTATCCAACTTGCACAGGTTCTTTATTAGTGATAAAGTAATCTAGATCAAGGCTAGATTTTGTGGGTGCAATTTCCTAAGCTGAACGAATAACATGCTGCATGCTGCTGTATTTAACTGTGTGCTTAATTTATTGATGCCAGACGATTGTAAAACTAGTGATACTGCCATACTGGATAGGCATAGCTTGTCCCTAGAACTTACAGTTGGCTATGGTTGTATGCCTTCAGTTGCACTTGGCAGGTAGCATTGTATACAAGTTCATTCTAGTTAGCCTGTCATCAGCATCTGAATTTTTTCATTCATGAACCGTGAGGACTATATGTGCTGCATTCTCTTAATAGTATTCTTTCTTTTGGACATTCGACTGTTCTAATAAGGAAACGTTGTGTGTCAAGCAGGAGAGCTTCATCTATACCCTGTTTCTGTTAAGACGCAATCAGGTGAAAAGCTGGAGCTGCAGGTAAGTGTAAAAAATTGCATTCTCTTTGGATTTTATACAGCCTCTTACCAGAACACATGGGATTTATATTTTAGAATTTAAGTGGTCAAATTTCTTTACTCTGACTGCTTGTATGCACAACACTATTTTGATTGATGACTGTTGATATGAAAATGTTACCACTACTCTACTAGGTGGATTTATGTTCATAATATAACATTTTCATTTTCACACTTCCAGTTACTCCCTCCCTCCATATATATATGGCCTAATACGTTTTTCAAGGTTACTTTTGACCATTGATAAGATTAATAATATATAAGATGTATGATATAAATGTTATATCATTAGAAACTCCTTTCACATGCGAATTTAACGATATGCTTTGCGTAAATATGCATGTCATATATTATTGTTCTAACCCGTGGTCAAATGTAACCTCGGAAAACGTATTAGGCCCTATATATATGGATGGAGGGAGTAGTATTTTTACTTTCAAAGTGGCTTGTTTGAGGCCATGCTGTCAAAACCGTCATATAGTATTGGAAACAGGGACTAGGATTTTTTTAATTCATATTGTGCTATTGCATATGCAGCTAAGCCCTGGAGATTCTGTCATTGATGTCAAACAATTCCTCTTGGACGCTCCTGAAACTTGCTTCTACACATGCTATGATTTGATATTGCATACTAAAGATGGTTCAACACACCAGTTAGAGGACTACAATGAAATTTCTGAGATTGCAGATATAACTGCTGGTGGCTGTTCGTTGGAGATGGTTGCTGGTATGTATACAGGCAGTTATGCAAATTATCCACTTTTGTTGTTGGTTTAACTATTTTATACGATGGGGCTGAAATAATGTTTCTTTCAGCAACATATGATGAGAGGTCTATTAGGTCGCATCTCCGCCGTGTCCGGGAATTGCTCTCTCTTTCTAGTCTTCATGTCTCACTATCGACATCCCTAGCTCTGCAGCAGGAGTCTGCACAGGCAAAAAATGCAGGTACTAATACCATGTGGAGATTCTTCCTTTGATGCCGTATGTTTACTGATAATGCTCTTTGTTAGTTGAGGCGTCACCTGCAATTTTACCAAGCAGTACTATGATTTGTGCACAAGTCTTAATTCAACCTGTCGTTGATGTAGATCTTATTTGCTTTCCCCTGTAGATGCAGGAAAAACTGCTCACCAGGAGCTTGATGGTTTGAATTTCATGGAGGATACTACTGTAGCTCTTACTAATTTGCTGGCATCTGCACCGGCAGAAATCAAATGTGTGGACAGCATAGTTTTTTCATCATTCAATCCTCCACCGAGTTATAGGAGGTAACTCTTATGATTGTGATTTACATGCTTGTCTCATTATTTTGGGATACCTTAGGAAGAACCATTGTTCCAAACATCAGCCCTCTGGATTCTCATATGATAGGCTGGTTAAGCTACATTGCTTTTGAAGCTGGGGTGACTGATCAAGTATGTTTGTATGTTAGAACTATGGGAATGGTCCACTTGAATTTATCATTCAAAATGTAGCATTAGCATGGTGGTTTTCTAGTCATGGTAGTACTTTGCACACACTCCTCCAACAATTCAGGAGTCCTACATAGTGCTAGTGGCATGGTAGGCACTAGGGAGAATGGGGAGAACATGAGAGAGTTTAAGATCTTTCTGTAACTAAAAGTTGTATCATCTATACCAGTTCCATCCCGTTAAAGTTCCACTGATGCGCTAAAAGGTATCATTCCTGCTGTCAATTCTTAATATTTACTGGCCTTGTCTCTCCACCTCCATCTTTGGTTGACTATATTCCTCCTATACTGGATTATATTGATTTGCATATGGGTTGTACTATTGAATCCTTTAGTTTGCTATTATCCATTGAGCTTTTATTCAAAGCATCATTTTCCTGTGTAATTTTCCCTCAGCGAGTATCTGTCTGTTAATATAACTGTCGAGGAACTAACAAGCACTGATGGTTTCCATAGGTTACATGGGGATCTCATCTATATTGATGTTGTGACATTAGAAGGAAGCAAACACTGCATCACAGGGAGCTCCAAATCTTTTTATGTGAATGCTAGCAATGGAAGTGTTTTGGATTCAAGACCTTTAAAACAATCTCACGAAGCCAGCACTTTAGTTGGCCTGCTACAAAAAATTAGCGCCAAGTTTAAGAAAGGTTTTGTGTTTATTCTAGAGTTTATTTGTCTAACTTTGCTGGCCCTCAGTATTTCATCTTTCTATAGTGACACTTGGACAATTTTTTTGAAGGCTTTCGCGAAATATTGGACCGCAAAGCATCGGCCCATCCTTTTGAGAACGTTCAGGCCTTGCTCCCAGTGACTTCTTGGTTGGGAGCTCACCCCGTGCCAGGTAACTTTCTCAGTATATTCTCCCATGCTTGCCATTTCTTCTATATCTTCAAAAAGTGATCAGGCTTGTCTAAGCCGAGGAAGTTCTCACCCTCATCCCTGTTTTAACTAGTCATAAAAGGGAGGTTAAAAAAACAAGTCATAAAAGGGACTATGTTAATTAACACACATGTTGATTAATAATTCTGGATGCTATCTTGTTTGCCATGGTGAATAATTAATAATTTTGGATGGCTCCATGTTGATTTATTCATCATCTTAGTATACTACTCCCTCCGTTCCTAAATATAAGTCTTTTTAGAGACTTTAATAAGAACTACATACGGATGTATATAGATTCACTCATTTTTCTCCGTATGTAGTCCCCATTCAAATCTCTAAAAAGACTTACATTTAAGAACGGAGGGAGTATGTTGTATTGAACTTAACACACATCCACATTTCTATGTACAACAGAACATAGAAGGGATGCAGCCAGGGCTGAGGATTCTGTTGTGCTGTCATATGGTACCGAGTTGATTGGGATGCAGAGAGACTGGAATGAGGAATTGCAGTCATGCCGAGAGTTTCCTCATGCCAATCCTCAAGAAAGGTACTTATTTACCATTTCATGATCTTTGTTGCCTACAAGCTATGATGACATGTTATTTCTGGATATTTCAGGATATTGCGAGGCAGAGCACTCTATAAAGTGACATGCGATTTTGTTGATGCTGCTGTAAAAGGAGCAGTCGGTGTCATCAATAGATGTATACCTCCAATCAATCCAACTGATCCGGAATGTTTTCATATGTGAGTAAAGCTCAAATCTCACACTGTTTGCCAAATAACTCCCTCATGACTTCTGTTTCTCTTTTCTGATTTGAAGTCAGACTGCTTGATATCATGGTATAATGTGGTATTGAATGAATAAGGATGGTATGGTTGTGTTAAGGGTATATGTGTGTATAGCTATCATGCTTCTTAATTATGATATTAGAATCCGAAGCTCTTGGCACTTTGTTTGAACTTTGAAGTTCGCCAATAATGATAATGAGAACCTTGTTGCGTCAAAGGGTTTCTGTCCCCTCCCTTGCAAAAAAGGGTTTCTATCTGCTCAACTAATTCATGCTCCAATCATTCCCTCCAACATTGACAAGAAAAACGGGTGTTTCATGGAGACTGATGACTCCAAGCTAGACAAGAATCAAGCTTGGCAAACTTGTCATCTATTTTACATTGACAAGAATCAAGTTTGGGGAAGTTGTCATCTACTTTGCATTGTTATTCAAGCATGTGAACAATGTTTGTATGTGATCCGTGCGGGGATTATCGAGTGCAAACCCATAGTTGGTTGAGGTCATATTACATGTGACCATTGGATGAAACTTGGTTGCATTTGGTTTCGTAAAAGCTGAGATTGTAGATTGCTGTGTGATCTGAGGGATTATTTGCAAAATGCTCATCTTGTGGTCCTCAAGGCCACTTAAATCTGTCATATCTAAGTTCACCGAATGGATCTTGTTGGGGCTTGTCATGATGTTGCCTAGTCACATGTTCAAAACAGCACCATTGATTAATATGCTCTGCTTAGAATATCCGCTTAGAATATCATGTAGGCACCTAGCGGATTTGAGTGTAAGCACTTGTAACTTGTCTTCCATTGCACATGTGGCAAACTAAGAATTAAGAATCAAGATTTGCGTTTACAGTAGTTACCTGGAGCTGGCTGTGTCAACAACCAGTCTGCTTCTTTTAGCTCGATGCACTGTACACATACTTTTTAGATTGTCAACTGACTTTTAACTGCTTAGTTTCGGATACCATCATCTCTGTTTGAGTGGCTTGACTGGTTATGAATTGATTAGCTTCAGTTCCTTTTGGAGGTGCAACCAGTCTGCTTCTTTTAGCTCGATGCACTGTACACATACTTTTTAGATCGTCAGTTTCACTTTTAACTGCTTAGTTTTGATACTATCATCTCTGATTGAGTGGCTTGACTGGTTGTTGATTGATTAGCTTCAGTTCCTTTTGGAGATGCTTACATCTGCTCTTATACATTTCAGGTATGTCCACAACAACATTTTCTTCAGTTTTGCTGTTGACTCTGACTATGAGCAAATCTCAAAGGACCAAAAGCCAGATTGCCCAAATGGTTCTGGCAGAAGTACGCCAGTCCCCTCCCCAGTTTTGGGTGCCAAGGCAGATTCTGGTGTAGCACCAGATTCAAAAACTGAAGAGCCGAACAGTGTTTTGGAAGGACCTACAGAGGCACAGATAGCAGACAGTGAGCAGGCGACCTATGCTTCTGCTAATAATGACTTAAAAGGAACGAAATCTTACCAAGAAGCTGATATTTCTGGGCTTTACAATCTTGCCATGGCAATAATTGATTACAGAGGTCACAGGGTTGTAGCCCAGGTATGTGCAAGAAACAGTTATTGATTTATGGTATTTGTTGACACTTTCCTGCTTACATCATGATCTTCTGCTATACCACTGGGTTCCATTTTTTTTCGCACACCTGAAGTGCTGTCGGTTCTTATAAGGTTATTAGTACTTGAATTATATTTGCTGGATTAGTAGATGCCCTGAAAAGGTGATTCAATGTAGAAGATGCATATTATATGACGATTTTCATTATTGTATTTTGTATTTTTTCCACATATATCCATGTTTGAGCCACCTTATCATTTCCTTTGTAATTCTTTGCGATGCAAAGGCTTACTTATATGAATGTAATTTGTACTATTGTACTGGATTTGTAGAGTATCATACCTGGTATTCTTCAAGGAGACAAGTCTGACTCCCTTCTGTATGGTTCTGTTGATAATGGCAAGAAGATATCTTGGAACGAGTCATTCCATGCAAAGGTCAGCCATCATCTTTTGTCGTATTTGCATATTATTGTTCCACATGATTGGACGGTTTTATATGTTGTATTACGGCCAAACTTCTTATGTCTGGTGACTATTCGTCGTTTGTCACGACCTCCATACATCTTTCCAGTTCAGACAGGAATTCAGTTGTGCTGTGCTGCTGTCAGTTGGTTGTTCAAGTATGCTGGTTGACGTGTCATGGTAGTTATCGTTTAGATGCTTAACTAACTAACGGTAGGGGGCTTACTGGTTTGTTGCTCTTATCTGAGGCTCTTCTTAATATGGCTAGCTGAAACACTATTTCCGTCGTTTTGTGTTCCACTTTTCTACTAATTCACCTGTCATGCTGGTTGTTATGTTAGTTAATGTTTAGTTGCTTAACATAATAAGTAACAGTAGGAGGATTACTGGTTTGTTCTTGTTTGGGCTCAGTTCTTAATATGGCTAGGGCGCTAGCTGAAACACTATATGCATTGTTTTGTTCAACTAATTCACCTGGCTTGCTGGTTGCCTGATTCACTTTTCACAATGATGTACGGCTTTGTCTGACTGGTGCACAATTGATTATCTGTTCAAGTGCACTTTTTGTAACGTCAGCGGTTTGGCTAAGTTGTGCGCACTTGATTTTCGTCTAAAATGCCAGTGTAAAAATTACATATGCAAGCTTTGAAAGATTCAGCTATTACACATGATACCTGAAGTATTTGTTGAAGGGAGCAATATTTGTTTCCTAATTTGGATATTCTTATTTCATGACGATATCTTTGTTTGACATCTAAAGTAAGATCTGCTCTGTTAGGTAGTTGAGGCTGCAAAGCGACTCCATGTGAAGGAGCATGTGGTTTTGGATGGTTCTGGCAATCCTGTAAAATTAGCTGCTACAGTTGAATGCAAGGGAATTGTTGGTAGTGATGACAGGTAATTCTTATTTTGAGGTTAAACATTGGTTCTTTTACTAGTTCTCATTGATAAATTAAATGCCTTATTAGTAGTTTCTTAAAGGTTCTTTGTTAGCTAGATCGGTTAATTAGAAACATTATAAAACTGTAAAAAACCCAATAGGGGTGCATTCTGGTGAGGTGTGAACCTGATACCACATGCATGAACTGTCAAAAGATCTCCAACGTTGTCTTCCTGAGGATTGGATCTTTTAAGAAAGAATAACAGATTTCACCCTGGGATTTACCTCTTTGACCACACAACTCCTGAGATAAAAGGGTCACTCAACAGCTTAAGCTTGTAAAAACTGGTCATAATAGTAATAATTCCCAAGGGTGGTTTTGCCTAATTGTGCCAGTTCACAAGGTTGTGGTGCTAATTTGCCCCTTTCTAGATTTTTTCTTTTGGAATTGTTGAACATGTAAATATCCTATTAGCGAGTGTATTTTTGATCTGATCCACTTTGCATAGCTTAAACTGTCTGAAATCTATTATCTGTTTGTCTTGCTTTTATCTCGTGACACATCACTTCCGTGTTATCTTTGCTCCAACAGTTAAGGGTGTTCATGTGGTCCTGTAGTTTTGTTTCATGCTGTTGTTTTTGACTTTTCCCCACTGTAGGCATTATATTTTGGATCTGATGAGAGTGACTCCACGAGATTCTAACTACATTGGACTGCAGCACCGTTTCTGTGTGTTGAGACCCGAACTTGTAGCCTCATTTGTTGAGGTCAGCTGATGGCATATCTTTGGTTTTGTAGTAAAAAAAGAAAGATCTTATGTTTCACTAATGCATGATTTGTTTCATGGCTAATTCTAACTATCTAATTTTATTGAATTGGGTAGGCTGAATCTATAAAGAAATCCCCTACGCAGAAAGTTTCGGATGTTCCCACAGAATCAAATGGGCAAGAAGAATCTGATGACATTGCCAGTGCTTCTGATGCTACGGTTCGTGCAGAAATTATTGTCACTGCATTTTCTACACTTGTTTAGGGAAGATTAGCATACACTTTTTACGTCAATAATAAAAAAATGAGTACAAAAGGGCACATAAGAAATAATGAAATATAATGATGATCCAAATGAAATGTGTAATAAGAACCCAAAGGAGATTTTCCGATGCAGGACTGAAAGAATAGAATCAGACTCTCTTCCTCCGAATTGAGCCAATTAGCTTGCATTTTTAATCAGTAACTGGAGATTAGGTCTTTGTTCTGTTGCTCTGGAACAGAAAAAATGTTGAAACTGCATTTAAGTAGCATTGCAGTTGCCTGATCAAGAGTCTTCCCTCTTCAGTGACTCGAGGCAAATTACTTTGGCCATTCCATTTTACATACAAAGATTAAGAACTTGGATGACCTTTTGCACTTATATCCATTAGAAGGGCCTAAATTTAAATAGAAATAATATGATATTGTTGCTTGTATGGTCGCTAGAATCTGATTGCCGATAGCTGATATTTCAGGCTGTTTCTGTGGAGGAACATGACAAGTCTGATGAAAGCCCTGCTTCTACACCTGCTGAAAGTAACGACTCGACTGCTGAAATTCTTTTCAATCCAAATGTATTTACGGAGTACAAGCTTGCTGGCAGTCCTGAGGTGAGTTTAATAAGTAATAACTACCCTTTGTTTGTTTTGGTGCTGTTGCACCTTTAAAAGATTTTGCTCTTCAATGTTCTTAGGAGATTGAAGCCGATGAAGCTTTGGTTAAAAAGGTTGGTTCGTATCTGCTAGATACGGTGATCCCGAAGTTTGTTCAGGATCTTTGCTCTCTTGATGTCTCCCCTATGGATGGTCAAACTTTAACTGATGTGCTGCATAGCAATGGGATAAATGTTAGGTATCTGGGCAAAGTAAGTCTCTTTGGACTGATACAGCTGAATGTGAAAACATTGCTTTGCATTTTTATGTTCCTAAAATAATCCATTTCTCAGGTTGCAGGCATGATCAAGCATTTGCCACATTTGTGGGACTTATTTTCGGCTGAGATAATTGTTAGGTCTGCAAAGCATGTTGTCAAGGTGCTGTTCCTGTCCTGTTTATGCTAGATGTAGCTGTTTATTTGTGACATCAAACAGTTCAAAACATTAGAGATATTTTCCTCTATTGTAGCTGTTATGTCCCCCAAGCATTTTCAATGCGGTTCATCTGTCCTTTTACAACTGTGGCTGGCTATTTCTTGTCTTTTTTACCATGAACTGTCTTATTACCATGGGCTGGCTATTTCTTGTCTTTTTACCATGAGCTGCCAATTGTAAAGTGAATAATATTTAAAGTGTGAGTTGACTTTTGCTACAGAAGTGAATGCCCGTAAAAGAAAGTAGTGAACAAGACATCTTTTACTTGCACTGCTATGAATGGGCATCTTCACTTCTGGAGCACAATTTAGTACTCCCTCCGATCCAAAATAAGTACAACACTTGTTTTGGTACGGAGGTAGTATTAAGTTATTGCAAGACACATACTGTTGTGTTATCCACACTGTGGGTTAGTTTACATCACATAATTATGCTATAAGATGATGATTAGTCGCATGTAATTCTGTCTGTCATAGAAATCTCAAAATCACAGCTTTTTAATTTGCTGCTATGTTCAACTCATTTACGATGTTAGAATATTATTTATTTAACCATCATGCCCTCTTGCTACTCCAGGACATACTGAGGCAAAGCCCGGACCATAATATTGCACCTGCTGTTGCTCATTTCTTGAATTGTTTTTTTGGCAAAGTTTTGGCTGCTTCAACAAAAGGTAGTACTGGCAGCCCGCAGTCTAAAACCCAGAAGGTATGCTTTCCTGTGACGTTGCTATGCACTGTGGAACTTTATCTGGAGTTTAGTTTATTATTGTTTAACCTTCTGCTGGTATAAAAACTGTATTCAATGGCCAGAAATCAAGTCAATCAACTTCTTCAAAAAAGGGTCAATCTGCACATTCCCAGCTAACTTCTGACGGGGTTTGGTCTGACATTAAGGAGTTCGCGAAACATAAATACCAGGTATGGGCAGGTACTATTTCTTCACGTTTTCAGTTTTTTATCGAACACCATGACTAATGGGCTTCATTTATTTAGTTTGAAGCGCCGGATGATGTGAGGGTTGGGGCTAAAAGAGTTGCAGTTCTCCGCAATCTTTGCCAAAGGGTTAGCTATGTTCAGACTTACATGATAATTAATTTGTTGGATGATGCTTGGTTTGGTCTTTGACAAAGAGATATTTTTTTATGTTATGAGCTTCTGTTGCTCTTTTCGGCACTTACTTTTTTACAAAATGTTGGCCCGCTTTTAGAATCATGTTCCACGTAGTATATAGTGCCTGTCAAAATTATGGCGCCATCTAATTTGTTTGACATACCAAATATTCTTCATTTAATAGGTCGGAATAACAATTGCTGCTCGCAAATACGATCTGCATTCTACTACTCCATTCCAACCTTCAGATATCTTGAATCTCCAACCAGTTGTTAAGCACTCAGTTCCTACCTGTACTGATGCAAGGAAGCTTATGGAAGCTGGGAAAATCCGGATGGCTGAGGTATATATTTCCTATACTGTCTTGTTTCTGACTTGTACCTGGTTAATATTTCAATATATGAAATTTGCAAATTCTTGTTCATGCATTTCAGGGAACTCTAAATGAGGCGTATGCACTATTTTCTGAAGCTTTTTCTCTACTTCAACAGGTAAAATAAATCTTAGCATGAGAATCCTTTGAACTTCTGTTATTTACCCTTGATCATTGCTTATTGCAGATCAATGGTCCCATGCACAAGGATGCTGCGAACTGTTGCCGGTAACACACACACACACACACACACTTACACGTGATTTATTTTATTAGTATTTTCTTTTATTAGGACATTCGTATGTTGAGATCCTAAACCTCCTTGAACATAATTTTCAGAGTTGTGTTTATCATGATTACTGCAATTTTACAGTTTGAAATGTTTCTTAGATAAATCAGTATGAGAAACATTATTAAGAATATATTGCAATATCACATGTTTAACTGCAAACACGCAAGTTACCATGAAGATGAGTAGATGAGAAGGAAGATTTCCTATGAAACAATATTCCTGATTGAAATAACTTATCTTTGTTACTGTGAACGTATTAACAATTTCTTTTTGCAAACTTCTATTGAAATCCTTCTGTTCTTTATTTGGTTTATTTTGCCAAAGGTACCTTGCTATGGTTTTGTACCATGCCGGCGACACAGCAGGAGCAATTGTGCAGCAACATAGAGAGCTTATCATAAATGAGCGATGCCTTGGTCTAGACCATCCTGATACAGCCCACAGGCATGTACTTTGATTTGGTTTTGTGCTTATTATTACTTTATTAGTTGCCATAAATGAACCTATTTATCAGTTTGAAATCAAAAATTGCGAAGCAGGAGTGGAAGGCTCAATTCCTTGGTTAAAAGGCATTAGCTTTTTGAAAATGTAACTTTGTATGTTATATTTATGAGTTGTCTACTTTTTTCTAGCGGTGATGTTTCCTTTGTTCGCAAAGTTGAAATTTGTTGAGCTGTGTTCAGCTTGTTAGTACAGGAAAATTGTCTCTTTGATATCAGCACACGACAACCAATCTGATGTTAATCTTCTTTTAATCCTTTGTTTCCTTATTTTCAGCTATGGTAACATGGCTTTGTTCTATCATGGGCTCAATCAAACCGAACTTGCACTGCGACACATGTCCCGTACACTGCTGTTGCTGAGTTTAGCATCTGGTCCTGATCATCCAGATGTTGCAGCAACTCTTATAAATGTGGCGATGATGTACCAGGATGCGAGCAATATGAGTACTGCTCTTAGGTATCTTCAAGAAGCACTTAAGAAGAATGAGCGCCTTTTAGGCCCAGGTCATATTCAAACAGCAGTTTGCTATCATGCTCTTGCCATTGCATTCAGCTGTATGGGTGCATACAAGCTCTCAGTTCAGGTTAGTTCTGATAAAAAATTGGCAGAATAATTTTTTACACATTTGACTGACTTTTTGATTTTGGTGGCAGCATGAAACCAAGACACATGATATACTGGTCAAACAGTTAGGGAGTGATGATTCACGAACAAAAGATTCAGAAAATTGGTTGAACACATTTAAGGGGCGAGAACAGCAGGTATGTGCTGAAAAGTCAGTTCCCATTGTTTGCTTCACTCTTGGTAGGGATTCTTGCACATTCCCAAAGTAGAAACATTTTTTTCATTGCAACATATCCCCCCTATGTTAATAGAGGTTGGGGTAGATCAAACGTGACATGGGAGGAGTCCGTAAAGAGAAATCTGAAGGACTGAAATATCACCGAAGAACTAGCCATGGACAGGGGTGTGTGGAAGCTAGCTATCCATGTGCCAGAACCATGAGTTGGTTGCGAGATCTGATGGGTTTCAGCTCTAGCCCACCCCACCTTGGTTGGGACTAAAGGATTTGTTGTTGTTGCAACATACTCCCTCCGTTCCAAATTTAAGTGTTGTGGAACTAAAACCACGAGACTTATTTTGGAACGGAGGGAGTATTTCTGTAGTAAAGAGAGATCTGAAGGACTGAAATATCACCGAAGAACTAGCCATGGAGGGGGCGTTTGGAAGCTAGCTATCCATGTGCCAGAACCATGAGTTGGTTGCGAGATCTTATGGGTTTCAGCTCTAGCCCACCCCACCTTGTTTGGGACTAAAGATTTGTTGTTGTTGTTGTTGTTGCAACATACTCCCTCCGTTCCAAAATGAGTGTTGTGGAACTAAAACCACGAGAATTATTTTGGAACGGAGGGAGCATTTCTATAGTAAACTTGGGAAAGTTTGGCTCCATTTCTACTTTGCATAGTTTGCTTCCTTTGCGTGCTGAACCTAGTTGTATTATCAATGGGAGATCAAGTTAATTCCTTGTGCAGGTTATTGCGCAGAAGCAAAAAGGCCAGACAACTGCCCCCTCTGCTAACGCTGTTGAATTCTTGAAGGTAAGCTTATTAGGTGCAACATGCAAGTCCTGCTACTACACTCTTCGAATTCCATTTTATTTGAATAGCACCACAACCTTCTATGAGATTATTATTTTTATTTGTTTGGTCTCAGGATGTTAGCTTCATATGGAAGCTGGCAACACTAAAATCTTGCACTCTGAGCTTTATTTTTTTTCCTAGATGGGCAGCTGGGGCTCTATATGCATTCCCCACCACTTTGTTATTTTTAAACCGAACCAAAAATGAACTGAACTGAACTAATTTTATGCTTTTTATGGTTTCTTGTTTCAACTTTCCATTCCGTTCTGAATTTTGGTTTTTATGGATACCAAAAAAACGAAAGGTTAGCTGAATAAACCAGAGTAAAAAAAATATGTTTATATTTCTTGAGGCGAACAACCATAAAAGTAGTCATTGTACAGCAGCCGTATTCCCTGCTAAGCACGTCTATTTTGCTAGTAACGTAGTCATTTTTCTCTTAAAAAATGCTAACCAGGTACATAACCATCAAGGCATGAATTATAGTTATATACCTTTTTTAATAAAAAATCATATGTTTTGTGTCATAAATTTGTTATTATTATGTCATTTTCTAGTTCGTGTCAACTTTCGTCATTATGGTATATATCAAAATAATTTGGTATATACCAAAACAGAACGGTATCTTAATTTCATACCATACTAGCCAAAGTATTAATGCTGTACAAACTGGAAAACCGTATAAACTGAACCATGTAAACCGAATGCATAGAGTTTTTCCCTATTCTTAGCAGATAGATGCTCTCCCAACCTCTAAAAATATATCGAATCATTTTCATAGCATCATAAGACGTGTACTGTTGGACATAGATTACCGTTTGATCCACCTTTTTCCCTGCCAATATTGCTACTTTTTTTTTTGTTTTGCCTTTTCTTTCAAGTCAATACCCTACCTTTGTACTTCATGCCTAGTTGGTGATGGTAACAAATCCTTGCGTTTGATCTGGCAGGCTCATCCTGGATTGTTCCAAGCAATGAAGGCAGCTGCGATCCAATCTGGTGGTGATGGACCAGCAAATGTCAACAGAGTAAGGGGAGGTGACGAGCGCGCTGCCAAGGCGGCCGCAGAAGCCCGAAAAACGGCCGTTGCCAGGGGTGTTAATCTGCGCAACGGGCCTGCTGCGAGTGTTTCTGACATCAATCAAATTCTCAACCTCATCAACTCTGCTGCTTCCGCGTCTGCTGCTTCTTCCGGCAATGCTCAGGCAACCGAATCTGAAGTGCCGCAGTCCAACGGTCCTCCCATGAATGGCGCAAAGGAGGCCAAGGATACAAGTCGGCCGTCCGCCAAGGCTGACGGTCAAGCTCCAGTAGGATTAGGTGCGTCATTGGAGGTGAAGAAGCAGAAGTCCAAGCAGAAGGCATAGACAGGAATCTGCAATGGTTGTTTTCTCCTTGCAATTTTGGACCTCTAGGGTGATCATTTTTTGGCCCATAGGATTGTCACGTCCACATAGTGGCAGAGTAATTTTATTTATGGTGGGGTGGGGTTCGTAGATTGAGTGCAATAATAATAAGAGGATGGGGTGAAGACAAATTCTTGTGAAGATAAAAAGCCTTCCATATCTAATTTCTGTAAACTGGCTACACCAATTTGTTTGGCACACAGAAATTAACAAGCTTTAGGTTTTATTGAGCCATAGCAAAGCTTAATATCTTTGCTTATTCTTATTCTTTTTTTTACTTCTGTGCCTTGGAAAATGCATCCAATTCCCCAATCAGTCCCTTCAGGTCATTTGTAGCCACTATGTACGTGCATGCCAACAAAAGACGCCCTTAAGCAATCTACGTTAGTACCACATTCCTTTGATACAAAATGCCATGTGTAAGAGAAAAGCAAAAAAAAGAAAAAAGAAATCTCCACTCCTTAGAAAAATCCTCAATCTATAGATGCTTTAGTGCCAGGCACCCAATCCGTAGCTGAGGACGAACTCAACTCATAAGTTTTTTTTTGAACCAAGCACCTATTGTAGAAATGAAAAACCACCCACTAGCAGAGGCTGGAACAACCCATAGAAGTGTACTATCTCATTGCTTTGATCCAAAATGTAGTAAAAAGAAATCCCACCGTGCAAAATGTGAAAAGATCCCAATCCAAATTCGCCCTGCAAGTTGCGGAAAAGAACATACCTTACGAATTCAAATTTGCGGTCGATAATAGCATTTCGACTAATGATAAATAAAGCTAAGATAACTTGCGGAAATACTTCCTATCTTTTCATCTTAATCATGGCATTACAATGAACGCCAGAAATAATAAAAACTATATCCAGCTCCGTAGACGACCTAGCGATGACTAAAGCATTGAAGTGAGCCGAAGGCGCGCCGTGGTCATCGCCCTCCCGTGCAGGAGCCGAACAAAATTGTTATAGTAGACAGTCGGGAAGTCGTCGTGCTAAGGCCCTATAGAACCAGCGCAATAGAACAATAACCGCCACCGATGAAGAGTAGCGTAGATCGAAATGATCCAACCTCAAGACACATAAACGTAGACGAACGACAACCACATCCGAGCAAATCCACTAAAGACGGATCTGCTGGAGACACACCTCCACACACCCACAGACGATACTAGGCGCACCACCGGGATGGGGCCTAGGCAGGGAGAACCTTATTCCATCTTCAGGGAGCCGCCGCTGTCTCGCCTTCTTGAGCAGGACATAAACCCTAACAAAACTCGAAAGAACATCTAAAAACAGAGCCCTCCAACAGGCAAGGGCCATGATCCACCGCATCCCCATGACCCTAAGACCATCGGAGACAAGGCAAACCGGGGGAGGCAAAGGAACCCCAATATTTCTTTTGTAGCCTGCCTTTTTTGAAGCAACACAAGATTACTATTACCACCACCATCCAACACGACAGAAGTGAACGCCAGGCTTGATCCACCAACATGGCAACAAGGGCGGACTTTAGAGCATGCTTGGTTTGTTACAGGAAATGAGAGGCCGGAGAGAGAATTTGGTCGATCCGTTCCCCGAGAACTTTCATACTCTAGGATGGGAGTCCCGAGGTTTAATTTTCGTCATTTGTTCGTCGCATTATTGCAAATTTCAAAGAAAAGAAGCAACAACTTTTCATATTTGTAGCTACACATTTACTTACGCGACAAAAAAAAAATTACCACTATGTTTCTCCTTTTCCTAGTTCTTCCAACCACAGATAAGGTTATTGGTTCTTTTTTTTACCAATGAGACCTTTCCCTTGACTGTCCTGATGGGATGGTCCACAAGGTTCATGGCTAGCACTTAGCCCTGGTTCTTTTAGCGGCCTGTAAAAATGTGCCCCCTACCCAACCAGGGCCGGTCCTGAGATTTCAGGGGCCCGGGGCGAAGCAATAATTGGGGGCCCTTAGTATAAATGTCTAGATACGAATCATTATATGTAGATATAATATGTATCAAAGTAAACAATTAAGTGCATATCAAATAATGTATTACACATTCCTTCAAAAAAATGCTCCTAACCTTCTGAGATGCAAAATCGCTAATGATAGTATAAATATCAATTTTGTCAAGCAATTTTTTTCTCAATGCATAATGTTGCCAAGCTGTTGTAACTCCTTGTCAATTTGTTTCATTCTTTCTCAGTCTGGTTACTTAGTGTTTTCTTCTTCCCTTTTAGGCCCCTTTTCCACTAATATATCCCTTGCTTTGTTATCACGATTACCCAAATTGCTTGGATCATAAATATCCATAATAATAACCGGTTTCTCATCAATACTAGTAAATTCTGCCGCAGATGAATTAAATATGGGTGCATGATCACTCACATTGGTATCATCGATGTTGTTGTCAACATCATCTTCTGTAGGAGTATGATCATCATTTTCCTGATTGGCATTAGTTTGGTCATCACAAGAACTATCGCCTACTCGTCTAGATTTCTTAAAGTGCTCGTATGGCTCTTATAATATTTATTAAGAAGGGATCCTCTTATCTCATCTACCTCCTTCCTTTTTCTTTTATCACACCTGGATGGATACTTTCTACCCGTATCCTGACGTGACGGTGCTGAAATTGAAAGGAATAATTATATTTTAAAATTAGCGTAAAACTAATTAAAACATTAGATTTATTACAGAAGATCTTCATCTAATATCATGACAAAATCTGCTAGGGCATAGTATAGTACCTTCTCTCCGTAGTCTAATCTGGCTATGTGTGCGCTGTGCGCAATGATTTGATCACCTTGACAAAAATTCCCTATTGACCTGTTCGATCGATCCAGAATTTAGAAATCAAGATTAGAAAAGGAAAGAAACATGAAGAAGAACAGGCGAGGGCAGAAGGCGCGCGCGAGGAGATGTACCTGCCCCAGTCGTCGCGTCGTTCGTCAGGAGGCAGAGTTGAAGTCTTGAAGACGATTAGAAATCAGTGGATCATGCAAATTGCAAAAGGGCAGGGAACAAGACGAATCCGAAGGAAAAGGAATCCTGCGGTTTTTTTTTTTAGAAACAGGAAATCCTGCGTGAATCGAGCGATTCGTTTTCTACACACGTCCGTCTGCCTCTGTACGTGCAAACGTGGGCCAGGCCCATCATCTCTCCTTTTCTTTCCAGGTCTAGCACGCGAGTCGCCAGATGAGAGGCTGAGGCGCGTGAGTTTGGTTTCAATTTTTTTGGCTGGAAGTATATACATGTATACAGTATCCTAACGTATACATACCTGGGAGGGGGCCCCTGGCGTTTGGGGGCCCGGGGCGGCCGCCCCGTTCGCCCCCCTCAGGGCCGGCCCTGTACCCAACTTGAAAAATAAGCCGCCACGGCCATTCGTTGGAGCCTCAACAAATTGAAAAAGCGGTTTATGGGAGAAGGTAGGGATGGGGCGGTGTATTTTTCAACCTGCCAAAGGAACTGGGCCTTATATACGACTCTAGTCTATCAATCAAGAGCCAAAATCTTTGGCCTTTCTATTCCTATGGAAGAACAAAGACGAGCATTGCCTTAATGCTCTTTCCTGCCAACATAGCACATGTATGATCCTTCGTAGGGAGGATACCGGTTCGCATGAACATCAAGAAAAGAAGTAATCAAAAGGGTTTGTCAATAGTTTCAACATGGTCCAGAAAAATGAATATAAGAACTAAGCAAAAGAGTGTATTGATATCATTAAGAAACATGATGAGGGCACATACAAAGCCATTACAGAGATATTTTTGTAAAATGGCCAGATTTGACATCACCATGTTGGACGTTACTCTCCACCATAGCTGAATGCATGTATGCTAAAACTATCTTCAAGTGTGTATGCACCAGAATGTTATCTCTGCCTTCAAAAGAGCAGACTTCCACTCATTGCAAACTCATACTTCTTCCCATTTACCTGACTAGATTATAACCTTATTCAATGAATTCCCTCTTACTCTCATCCTCAAGCTCGATGGACTTCTTGATGGCCACATTTTGTTTGTCCTTCAAAGTTCCCATAAAAACCTTACCAAGCACTACTGGAATCAGAGGATTTGCCACCAGCCACTTCTTTGCCGTCTGCTAGCAGACGACAAAGAATGGGTTTGCCGTCAGCTTCCAAAAAACAGATGGCAAAGAACTAGCTGATGGCAAAGATCATATTTGCAAAGAGGGAGGTTGACCCACTAACTAGCAGACCCTAACGGCCCCCCTCTTTGCCGTCTGCTAGCAAATGGCAAAGAGAAAAACGGCAGACGACAAAGGCGGGGCAGACGATAAACATGTAAGTTAACTAATGGTCGCGCCCCATCCCGTCCCCCCTCTCTCTATTTCTCTCCCTCTCCCTCCCCGATGACCACCGCCGCCCCTACCACCCGCCGCCGTCCTGTCATCCCACCACCTCATGACCCGTCGCCTGCTGGCTCGGCTGGCGCTGCCCGCTTCCCAGCCCCACCTCCCCGCCCCATCGCCTCGCCTTGCCCCGTTGCCCGTCGCCACCGCCGCCCTGCCACTTCGAAGCCCCGGTCGACGCCCTATCCGGTGAGCCAATTTTTCCCTTTTTTGCAGTTTAATTGTTACATTGGATTAGATATGTTAGTTGTAGGTTTAGTGATAGATTAGATTAGACTAGTGCTAGGTTTTAGTTAAATAGTCATAATTAAAGGAAGTAAAAAAAGATGAAAAAAGAAGAAGAAGAAAAGAAGAATAAGTAGAAGGGGAAGAAGAAGAAGAAGAAGAAGAAGAAGAAGAAGAGGAGGAGGAGGAGGAGGAGGAGGAGAAGGAAGAAGAAAAAGAAGAAGAAGAAGAGGAGGAGAAGGAAAGAAGAAGAAGAAGAAGAAGAAGAAGAAGAAGAAGAAGACACCCCGACACCCCGACCCCGACATGACACCCCAACAGCTCGACACCCCGACACCCCTACACCACGACACCTAGACACGACACCCCCGACACCCCGACCCCGACATGACACCCCGACACCCCGACCCCGACACCACACCCCGACACCCCGACACCTCGACACCATGACACCCCGACACCCCGACACCCAGACACGACACCCCCGACACCCCCGACCCCCGATACCTCTTCGTCCTCCTGTTGACCGAAAAGGTGCTCTTCGACCTTCCAGAGGCCGACGGGGTCATATATTTGTGAACTATGAGTTAGGTCATATATTTTTCGATTTTGTTATAAAAACATCATATTTGTGTGTTGATCGGGTGGATTTAAATGTGTAGTTGTTTCGTCGCTGCGAGGGTCTGGTGTTCGACGACATCCCCGTGCGTTGGACGAGCTCCGCCCCTGCATTCGTGGGTGAGCATAAATGACATCTCCCCTCTTCATTTGCTCTGTTTCGGTCTTCATGCCGATGAAACTTGCTAACTATAGGTGTCTTCAGTCATCAGTATGCGTGACCACTATGCATCTCCCGTTCGAAAGGGTTACATCTATAAATATGCATGCATTTGCATATTTATAACCGTGATTCTTTCGAATTGTCCAACATTATCCATGGACAACCCGAGTATGTGTAGATTCGCTTCGCTTTCCCATATGATCTACTCCGGATCCGATGCAGAATTTCGTCAGTGTCTCCTTGTTGTTCTCCGGGTACACATCCTCTCTGCTTATTGCTGAGACATGTATCAGGAGAACAGCGGGGAGGTGCTGCCGAAATTTTGCGTCAGATCCGGAGCAGAGCATGGCAAAACGAACCCAATCTACACATACTCAGGTGGGATTAAGACCTATCTTTACCTATTAGCGTCTAGGTTGCATGGATGTAATAAAACTGACAACCTCCATTAACTGATGAATATGGTTTGCTGAATTATGTATATACTTCTTGTGTGTCCAGTAGCTAGGCAATATGAGTGATCCTGCATGGATGTACACCGGTCACACTAGTCAGGAAGACATGACCAATGAATGGTTAACAAAAACCAAGGGGTTTGTGAGAGCCGCATTTGCAAATGGTCAGGAAAAACCTGGTGCCCTTGTGTCCGGTGCGACGACTATCATAAGAGGAACGAGCTTGAAATGAGTAAACACCTACAGAAGTGTGGTTTTACGCCTGCCTATACGGTCTGGACATTTCATGGTGAGTTTGCCCAACGTGCCAGAGCCGAGGTGGTTCATCGTCGCACCGACGAGCATGATACCTGGATGGAAGACATGGTGGAAGACTTTGATGATGCTCGGGATTCAGACGATGAGATGGAGGAATTTGCAAAGGCCTTCAATGATATGTTGGAGTCTTCAAAACGTCCTCTCCACGAGCGCACTGAGCTTTGTTAGCTGGATGCCATCTCACAAATAATGGCTCCGAAGGCTCAATTCAACTTGGGCAGAGAATGCTACGACGCGATGATGACAATATTTGGATGCTTTCTACCCAAAGGCCATGTACCACCTGGAAACCTGTACCAGTCAGACAAAATCCTCCGTCCTCTTAAGATGCCCTATGAGAAGATACATGCCTGTGAGAAAGGATGTCCCTTATTTAGGCTTGAGTATGCGGACTTGAGCTATTGTCCCATTTGCAAGTCATCTAGGTATGTTGTGGTAGACAACGGTATGGGTAAGAAGACACAGACAAAAATCCCCGTTAATGTTCTTTGGTATATGCCAATCGTACCAAGACTTCAACGTCTTTTCATGGTCGAAGAGACGGCCTGACAGATGACATGGCACAAAACGGGCAAAAGAACTGAACTAGATGCAGATGGGAATCTGATGATGGTGCACACATCGGATGGTGAAGCGTGGAAGCGCTTCGATGCATTACATGCGGAAAAAGCGGCAAATCCAAGGCATCCTCGAGTCGCCATCAGCACGGATGGGTTCAGTGTGTTTGGTCTGACGGCAGCCCAATACAATTGTTGGCCTGCATTTGTCATTCCACTCAATCTCCCCCCAGACAGATTATGCAAAGAAAGAACATTTTCCTGACGTTCATAATTCCTGGGCCCAACTATACAGGGAAGAATATGAATGTGCACATGCAGCCGGTTAAGGACGAATTGCAAGAAGCTTGGGATAATGGGTTCAAGACATACGATGCCTTAAGCAAACAAAACTTCATAATGCGTGTCTAGTACATGTACTCGATGCATGACTTGCCGGCGTATGCGCTATTCGTTGGCTGGTGTGTGCATGGAAGGTTCCCGTGCCCCACATGCAAGGAAGCTCTTGAGTTTCGTTGGCTGCAGGCCGGTGGTAAGTTTTCTTGCTTCGACTTGCATAGATGGCTCCTGGATCCTCGCCATAAGTTCAGGAAAGACAAGAAGAACTTCATCAAAGGTAGAGTTGTCAAAAACTCTGCACCACCTGCATTGATAGGCCAAGAGATCCTGGATCAATTAAACGCTCTTGAGCTAGATCCAGAGCATCCAAGGTATTTCAAGGGGTATAATTCAAAACACGCCTAGACTCACAAGACATACTTGTGGGATCTGTCTTACTTTAAAGACCTCCTTTGCCCACACAACATCGATGTGATGCACATTGAAAAGAATATCGCTGAGGCACTGATACGTCTCCAATGTATCTATAATTTTTGATTGTTCCATGCTATTATATTACCCATTTTGGATGTTTATGGGCTTTACTTTACACATTTATATCATTTTTGGGACTAACCTACTAACCGGAGGCCCAGCCCGTAGTGTTTCGAAGAAAAGGAATACCAAATGGAGTCCAAACGGAATGAAACCTTCGGGAGCTTGATTTTTAGAACAAACGTGATCCAGAGGACTTGGAGTGCAAGTCAAGAAGCAATCGAGAAGCCACGAGGGTGGAGGGCGCGCCCCCCTATTGGGCGCGCCCCTATCTCGTGGGCCCCTCGGGCGTCCACCGACCTACTTCTTCCCCCTATATATACCCACGTACCCCGAGAACATCAAAGGCGACCATGAAAAACTATTTCCACCATCGTAACCTTCTGTATCCGCGAGATCCCATTTTGGAGCCTTCGCCGGCGCTCCGCCGAAGGGGGAATCAACCACGGAAGGCTTCTACATCAACACCATAGCCTCTCCGATGAGTTGTGAGTAGTTTACCACAGACCTTCGGGTCCATAGTTATTAGCTAGATGGCTTCTTCTCTCTCTTTGAATCTCAATACCATGTTCTCCTCGATCTTCTTGGAGATCTATTTGATGTAACTCTTTTTGCGGTGTATTTGTCGAGATCCGATGAATTGTGGGTTTATGATCAAGTTTATCTATGAGAAATATTTGAATCTCCTCTGAATTCTTTTATGTGTGATTAAGTTATCTTTGCAAGTCTCTTCGAATTATCAGTTTGGTTTGGCCTACTAGATTGATCTTTCTTGCAATAGGAGAAGTGCTTAGCTTTGGGTTCAATCTTGCGGTGTCGTTTCCCAAAGGATGTTAGGGCAGCAAGGCACATATTGTATTGTTGCCATCGAGGATAAAAAGATGGGGTTTATATCATATTGCATGAGTTTATCCCTCTACATCATGTCATCTTTCTTAATGCGTTACTCTATTCTTTATGATCTTAATACTCTAGATGCATGCTGGATAGCGGTCGATGTGTGGAGTAATAGTAGTAGATGCAGGCAAGAGTCGGTCTACTTGTCACAGACGTGATGCCTATATACATGATCATGCCTAGATAATCTCATAATTATTCGCTTTTCTATCAATTGCTCGACAGTAATTCGTTCACCCACCGTAATACTTATGCTATCTTGAGAGAAGCCACTAGTTTAACCTATGGCCCCCGGGTCTATCTTTTATCATATAAGCTTTCAATCTACTTTTATTTGCATCTTTACTTTTCCAATCTATATTATAAAATACCAAAAATATATTTATCTTATCATATTATCTCTATCATATCTCACTTTCGCAAGTGGCCTTGAAGGGATTGACAACCCCTTTATTGCGTTGGTTGCAAGTTCTTGTTTGTTTGTGTAGGTGCGTGGGACTTTTGAGGAGCCTCCTACTGGATTGATACCTTGGTTCCCAAAAACTGAGGGAAATACTTACGCTACTATTGCTGCATCACTCTTTCCTCTTCAAGGAAAACCAACGCAAGCTCAAGACGTAGCAAGAAGGATTTCTGGCGCCGTTGCTGGGGAGGTCTTCGCTCAAGGCAAGACATACCAAGTATCCATCACAAACTCATCTCCCTCGCATTTACATTATTTGCCATTTGCCTCTCGTTTTCCTCTCCCCCACTTCACCCTTGCCGTTTTATTTGCCCTCTCTTTCCCAATCTCCTCTCTCTTTCGCTTGCCTTTTTGTTTGCTTGTGTGTTGGATTAATTGTCGCGGTAGCGCAAGATAATACCAAATTGTGTGACTTCTCCAATACCATTAATAATGATTTCCTTAGTACTCCGATTGCTCCTCTTAATGATGTTGAGTCTTGTGAAATCAATACTGCTTTGCTGAATATTGTTATGAAAGATCAATTCTCCGGCCTTCCTAGTGAAGATGCCACTACCCATTTAAACAACTTCGTTGATTTGTGTGAGATGCAAAAGAAGAAAGATATGGATAATGATATTGTTAAATTGAAGTTATTTCCGTTTTCACTTAGAGATCGTGCTAAAATTTGGTTTTCATCTTTGCCTAAGAATAGTATTGATTCGTGGACCAAGTGCAAAGATGCTTTTATCTCTAAATATTTTCCTCCCGCTAAGATCATCACTCTTAGGAACGATATTATGAATTTTAAACAACTTTATCATGAGCATGTTGCCCAATCTTGGGAAAGAATGAAATTGATGATTCGCAATTGCCCTACTCATGGTTTGAATTTATGGATGATCATACAAAATTTTTATGCCGGATTGAATTTTGCTTCTAGAAATCTTTTAGATTCGGCCACGGGAGGCACGTTTATGGAAATCACCTTAGGAGAAGCTACAAAACTCCTTGATAATATTATGGCTAATTATTCTCAATGGCACACCGAAAGATCTACTAGTAAAAAAGTGCATGCTATAGAAGAAATTAATGTTTGAGTGGAAAGATGGATGAACTTATGAAATTGTTTGCTACTAAGAGTGCTCCTATTGATCCCAATGATATGCCTTTGTCTACTTTGATTGAGAATAATAATGAATCTATGGATGTGAATTTTGTTGGTAGGAATAATTTTGGTAACAATGCTTATAGAGGAAACTTTAATCCTAGAGCGTTCCCTAGCAATTCCTCTAATAATTATGTAAATTCCTACAATAATTCTTATGGTAATTTTAATAAGATACCCTCTGATTTTGAGAATAGTGTGAAAGAATTTATGATCTCTCAAAAGAATTTTAATGCCTTGCTTGAAGAAAAATTGCTCAAAGTTGATGATTTGGCTAGGAACGTTGATAGACTCTCGTTTGATGTTGATTCTTTGAAACTTAGATATACTCCTCCTAAGCATGATATCAATGAGTCTCTTAATAATGATGGGACTGGAGATGAGTCAACTTTAGTTAACAGGCATCCCAATGATTTGGAGTTTTTAGATCTTGATGCTAAATTTGGTAAAAGTGGGATTGGAGAGGTCAAGACTTTAAATAGCACTGAACCCACTATCTTGGATTTCAAGGAATTTAATTATGATAATTGTTCTTTAGAAGATTGTATTTCCTTGTTGCAATCTGTTGTGAATTCTCCTCATGCTTATAGTCAAAATAAAGCTTTTACCAAATATATTGTTGATGCCTTGATGCAATCTTTTGATGAAAAACTTAATTTGGAAGTTTTTATACCTAGAAAACTTTATGATGAGTGGGAACCTACTATAAATATTAAAATTAAAAATCATGAGTGTTATGCTTTATGTGATTTGGGTGCTAGTGTTTCCACGATTCCGAAAACTTTATGTGATATTCTAGGTTTCCATGATCTTGATGATTGCTCTTTAAATTTGTACCTTGCGGATTCCACCATTAAAAAGCCAATGGGAAGGATAAATGATGTTATCATTGTTTCAAATAGAAATTTGGTGCCCGTAGATATTATCGTTCTTGATATAGATTGCAATCTTTCTTGTCCTATTATTCTTGGTAGACCTTTCCTTAGAATGATTGGTGCGATTATTGATATGAAGGAAGGGAATATTAGATTCCAATTTCCATTAAGGAAAGGCATGGATCACTTTCCAATAAAGAAAGTTAAATTACCTTATGAATCTATCATGCGAGCTACTTATGAATTGAGTGCCAAAGATGGCAGTACTTAGATCTATCCTCGCTTTTATGCCTAGCTAGGGGCGTTAAACGATAGCGCTAGTTGGGAGGCAACCCAATTTTATTTGTGTTTTCTATTTTTGTTTCGGTTTAGTAATAAATTTTGCCTCTACCTTCTGTTTAGATGTGTTTTTATGTTTTAATTAGTGTTTGTGCCAAGTAGAACCTATAGGATAACCTAGGTGTTAGTTAATTTGATTCTGCTGGAAAACAGAAACTTTGCACGCACGAAAATAATTTTGTTAATTCACAGAAACGTACTTTTGTGTTGATTCTTTTTTCTGTAGATAAATATACAAATTTACCAGGACTTCCTATTTTGGTAGGATTTTTAGAGTTCCAGAAGTATTCGGGAGTTACATATTGCTACAGACTGTTCTGTTTTTTACAGATTCTGTTTTTCGTGTGTTGTTTGCTTATTTTAATGCATCTATGGCTAGTATTAAGTGGTATGAACCATAGAGAACTTGTAATACAGTAGGTTTAACACCAATATAAATAAAGAATGAGTTCATTACAGTACTTTATGTGGTGGTTTTTCTTTCTTTCACTAACGGAGCTTATGAGATTTCCTGTTGTGTTTTGTGTTGTGAAGTTTTCAAGTTTTGGGTAAAGATTTGATGGACTATGGAATAAGGAGTGGAAAAAGCCTAAGATTTGGTATGCCCATGGCACCCCAAGATATTAAATAATAGGCAAAAGCCTAAGCTTGGGGATGCCCCCGGGAGGCATCCCCTCTTTCGTCTTCGTTTATCGGTAACTTCACTTGGATCTATATTTTTATTCGCCACATGATATGTGTTTTGCTTGGAGCGTCTTGTATGATATTAGTCTTTGTTTTTTAGTTTACCACAATCATCCTTGCTGTACACACCTTTTGGGAGAAACCCACTTGATTGGAATTTATTAGAATACTCTATGCGCTTCACTTATATCTTTTGAGCTAGATAGTTTTTGCTCTAGTGCTTCACTTATATCTTTTAGAGCACGGCGGTGGCTTAATTTTGAAGAAATTGTTGATCTCTCATGATTCACTTATATTATTTTGAGAGTGTCTTAGAACAACATGGTATTTTCTATGGTTATAAAATTGGTCCTGGAATGATGAGCATCCAAGTTGGGTATAATAAAAACTATCATAGGAAGTGAATTGGATGCTATGATCAATTTGATACTTGATAATTGTTTTGAGATATGGAGGTAGTGATATTAGAGTCATGCTAGTTGGGTGATTATGAATTTAAAGAATGCTTGTGTTGAAGTTGGCAAGTCCCATAGCATGCACGTATGGTAAAAGTTGTGTAATAAATTTATTGCATAGGGTGCTCTTTTGATTGCCTTCCCTTGAGTGGAGGTCGGGGGCGCGCGATGGTTAACTCCTACCAACCTCCCCCCTAGGAGCATGCGTAGTAGTACTTTGCTTCGAGGGCTAATAAAACTTTTGCGATAAGTATATGAGTTCTTTATGACTAATGTGAGTCCATGGATTATACGCACTTTTACCTTTCCATAATTGCGAGCCTCTTCGGTACCGTGCATTGCCCTTTCTCACCTTGAGAGTTGGTGCAAACTTCACCGGTGCATCCAAACCCCGTGATACGATATGCTCTATCACACATAAACCTCCTTATATCTTCCTCAAAACAACCACCATACCTACCTATCATGGCATTTCCATAGCCACTCCGAGATATATTGCCATGCAACTTTCCACCGTTCCGTTCCCTTTTTCATGACACGCATCATCATTGTCATATTGCCTTGCATGATCATGTAGTTGGCATCGTATTTGTGGCAAAGCCACCATGCATAAATTTTCATACATGTCACTCTTGATTCATTGCCCATCCCGGTACACCGCCGGAGGCATTCATATAGAGTCATATCTTGTTCTAGTTTTGAGTTGTAATTCATGAGTTGTAAATAAATAGAAGTGTGATGATCATCATTATTAGAGCATTGTCCCCAAATAAAAAAGTAAAGGCCAAAAAAAAGAAAGGCCAATTAAAAAAATAAAGGCCAAATAAAAAAAGGAAGGCCCAAAAAAAAAAGAAAATAAAAAAGGGGGCAATGTTACTATCTCTTTTTCCACACTTGTGCTTCAAAGTAGCACCATGTTCTTCATATAGCGAGTCTCATATGTTGTCACTTTCTTATACTAGTGGGAATTTTTCATTATAGAACTTGGCTTGTATATTCCTACGATGGGCTTCCTCAAAGTGCCCTAGGTCTTCGTGAGCAAGCAAGTTGGATGCACACCCACTAGTTTCTTTTGTTGAGCTTTCATACATTTATAGCTCTAGTGCATCCGTTGCATGGCAATCCCTACTCCTCATGTTGACATCAATTGATGGGCATCTCCATAGCCGTTGATTAGCCTCGTCAATGTGAGACTTTCTCTTTTTTTGTCTTCTCCACACAACCTCCATCATCATATTCTATTCCACCCATAGTGCTATATCCATGGATCACGCTCATGTATTGCGTGAGAGTTGAAAAAGGCTAAAGCGCGTTAAAAAGTATGAACCAATTGCTTGGCTGAAACCGGGGTTGTTCTTGATGGGAGTATTTTGTGTGATGAAAATGAAACATAGCCTAACTATATGATTTTGTAGGGATAAACTTTCTTTAGCCATGTTATTTTGAGAAGACATGATTGCTTTGATTAGTATGCTTGAAGTATTACTATTTCTTATGTCAATATGAACTTTTATTTTGAATCATTTGGATCTGAACATTCATGCCACAATAAAGAAAATTACATTGAGAATTATGCTAGGTATCATTCCACATCAAAAATTCTGTTTTTATCATTTCCCTACTCGAGGACGAGCAGGAATTAAGCTTGGGGATGCTTGATATGTCTCCAACGTATCTATAATTTTTGATTGTTCCATGCTATTATATTACCCGTTTTGGATGTTTATGGGCTTTACTTTACACATTTATATCATTTTTGGGACTAACCTACTAACCGGAGGCCCAGCCCGTATTGCTGTTTTTTTGCCTATTTCAGTGTTTCGAAGAAAAGGAATACCAAACGGAATGAAACCTTCGGGAGCGTGATTTTTGGAACAAACATGATCTAGAGGACTTGAGTGCAAGTCAAGAAGCAATCGAGGAAGCCACAAGGGTGGAGGACGCCCCCCCTACTGGGCGCCCCCTATCTCGTGGGCCCCTCGGGCGTCCACTGACCTACTTCTTCCTCCTATATATACCCACGTACCCCGAGAACATCAAAGGCAACCACCAAAAACTATTTCCACCACCGTAACCTTCTGTATCCACGAGATCCCATCTTGGAGCCTTCGCCGGAGGGGGAATCAACCACGGAGGGCTTCTACATCAACATCATAGCCTCTCCGATGAGTTGTGAGTAGTTTACCATAGACCTTCGGGTCCATAGTTATTAGCTAGATTGCTTCTTCTCTCTCTTTGAATCTCAATACCATGTTCTCCTCGATCTTCTTGGAGATCTATTCGATGCAACTCTTTTTGCGGTGTGTTTGTCGAGATCCGATGAATTGTGGGTATATGATCAAGTTTATCTATGAGAAATATTTGAATCTCCTCTGAATTCTTTTATGTGTGATTAAGTTATCTTTGCAAGTCTCTTCGAATTATCAGTTTGGTTTGGCCTACTAGATTAATCTTTCTTGCAATAGGAGAAGTGCTTAGCTTTGGGTTCAATCTTGCGGTGTCCTTTCCCAAAGGATGTTAGGGCAGCAAAACACGTATTGTATTGTTGCCATCGAGGATAAAAAGATGGGGTTTATATCATATTGCATGAGTTTATCCCTCTACATCATGTCATCTTTCTTAATGTGTTACTCTGTTCTTTATGAACTTAATACTCTAGATGCATGCTGGATAGCGGTCGATGTGTGGAGTAATAGTCGTAGATGCAGGCAGGAGTCGGCTACTTGTCAGGGACGTGATGCCTATATACATGATCATGCCTAGATAATCTCATATTTATTCGCTTTTCTATCAATTGCTCGACAGTAATTCGTTCACCCACCGTAATACTTATGCTATCTTGAGAGAAGCCACTAGTGAAACCTATGGCCCCCGGGTCTCTCTTTTATCATATAAGCTTTCAATCTACTTTTATTTGCATCTTTACTTTTCCAATCTATATTATAAAATACCAAATATATATATATATATATATATATATATATATATATATATATCTTATCATATTATCTCTATCAGATCTCACTTTCGCAAGTGGCCTTGAAAGAATTGACAACCGATTTATTGCGTTGGTTGCGAGTTCTTGTTTGTTTGTGTAGGTGCGTGGGACTTTTGAGGAGCCTCCTACTGGATTGATACCTTGGTTCTCAAAAACGGAGGGAAATACTTATGCTACTATTGCTGCATCACCCTTTCCTCTTCAAGGAAAACCAACGCAAGCTCAAGACGTAGCAGGCACTTTTTGGTACATTGTTCGACATAGAGGGGAAGTCAAAGGATAATACTAAGGCTAGAGTCGATCAGGAGGCACTATGTGATAGACCATTACAAAACATGCAAGAACCGAAAGGAAAGCAGAACTGGACAAAGCCAAAGGCATGGTTCAATTTTGGAAGGCCAACTATGAGGGAAATTATCTGGTGGGTAAAAATGCAGTTGATATTCCCCGATGGGTATGCGGCGAATGTACAAAGGGGAGCGGATCTTGAAAAATTGAAAATATTTGGTCTCAAGAGTCATGATTGGCACATATGGATTGAGCAGGTAATGCCGGTGATGTTGCGTGGCTTCATCCCTGAGGATGAATGGCTAGTACTGGTAGAGCTGAGCTATTTCTTCATATGAGTATGAGGATAACTAGGTATGTGGTTTTCTTCATGATTCATGCAATTTCATTCTTCATGCTAGCTTGATCCCTTAACTAATATTTTGTTCCTCTCTTTTAGGCGTGACACAACAAGAAGGAGGTGCCCAGGGGTGTTCGACCTCTATGCCATGGCTCACACTGCCCCATACAAGAATGCCAAGGCATTCTCTGAGTCTGACCTCGATCATCCAGAGAGCTTCACCAACATCACCTCCCACCACAAGCTCATGAAGTACATATCCGAGGGGAAGGCGAGGAAAGGGGAGGACTTTAACCCAAGCCAGAGTCCTTTTGATCCAGAGCGGGTGATGATATCTGGTGGCGGGAGGTCCCATGGCTCGATAGCCATTGGGGATGAACTGATACGTTGTCCTAGCACTCTCCTGGAGATCAAGAAGCGCCAGACGAGCTCCGATCCTGAGATAAGGCCTCGTCCACGGCCAATGGAGCTCGCCATCGAGGTTAGTTATACGGACTCAGATATATTTTTCCTCCATTACATTCTATGTGCGGCCGTTGATGATTACAATGCTAAGGAGGAGTGGTGTTGCAGGATGTTCGTGAGAAAGAGAGAGTGAACACCCAGGCACTTCTGGCGAAGGCAAACAGGCAGGCGGTGGAGAAGGACCTGGAGGAGAGGACGACTAGGATATTAGAGGAGGAGAGGAACCGGAACAACACGTCTCATCGGGCCCTATACGAGCTCCTCGTGGTAAGTTTCTCCTGCATATTAGCCAAATCATGCATGCAATGTTCGTTTCATTACTAACTAATATGACTGACTCATGAAAACTAAATGTGCAGTTCGTGTGCTAGAGCAACGGGCAGACCCCTCCGCCGATGCCCCAGATTGCTCCGGCGACCACGATGAGTTTCATTTGAATGGTCATTAGTTACTAGTATTCACATTTGAGTTGCATCATGCTAATGAGACATTGCAAATGATCTTTGGTGCAGCGTGCCTCCCCACAAGCATCGTGTTGGAAATATGCCCTAGAGGCAATAATAAAATGGTTATTATTATATTTCCTTGTTCATGATAATTGTCTATTGTTCATGCTATAATTGTATTAACTGGAAACCGTAATACATGTGTGAATACATAGACCACAACATGTTCCTAGTGAGCCTCTAGTTGACTAGCTCGTTGATCAATAGATGGTTATGGTTTCCTGACCATGGACATTGGATGTCATTGATAACGGGATCACATCATTAGGAGAATGATGTGATGGACAAGATCCAATCCAAAGCATAGCACAAGATCGTGTAGTTTGTTTGCTAAGAGCTTTTCTAATGTCAAGTATCATTTCCTTAGACCATGAGATTGTGCAACTCCCGGATACCGTAGGAATGCTTTGGGTCTACCAAACGTCAAACGTAACTGGGTGGCTATAAAGGTGCACTACCGGTATCTCCAATAGTGTCTATTGAGTTGGCACGAATCAAGACTGGGATTTGTCACTCCGTATGACAAAGAGGTATCTCTGGGCCCACTCAGTAATGCATCATCATAATGAGCTCAATGTGACTAAGGAGTTAGTCATGGGATCATGCGTTACGGAACGAGTAAAGAGACTTGCCAGTAACGAGATTGAACGAGGTATTGGGATACCGACGATCGAATCTCGGGCAAGTAACATACTGGTGGACAAAGGGAATTGTATACAGGATTGATTGAATCCCCGACATCATGGTTCATCCAATGAGATCATCATGGAACATGTGGGCGCCAACATGGGTATCCAGATCCCGCTGTTGGTTATTGGCCGGAGAACGTCTCGGTCATGTCTACATGGTTCCCAAACCCGTAGGGTCTACACACTTAAGGTTCGGTGACACTAGAGTTGTTATGGGAAATTGTATGTGGTTACCGAAGGTTGTTCGAAGTCCCAGATGAGATCCCGGATGTCACGAGGAGTTCCGAAATGGTCTGGAGGTGAAGATTTATATATGGGAAGTCCAGTTTCAGTCGCCGGAATGGTTTTGGGGGTTATCGGTATTGTACCGGGACCACCGAAAGGTGTCCGGAGGTCCATCGGGTGGGGCCACCTACCCCGGGGGACTTAATGGGCTGAATATGGGAGGTAACTAGCCCCCTAGTGGGATGGTGTGCCCCCAAGGGCCCAAGGCGCCTAGGGTTTGGAAACCCTAGGGGAGGGGGCGCCTCCACCTTGCTTGGGGGGCAAGTCTCCCCTCCTGGCCGCCGCCCCCCCTCTAGATGGGATCTAGAGGGTCCGGCCCCCTCTCCCCTTCACCCTATAGATAGAGGGAGGGTGGGAGGGCTGCAGCACCCCTTCCCTGGCGCAGCCCCTCCCTCCTCCAACTCTTGTTCCTCCTCCGTAGTGCTTGGCGAAGCCCTGCAGGAATACCACAAGATCCACCACCATGCCGTCGTGCTACCGGAGCTCTTCCTCAACTTCTCCTCTCCCCTTGATGGATCAAGAAGGAGGAGACGTCCCCAGGCTGTACGAGTGTTGAACACGGAGGCGCCGTCCGTTCGGCGCTAGATCGGATCTTCCGTGATTTGAATCGCCGCGAGTACAACTCCATCATCCGTGTTCTAGTAACGCTTCTGCTTAGCGATCTTCAAGGGTACGAAGATGCACTCCCTCTCTCTCTTGTTTCTAGCATCTCCTAGATTGATATTGGTGACACGTAGAAATTTTTGAATTATTACTACGTTCCCCAATAGTGGCATCATGAGCTAGGTCTATGCGTAGATTCTATGCACAAGTAGAACACAAGTAGTTGTGGGCATTGGTTTGTTCAATTTGCTTACCGTTACTAGGCCTATCTTGGTTCGGCGGTATTGTGGGATGATGTGGCCTAGACCGACCTTACACGTACACTTAAGTGAGATAGGTTCCGCCGACTGACATGCTCTGGTTGTATAAGGTGGCTAGCGGGTGTCTGTCTCTCCCACTTTAGTCAGATCAGATTCGATGAAAAGGGTCCTTATGAAGGGTAAACAACAATTGGCATATCACCGTTGTGGATTTTGCATAGGTAAGAAACGTTCTTGCTAGAAACCCACAACAGCCACGTAAAACATGCATGCAACAACAATTAGAGGATGTCTAACTTGTTCTTGCAGGGTATGCTATGTGATGTGATATGGCCAAAAGAATGTGATGAATGATACATGTGATATATGAGATTGATCATGTTCTTGTAATAGGATTCACGACTTGCATGTCGATGAGTATGACAACCGGCAGGAGCCATAGGAGTTGTCTTAATTTTATTGTATGACCTGTGTGCCATTGAAAACGCCATGTAATTACTTTACTTTATTGCTAACCGTTAGCCATAGTAGTAGAAGTAATAGTTGGCGAGATAACTTCATGAAGACATGATGATGGAGATCATGGTGTCATGCCGGTGACGAAGGTGATCATGCCGCGCCTCAAAGATGGAGATCAAAGGCGCAAGATGATATTGGCCATATCATGTCACTTTATGATTTGCATGTGATGTTTGTCATGTTTACATCTTATTTCTTAGAACGACGGTAGCATAAATAAGATGATCCCTCACTGAAATTTCGAGAAAGTGTCCCCCCTAACTGTGCACCATTGCGAAAGTTCATTGTTTCGAAGCACCACGTGATGATCCGGTGTGATAGATTCTAACGTTCGCATACAACGGGTGTAATCTAGATTACACATGCAAAACACTTAGGTTGACTTGAGGAGCCTAGCATGTACAGACATGGCCTCGGAACACAAGAGACCGAAAGGTCGAACATGAGTCGTATAGTAGATACGATCAACATGAAGATGTTCACCGATGATGACTAGTCCGTCTCACGTGATGATCGGACACGGCCTAGTTGACTCGGATCATGTATCACTTAGATGACTAGAGGGATGTCTGTCTGAGTGGGAGTTCACTAAATAATTGATTAGATGAACTTAATTATCATGAACATAGTCAAAAGGTCTTTGCAAATTATGTCGTAGCTTACGCTTTAGTTCTACTGTTTAAGATATGTTCCTAGAGAAAATATAGTTGAAAGTTGACAGTAGCAATTATGCGGACTGGGTCCGTATACTGAGGATTGTCCTCAATGATGCACAGAAGGATTATGTCCTTAATGCACCGCTCGGTGTGCTGAACCTCGAGCGTCGTCTGTGGATGTTGCAAAAATCTAACATACACGTTTTGATGACTACGTGATAGTTCAATGCGTAGTGCTAAACGGTTTAGAATTGAGGCGCAAAAGAGGTTTTGAAACATCGCAGAACATATGAGTTTTTCCAAGGACTGAAATTGGGATTTCAGGCTCGTGCCCACGTCAAGAGGTATGAGACCTCCGACAAGTTTCTCAGCCTACAAACTAAGGGAGAAAAGCTCAATCGTTGAGCATGTGCTCAGATTGTCTGAGTACTACAATCGCTTGAATCGAGTGGGAGTTAATCTTCCAGATGAGATAGTGATGGTTGTCCAAAGTCACTGCTACCAAGCTACTAGAGCTTCGTGATGAACTATAACATATCAGGGATAGATATGATGATGCTTGAGCTATTCGCGACGTTTGACACCGCTAAAGTAGAAATCAAGTAGGAGCATCAATTATTGATGGTTAGTAAAACCACTAGTTTCAAGAAGGGCAAGGGCAAGAAGGAATACTCATGAAACGGCAAATCAGTTGCTGCTGTAGTGAAGAAACCCACGGTTGAACCCAAACCCGAGACTAAGTGCTTCTGTAATGAGGGGAATGGTCACTAAAGCAGAACTACCCTAGATACTTGGTAGATGAGAAGGCTGGCAAGGTTGACAGAAGTATATTGGATATACATTATATTAATGTGTACTTTACTAGTACTCGTAGTAGCACTAGGGTATTAGATACCGGTTTGGTTGCTAAGTGTTAGTAACTTGAAATAAAAAGCTACGGAATAAACGGAGACTAGCTAAAGGTGAGATGACGATAAGTGTTGGAAGTGTTTCCAAGGTTGATGTGATCAAACATCGCATGCTCCCTCTACCATCGGGATTGGTGTTAAACCTAAATAATTGTTATTTGGTGTTTGCGTTGAGCATAGACATGATTGGATTATGTTTATCGCAATACGGTTATTCATTTACGGAGAATATTGGTTACTCTGTTTATTTGAATAATACCTTCAATGGTCTTGCACCTAAAATGAATGGTTTACTGAATCTCGATCGTAGTGATACACATGTTCATGCCAAAAGATATAAGATAGTAATGATAGTACCACCTACTTGTGGCACTGCCATTTGAGTCATATTGGTATAAAACGCATGAAGAAGCTCCATGTTGATGGATCTTTGGACTCACTAATTTTTTGAAAAGTTTGAGACATGCGAATCATGCCTATTGGTATATACGCATGAAGAAACTCCATGCAGATGGATCGTTTGGACTCATATGATTTTGAATCACTTGAGACATGCAAATCATACCACATGGGCAAGATGACTGAAAGGCCTCATTCTCAGTGAGATGGAACAAGAAAGCAACTTGTTGGAAGTAATACATTTTGATGTGTGCAGTCCAATGAGTGCTGAGGCATGCAGTGGATATCGTTATGTTCTTACTTCACAGATGATTTGATTAGATGCTAAGTATATTTAGTTAATGAAACACAAGTCTGAATTATTGAAAGGTTCAAGTAATTTCAGAGTGAAGTTGAAGATCGTCGTGACAAGACGACAAAATATCTATGATATGATCATAGAGATGAATATTTGAGTTACGAGTTTGGCACACAATTAAGACATTGTGGAAATTGTTTCACAACTCATACCGCCTAGAGCACCATAGTGTGATGGTGTGTCCGAACATCATAAATGCACCCTATTGGATATGGTGCATACCATGATGTCTCTTATCGAATTACCACTATCGTTTATGGGTTAGGCATTAGAGACAACAACATTCAATTTAAATAGGGCACCATGTAATTCCGTTGAGATGACACCATATGAACTATGGTTTAGAGAAACCTAAGCTGTCGTTTCTTAAAAGTTGGGGCTGCGACGCTTATGTGAAAAGTTTTAGCCTGATAAGCTCGAACCCAAAGCGGATAAATGCATCTTCATAGGACATCCAAAACAGTTGGGTATACCTTCTATTTTTCCGGAAGCAAAAGTGATTGTTTCTAGAAACGGGTCCTTTCTCGAGGAAAAGTTTCTCTCAAAAGAATTGAATGGGAGGATGGTGGAGACTTGATGAGGTTATTGAACCGTCACTTCAACTAGTGTGTTGCAGGGCACAAGAAGTTGTTCCTGTGACACCTACACCAATTGAAGTGGAAGCTGATGATAGTGATCATGAAACTTCGGATCAAGTCACTACCAAACCTCATAGGTCAACGAGGACACGTACTACTTCAGAGTGGTACGTAATCCTGTCTTGGAGGTCATGTTGCTAGACAACAATGAACCTACGAGCTATGGAGAAGCGATAGTGGGCCCGGATTCCGATGAATGGCTTGAGGCCATAAAATCTGAGAGAGGATTGATACCTCCATTTTGCATCATGCTTTTATGTCAATATTTATTGCATTATGGGCTGTTATTTCACGTTATGTCACAATACTTATGGCTATTCTCTCTTATTTTACAAGGTTTACATGAAGAGGGAGAATGCCGGCAATGGAATTCAGGTTGGAAAAGGAGCAAATATTGAAGGACTATTCTGCAAACTCCAAAAGTCCTGAAACTCCACGGAATACCTTAAAATAAATAAAGAAAAATCGTCGCCAAAGATGAAGGCCAGGGGGCCCACACCCTGCTCACGAGGGTGGGGGGCGCGCCCCCCCTGGGCGCCCCCCCTACCTTATGGCCCCCCTGGTGGCTCTCCGACGCCCATCTTCTCCTATATGAAGTCTTTCGATGAGAAAAAAAATAGAAGGCAACCTTTCGGGACGAGACTCCGCCGCCACGAGGCGGAACCTTGGCGGAACCAATCTACGGCTCTGGCAGAGCTGTTCTGCCGGGGACACTTCCCTCCGAGAGGGGGAAATCATCACCATCGTCATCACCAACGCTCCTCTCATCGGGAGAGGGCAATCTCCATCAACATCTTCACCAGCACCATCTCATATCCCAACCCTAGTTCATCTCTTATATCCAATTCTTATCTCCAAGTCCGGGATTGGTGCTAGTAGGTTGCTAGTACTGTTGATTACTCCTTGTAGTTGATGCTAGTTGGTTTATTTGGTGGAAGATCATATGTTCAGATCCTTTATGCACATTATTACCCCTCTGATTATGAACATGAATATGATTTGTGAGTAGTTACGTTTGTTCCTGTGGACAAGGGAGAAGTCTTGCTATTAGTAGTCATGTGAATTTGGTATTCGTTCGATATTTTGATAAGATGTATGTTGTCTAACCTCTAGTGGTGTTATGTGAACGTCAACTACATAACACTTCACCCTTATTTGGGCCTAGAGGAAGGCATTGGGAAGTAATAAGTAGATGATGGGTTGCTAGAGTGACAGAAGCATAAACCCTAGTTTATGCGTTGCTTCGTAAGGGGCTGATTTGGATCCATATGTTTCATGCTATGGTTAGTTTTACCTTAATACTTTTGTTGTAGTTGCGGATGCTTGCAATAGAGGTTAATCATAAGTGGGATGCTTGTTCAAGTAAGAACAACACCCAAGCACCGGTCCACCCACATATCAAATTATCAAAGTACCGAACGCGAATCATATGAGCGTGATGAAAACTAGCTTGGCATTATTCCCATCTGTCCTCGGGAGCGCTTTTCCTATTATAAGAGTTCGTCCAGGCTTGTCCTTTGCTACAAAAAGGATTGGGCCACCTTCCTGAACTTTATTTACTTTTGTTACTTGTTGCTTGTTACAATTTATCTTATCACAAAACTATCTGTTACCACTTATTTCAGTACTTGCAGAGAATACCTTACTGAAAACTGCTTATCATTTCCTTCTGCTCCTCATTGGGTTCGACACTCTTACTTATCGAAAGGACTACGATAGATCCCCTATACTTGTGGGTCATCAAGACTCTTTTCTGGCGCCGTTGCCGGGGAGTGAAGCGCCTTTGGTAGGTGGAATTTGGTAAGGAAAAATTTATTTAGTGTGCTGAAATTTTCTATCACTTGTTACTATGGAAAGTAATTGTCCGAGGGGCTTGTTCGGGGTATCTTCACTCCGTCCAGTTGAGCAAAGAGTTGCTCCTCAACCTAATGAACCTATTGAAAAGGAAACTCCTTTTCAGGTTCCTTCGGGTTTGATGGAAAAACTGCTAGCTAACACTTTTACAGGAGATGGAACAATGCATCCTGATGAACATCTATGCTATATGGATGATGTTTGTGGACTATTTAAGCTTGCAGGTATACCTGATGATGTTGTTAAGAACAAGGCCTTCCCTTTATCTTTGAAGGGAGACGCATTGACATGGTATAGGCTCTGTGATGATATGAGATCATGGAACTATAGAAGATTGAAATTGGAATTTCATCAAAAGTATTACCCTATGCATCTTGTTCATCGTGATCGCAATCATATATATAATTTTTGGCCTCACGAAGGAGAAAGCACCGCTCAAGCTTGGGGAAGGCTTAAATCAATGTTATATTCATGCCCCAATCATTAGATCCCAAGAGAAATAATTATGCAAAGTTTTTATGCTTGGCTTTCTGATAACAATCGCACCATGCTCGATACTTCTTGTGCTGGCTCTTTTATGATGAAGCCTATTGAATTTAGATGGAATCTATTGGATAGAATTAAACGCAACTCTGAAGATTGGGACCTCGACGAAGGTAAGGAGTCAGGTATGACACCCAAGTTTGATTGTGTTAAATCTTTTATGGATACCGACATTTTCCTTCAGTTTAGCACTAAATATGGACTTGACTCTGAGATAGTAGCTTCTTTCTGTGAATCTTTTGCTACTTATGTTGATCTCCCCAAGGAGAAGTGGTTTAAATATCATCCTCCCATAGAAGTAAAAGTAGCTGCACCTATTAAAGTTGAAGAAAAGACTGTCACTTACAATGATCCTATTGTTCCCACTTCTTATGTTGAGAAACCACCTTTTCCTGTTAGAATGAAGGATCATGCTAAAGCTTCAACTGTTGTCCATAAAAGCAATATTAGGACTTATACACCACCTAAGCAAGTCAAAGTAGAACCCAATATTGCTATTGTTAAAGATCTCTTGTCTGATAATATTGATGGGCATGTTATTCAATTCTCTGGTGAAACTGCTAGAATTGCTAAACCCTGTGATAGAGATAAACATAGACCTGTGGTAGGCGTGCCTGTTATTTCTGTTAAAATAGGAGATCATTGTTATCATGGCATATGTGATATGGGTGCCAGTGCTAGTGTTATACCCATTGACTTATACAAAGAAATTATGCATGAAATTGCACCTGCTGAGTTAGAAGAAATTGATGTCACAATTAAACTTGCCAATAGAGATACTATATCTCCAATAGGAATTGTTAGAGATGTTGAAGTCTTGTGTGGGAAAACCAAATATCCCGCTTATTTTCTTGTTCTTGGTTCTCCACAAGATAGCTTTTGTCCCCTTATATTTGGTAGACCGTTCTTGAATACTGTTAATGCTAAGATAGACTGCGAAAAGAATGTTGTTACTATTGGCTTGGATGATATGGTTCATGAGTTTAATTTCTCTAAATTTAGTAAACAACATCGTGAGGAAGAATTGCCTAGTAAGGACGAAATTATTGGTCTTGCTTCTATTGCCGTACCTCCTAGTGATCCTTTAGAACACTATTTGTTAGACCATGAAAATGATATGTTCATGAATGAAAGAAGGGAAATAGATGAAGTATTCTTTAAACAGGAACCTATTCTGCAACACAATTTGCCTGTTGAAATCCTAGGGGATCCTCCTCCACCCAAGGGTGATCCCGTGTTTGAGCTTAAACCGTTGCCTGATAATCTTAAATATGCTTATCTTGATGAAAAGAAAATATATCTTGTCATTATTAGGGCTAACCTTTCAGAGCATGAAGAAGAAAGATTACTGAAAACTCTGAAAAAGCACCGTGCTGCTATTGGATATACTCTGGATGATCTTAAGGGCATCAGTCCCACTCTATGTCAACATAAAATAAATTTGGAAGCTGATGCCAAACCAGTTTGTGATCCTCAACGACGTTTGAATCCTAAAATGAAAGAAGTGGTAAGAAAGGAAATACTCAAGCTTCGGAGGCGGTATAATTCATCCGTTCTTTGATAGTCGGTGGGTAAGTCCTGTCCATTGTGTCCCTAAGAAGGGAGGTATTACTGTTGTCCCTAATGATAAAGATGAATTGATTCCGCAAAGAATCATCACATGTTATAGGATGGTAATTGATTTCCGCAAATTAAATAAGGAAACTAAGAAAGATCATTACCCGTTACCTTTTATTGATTAAATGCTAGAAAGATTATGCAAACATACACACTATTGCTTTCTAGATGGTTATTCCGGTTTTTCTCAAATACCTATGTCAGCTAAGTATCAATCAAAGACTACTTTTACATGCCCTTTTGGTACTTTTGCTTATAGGCGTATGCCTTTTGGTTTATGTAATGCACCTGCTACCTTTCAAAGATGCATGATGGCTATATTCTCTGACTTTTGAGAGAAAATTTGTGCGGTTTTTATGGACGAATTTTCCGTCTATGGTTCCTCTTTTGATGATTGCTTGAGCAATCTTGCTCGAGTTTTGCAGAGATGTGAAGAAACTAATCTTGTCTTGAATTGGGAAACATGCCACTTTATGGTTAATGAAGGTATTGTCTTGGGGCACAAAGTTTCTGAAAGAGGTATTGAAGTTGATAAAGCCAAGGTTGATGCTATTGAAAAGATGCCATATCCCAAGGACATCAAAGGTATAAGAAGTTTCCTTGGTCACGCCGGATTTTATAGGAGGTTCATTTAGGACTTCTCAAAAATCCCTCGGCCCCTGACTAATTTATTACAAAAAGATGTACCATTTGTTTTTGATGATGATTGCGTAGAAGCATTTGAAATACTTAAGAAAGCATTAGTCTCTGCACCTGTTGTTCAGCCACCTGATTGGAATTTACCCTTTGAAATTATGTGTGATGCTAGTGATTATGCTGTAGGTGCTGTTCTAGGACAAAGAGTCGATAAGAAATTAAATGTTATCCATTATGCTAGTAAGACTCTAGACAATGCTCAAAGAAATTATGCTACTACCGAAAATGAACTTTTAGCAGTTGTATTTGCTTGTGATAAATTCAGACCCTATATTGTTGATTCTAAAGTAACTATTCACACTGATCATGCTGCTATTAAATATCTTTTGGAAAAGAAAGATGCAAAACCTAGACTTATTAGATGGGTTCTCCTGCTGCAAGAATTTGATTTGCATATCATTGATAGAAAAGGAGCTGAGAACCCCATTGCAGACAACTTATCTAGGTTAGAGAATGTTCTTTATGACCCACTACGTATTGATGATAGCTTTCCTGATGAACAATTAAATGTCATAAGTACTTCTCGTATCACTCCATGGTATGTTGATTATGCTAATTATATTGTTGCTAAATTTATACCGCCTAGCTTCACATACCAACAAAAGAAAAAGTTTTTCTATGACTTGTGACATTACTTTTGGGATGACCCACATCTTTATAAAGAAGGAGTAGATGGTGTTATTAGACGTTGTGTACCTGAGCATGAACAGAAACAGATCCTACGCAAGTGTCACCCCGAAGCTTATGGAGGACACCACGCTGGAGATAGAACTGCACATAAGGTATTACAATCCGGTTTTTATTGGCCTACTCTCTTCAAGGATGCCCGTAAGTTTGTGATGTCTTGCGATGAATGTCAAAGAATTGGTAATATTAGTAGACGCCAAGAAATGCCTATGAATTATTAACTTGTTATTGAACCATTTGATGTTTGGGGCTTTGATTATATGGGACCTTTTCCTGCCTCTAATGGATATACTCATATTTTAGTTGCTGTTGATTACGTCAGTAAGTGGGTAGAGTCTATTCCAACTAGTAGTGCTGATCATAACACTTCTATTAAAATGCTTAAGGAAGTTATTTTTCCGAGGTTTGGAGTCCCTAGATATTTAATGACTGACAGCGGTTCACACTTTATTCATGGTGCTTTCCGTAAGATGCTTGCTAAATATGACGTTAATCATAGAATTGCATCTCCATATCACCCGCAGTCTAGTGGTCAAGTAGAATTGAGCAATAGAGAGCTCAAATTAATTTTGCAAAAGACTATCAATAGGTCTAGGAAGAATTGGTCCAAGAAACTTGATGATGCATTATGGGCCTATAGAACTGCATATAAGAATCCTATGGGTATGTCTCCGTATAAAATGGTTTATGGAAAAGCTTGTCACTTACCTCTCGAACTAGAACATAAGGCATACTGGGCTATTAAAGAGCTCAACTATGATTTCAAACTTGCCGGTGAGAAGAGGTTATTTGATATTAGCTCACTTGATGAATGGAGAACCGAAGCTTATGAAAATGCCAAGTTGTTCAAAGAAAAGGTTAAAAGATGGCATGACAAAAGGATACAAAAGCGTGAGTTTAATGTAGGTAATTATGTATTGCTGTACAACTCTCGTTTAAGATTTTTTTGCAGGAAAACTTCTCTCTAAATGGGAAGGTCCTTACGTTATCGAGGAGGTCTATCGTTCCTGTGCCATAAAAATCAACAACTTCGTAGGCACAAATCCGAAGGTGGTAAACGGTCAAAGGATAAAACACTATATCTCAGGTAATCCTATAAATGTTGAAACTAATATTATTGAAACCGTAACCCCGAAGGAATACATAAAGGACACTTTACAGAATGTTCCAGACTCCGAAAAGGAATAGGTATGTGGTACGGTAAGTAAACCGACTCCAAAACAATTTTTAAGGCAATATTTCTCCGTTTTGGAATATTTAGAAAAATAGAAAAATAAGTAGCAGTCCGGGGAGGACACGAGGCCTCCACGAGGGTGGAGGGCGCGCCCTACCCCCTGGGCCTGACCCCCTACCTCGTGAGCACCTCGTGTGCCCTCCGGACTCCGTTTCCTTGCACGATACGTATTTTGGTCAGTAAAAATTCATTATATATACTCCCGAAGGTTTTGACTCCCGTACCATGCAAATCTCCCCTGTTCTAGTTTCGAGCTGTTTTTCTGACAGGTCTAGATCATCATGATGACCCCAAGTGAATCCAAGGACAAGTTCTTCGAGAAGGTGATCAACCCTTACCTCGCGGAGGTGCTGCGACACCCTCAAACCGTTGAGATGCGTGATGGGTTGCTGCACATCCGCGATGTTGAGGGACCAAAGGGAACCGGAAGCGTGGAGTTGAGGCTCGAAGCAATGGAGCAACAAGTTTTCAAGTGCCAGGGGATGGTGGAGCGTGGAATCAACGCTACCCACAAGATGCTCACGGAGTTCACCAACAACTACGAGCCGGATGCCATGAAGACTGAGGAAGCCATCTTCAAGCTACATGAGAAGATCGAGCACCTCCAAGCCCAAATCTATGATCTGCAAAACTAAAACTGTGAGTATGAATATAGATTCAAAAGGATGAGTTTGGCTGCAGATTTGAGGATTCCGGAGACTCGATCATCCTTCTATGATGGTGAGCCTATGCCATGGAAGGTGGACGACAAGCTTGCATCATCAACAACACCTCCACCGCCAACAACAAAGAAGGAAACATAATCACATGGGTATGGGCACTCCCCTTGGCAACTGCCAAGCTTGGGTGAGGTGCCATGGTATCGTATCACCATCACAACTCCTATCTTTACCGTTTTTCTTAGTTCAATCCTTTTAGTATTATCTTGATTTAGTAGAATAAAATCATGGCATGATCTAGTTTTGAGTTTTGCTTTATGATCCTTCTTTGTAATCAAGTCCGTGAGCTATATAATAAAGATTAGTGTTGAGTAAAGGGCTTGAGTATTTTGCGATGATCTTGGGTGATTAGAAGAAAACGAATAAAAAGAATCAAAGAGTTCATATTGATCTTAGTGAAAGTAATGACTTCACATAGAAAGAGTATGATGATTAAAAGTTGTTGGGAGTTGGCAAATATAGCTTTGGTCATCGTTGCAATTAATAGGAAGTAATAAGGAAAGAGAGGTTTCACATATAGATATATTATCATTGACATCTTTTATGATTGGGAGCACTCATTAAAATATGACATGCTAAAGAGTTGATGTTGGACAAGGAAGACAACATACTGAGTTATGTTTTCTTACATCTGAGATAAAGTATGTTGTCATGGATACTCTACCGTGTCGAGCTTGCCTTTCCCCCTCATGCTAGCCAAATTCTCAGCACTAAGTAGAAATAGTACTTGTGCTTCCAAATACCCTTAAACCAGTTTTGCCATGAGAGTCCACCATATCTACCTATGGATTGAGTAAGATCCTTCAAGTAAGTTGTCATCGGTGCAAGCAATAAAAATTGCTCTTTAAATATGCATGACTTATTAGTGTAGAGAAATAAGCTTTGTACGAACTTGTTGTGGACGCAATAAAAGCGACGGACTGCATAATAAAGGTTCACATACAAGGGGCAATATAAAGTGATGTTCTTTTGCATTAAGATTTTGTGCATCAACCCTAAACACGCATGACAACCTCTGCTTCCCTCTGCGAAGGGCCTATCTTTTATTATTATCCTCTACCTTATGCAAGAGTCACGGTGATCTTCACCTTTCCTTTTTCATTTTATCCTTTGGCAAGCTCAGCATGTTGGAAAGAACATGATATATATATCTAATTGGATGTGGGGGAGCATGAGTTGTTATTGTTGACATTACCCTTGAGGTAAAAGGTTGTGGGGCAAAACTATAAGCCCCTATCTTTCTCTGTGTCCGATTAAAACTCCGTAACCACAAGTATTGCGTGAGTGTTAGCAATTATGAAGGACTAAGTGATAGTTGAGTATGTGGACTTGCTTTTAAGCTCTGACATAGACTCTTTCCGATGTAATGATAAATTGCAATTGCTTTAATGAAAGAGGGTATAATTTGTTGGTGCCCAATAAGGTTTCTGATTCATACTTTGGCTTTGTGAGAAGATCATCACTTGAACATGAGTAATCATATGACAAAATATATTTATGTTGCTGTTATAGAAATAATCATGATGCCTTCATGTCCGTATTTTAGTTTTATCGACGCCTCTACCTCTAAACATGAGGACATATTTATTGTTATCGGCTTTTCGCTTGAGGACAAGCGAGGTCTAAGCTTGGGGGAGTTGATACATCCATTTTGCATCATGCTTTTATGTCAATATTTATTGCATTATGGGCTGTTATTTCACGTTATGTCACAATACTTATGGCTATTCTCTCTTATTTTACAAGGTTTACATGAAGAGGGAGAATGCCGGCAGCTAGAATTCTGGGCTGGAAAAGGAGCAAATATTGAAGGACTATTCTACACAACTCCAAAAGTCCTGAAACTCCACGGAATACCTTAAAATAAATAAAGAAAATCATCGCCAAAGATGAAGGCCAGGGGGCCCACACCCTTCTCAAGAGGGTGGGGGGCTCCCCCCTAGGCGCGCCCCCTACCTCGTGGGCCCCTTGGTGGCTCTCCGACACCCATCTTCTCCTATATGAAATCCTTCGATGAGAAAAAAATAGAAGGCAACCTTTCAGGACGAGACTCCGCCGCCACGAGGCGGAACCTTGGCCGAACCAATCTAGGGCTCCGGCAGAGCTGTTCTGCCGGGGACACTTCCCTCCGGGAGGGGGAAATCATCACCATCGTCATCACCAACGCTCCTCTCATCAGGAGAGGGCAATGTCCATCAACATCTTCACCAGCACCATCTCATCTCCAAACCCTAGTTCATCTCTTGTATCCAATTCTTATCTCCAAGTCCGAGATTGGTGCTAGTAGGTTGCTAGTAGTGTTGATTACTCCTTGTAGTTGATGCTAGTTGGTTTATTTGGTGGAAGATCATATGTTCAGATCCTTTATGCACATTATTACCCCTCTGATTATGAACATGAATATGCTTTGTGAGTAGTTATGTTTGTTCCTGAGGACAAGGGAGAAGTCTTGCTATTAGTAGTCATGTGAATTTGGTATTCGTTCGATATTTTGATAAGATGTATGTTGTCTAACCTCTAGTGGTGTTATGTGAACGTCGACTACATAACACTTCACCATTATTTGGGCCTAGTGGAAGGTATTGGAAAGTAATAAGTAGATGATGGGTTGCTAGAGTGACAAATGCTTAAACCCTAGTTTATGCGTTGCTTCGTAAGGGGCTGATTTGGATCCATATGTTTCATGCTATGGTTAGGTTTACCTTAATACTTTTGTTGTAGTTGCGGATGCTTGCAATAGAGGTTAATCATAAGTGGGATGCTTGTTCAAGTAAGAACAGCACCCAAGCACCGGTCCACCCACATATCAAATTATCAAAGTACAGAACGCAAATTATATGAGCGTGATGAAAACTAGCTTGACGATATTCCCATGTGTCCTCGGGAGCGCTTTTCCTATTATAAGAGTTCGTCCAGGCTTGTCCTTTGCTACAAAAAGGATTGGGCCACCTTGCTGCACTTTATTTACTTTTGTTACTTGTTGCTTGTTACAATTTATCTTATCACAAAACTATCTGTTACCACTTATTTCAGTACTTGCAGAGAATACCTTGCTGAAAACCGCTTATCATTTCCTTCTGCTCCTCGTTGGGTTCGACACTCTTACTTATCGAAAGGACTATGATAGATCCCCTATACTTGTGGGTCATCAAGGATCCATGTATGAAAACAAAGTGTAGACTTTGGAAGAACTACTTGATGGTCGTAAGGCTGCTGGGTACAGATGGATTTTAAAAGGTAAGACAGACAATGATGGTATGTGTCACCATTAAGAAAGCTCGACTTATCACTAAGACATTTTCCGACAAGTTCAAGGAGTTGACTACGATGGGAATTTCTCACTCGTATTGATGCTAAGAGTTTGTTGGAATTATATTAGTAGTTACTGCATTATTGATGAAATCTTGCAGATAGGATGTCAAAACATTGTTTCCTGGACAATTTTCTTGAGGAAAGGTTGTATGTGATACAACCAGAAGGTTTTGTCAATCCTAAAAGATGCTAACAAGTATGCAAAGCTCCAGCAATCCTTATAAGGACTAGAGTAAGCATCTTGGAGTTGGAATATACACTTTGATGAGATGATCAAAGATTTTGGGTTTATACAAAGTTTATGAGAAACTTGTATTTCCAAAGAAGTGAGTGGGAGCACTACATAATTTCTAATGAGTATATGTTGTTGACATATTGCTGATCGGAAATGATGTAGAAATTCTGGAAAGCATATAGGGTTGTTTGAAAGGTGTTTTCAATGAAAAAACCTGGATTAAGCTACTTGAACATTGAGCAACAAGATCTATAAGGATAGATAAAAAAGCTTAATAGTACTTTCAAATGAATACATACAGTGACAAGATTTTGAAGGAGTTCAAAATAGATCAGGAAAGAAGGAGTTCTTGGCTGTGTTATAAGGTGTGAGTATTGAGTAAGACTCAAGACCTGACCATGACAGAAGAGAGAGACATGACAAAGGTCGTACCCTATGCTTTAGACGTAGGCTCTACAGTATGCTATGCTGTGTACCGCACCTGAAGTGTGCCTTGCCATGAGTCAGTCAAAGGGTACAAGAGTGATCCAGGAATGGATCACAGGACAGTGGTCAAAGTTATCCTTAGTAAGTAGTGGACTAAGGAATTTTCTCGATTATGGAGGTGGTAAAAAAAGTTCGTCGTAAAGGGTTATGTCGATGCAAACTTTGATACTAATCTGGATGACTATGAGTAGTAAACCGTATTCATATAGTAGAACAGTTATTTGGAATAGCTCCAAATAGCCCGTGGTAGCTACATCTACAAGATGACATAGAGATTTGTAAAGCACACACGGATCTGAAAGGTTCAGACCCGTTGACTAATAACCTCTCTCACAAGCGAGATATGATCAAACCCCATGGGTGTTGGTTTCATTACAAGATTATTGACTCTAGTGCAAGTGGGATACTGTTGGAAATATGCCCTAGAGGCAATAATAAAATGGTTATTATTATATTTCCTTGTTCATGATAATTGTCTATTGTTCACGCTATAATTGTATTAATTGGAAACCGCAATACATGTGTGAATACATAGACCACAACATGTCCCTAGTGAGCCTCTAGTTGACTAGCTCGTTGATCAATAGATGGTTATGGTTTCCTAACCATGGACATTGGATGTCATTGATAACGGGATCACATCATTAGGAGAATGATGTGATGGACAAGACCCAATCCTAAGGATAGCACAAGATCATGTAGTTCGTTTGCTAAGAGCTTTTCTAATGTCAAGTATCATTTCCTTAGACCATGAGATGTGCAACTCCCGGATACCGTAAGAATGCTTTGGGTGTACCAAACGTCATAACATAACTGGGTGGCTATAAAGGTGCACTACAGGTATCTCCAAAAGTGTCTGTTGAGTTGGCACGAATCGAGACTAGGATTTGTCACTCCGTATGACGGAGAGGTATCTCTGGGCCCACTCGGTAATGCATCATCATAATGAGCTCAATGTGACTAAGGAGTTAGTCACGGGATCATGCGTTACAGAACGAGTAAAGAGACTTGCTGGTAACGAGATTGAACGAGGTATTGGGATACCGACGATCGAATCTCGGGCAAGTAACATACCGGTGGACAAAGGGAATTGTATACGGGATTGATTGAATCCTTGACATCGTGGTTTATCCGATGAGATCATCGTGGAACATGTGGGAGCCAACATGGGTATCCAGATCCCGCTGTTGGTTATTGGCCGGAGAACATCTCGGTCATTTCTACATGGTTCCCGAACCCGTAGGGTCTACACACTTAAGGTTCGGTGACGCTAGAGTTGTTATGGGAAATTGTATGTGGTTACCGAAGGTTATTTGGAGTCCCAGATGAGATCCTGGATGTCACAAGGAGTTCCGGAATGGTCCGGAGGTGAAGATTTATATATGGGAAGTCCAGTTTCAGTTGCCGGAATGGTTTCGGGGGTTATCAGTATTGTACCGGGACCACTGAAAGGTGTCCGGAGGTCCATCGGGTGGGGCCACCTGCCCCGGGGGACTTAATGGGCTGAATATGGGACGGAACCAGCCCCCTAGTGGGCTCGTGCACCCCCCAAGGGCCCAAGGCGCCTAGGGTTTGGAAACCCTAGGGGAGGGGGGGGGGTGAGGGAGTCCTGGACTAGGGGGTGTCCGGACAGCCGGACTATCATCGTCCGCCGGACTCCAAGACTACGAAGATACAAGATTGAAGACTCCGTCCCGTGTCCGGATGGGACTTTCCTTGGCTGGAAGGCAAGCTTGGCGAAACGGATATGTAGATCTCCTACCATTGTAACCGACTCTGTGTAACCCTAGCCTCCTCCGGTGTCTATATAAACCAGAGGGCTTTAGTCCGTAGGACAACATACATTACAACAATCATACCATAGGCTAGCTTTAGGGTTTAGCCTCCTTGATCTCGTGGTAGATCCACTCTTGTACTACCCATATCATCAATATTAATCAAGCGGGGCGTGGGTTTTACCTCCATCAAGAGGGCCCAACACAGGTAAAACATCGTGTCCCTCGTCTCCTGTTACCATCCGCCTAGACGCACGCTTTGGGACCCCCTACCGAGATCCGCCGGTTTGACACGACATTGGTGCTTTCATTGAGAGTTCCTCCGTGTCGCCACCGATAGGCTCGATGGCATCTTCAGCCAACAACGCTGTCCAGCTTGAGACTTTTCTCCGCATGATCTTCATATTCGGCGGCCAAGCCTGCGGGCTAATTCCTTGGCCATCCGGAGCAGATCGAAGCTACGCCCGCCATCGTCGATTCGAAGCCTAAACTTCACGGCCGACATCCGCGGGACTTGATCTTCGACGTGCTCGAGCCAAAGCCAAGCGCCGCCGACTTGTTATGATGGGCATGATCTAGCTCTGCCGCCAACAATGCCTTGGTGGCGCTGCACGAATCCGCTTGCCTTTAGTCCGGAGCCGATCGCCAGACGAGGATCGGTGGATGGACACCACCTCGGGGCTTCAACTTCCACGGCGATGGAGCCGAACGCCAATCTTGTCCCTCGCGAAACTCGTGATTCCGAGGTGCCGGACTCCTTGCCGGACTCTGGACCTCCCACGCCCCTACCAATCGAATCGGATTGGGCGCCGTTTATGGAATTCACCGCCGCGGACATCTTCCAATACTCGCCTTTTGGCGACATCCTAAATTCGCTAAAGCATCTCTCGTTATCGGAGAGCCACGCGGATTATCGCCAGATGGTTGGGATCTGGACGGCGAAGAAATTCAGAGCCCACCCACCACCCACTTTGTAGCCACCGCCGACGATCTAACCAACATGCTAGACTACGACTCAAGACATCGACGCTATGGACGACGATGCCGGAAACGAGAACCAGCGCCTACAGGCACCGGAAGACCACCTCGTCATACGACATATACATGGTGGACACCCCAAAAGACGGGGACGACGAAGAAACAGCGGAGGCAGATTCTTTAAAGAAACAACCCAAGCGCCGGCGTTAGCGGCTCCGCTCTAAATCCCGCCACAGCAAGAATGGAGATTTCGGCACAGGAGATAATAATACCCCAGAAAGTGCCAAAGACAACCAACTCCAGCAGGACTCAGCGCAGGAGGATGCAGAAGCAAGCCCTCACGAGAGGGCGGCAGACGAGGAGGTTGAGGATTATAACTATATGCCTCCCTCCAAAGACGAGGCAAGCCTCAACGACGACGAATTCGTCGTGCCCGAGGATCCCATCGAACAAGAGCGTTTTAAACACAGGCTTATCGCCACGGCAAATAGCCTAAAGAAAAAGCAGCAGCAGCTTCAAGCTGATCAGGACCTGCTGGCCGATCGATGGACCGAGGTCCTCGCGGCCGAAGAGTATAAACTCAAACGCCTCTCAAAAGCTACCTAAGACGCAAGCTGCTCCCCGATTAGAGGAGGAAGCATACATACCTCCATCACCAACAAGACGATACGGTGACCGACCACCCGTGGTCGCGACAGAGAGGCATCCAGGCCCCCAACTAAGACCATACCCCGGCATCACTCCAAAAGTAGAAGCCAAGAGGGAACGCGCCGGACTTGCGAGATATATTGGAGGACGAAGCAAGGCAATCCAGATCCATCTACGGATCACGTGGGCGCCCCATGACCCATGACGAATACCGTCGCGCCGGATACAATAACCCGGCGAGGCGAACACAATGCATAACGCTCTCTCGAGCTGCGTCGTGATATTGCTCAATACAGAGGTGCCGCACACCCGCTATGCTTCACTGACGAAGTAATGGAACATCAAATCCCTGAAGGGTTTAAGCCCGTAAACATTGAATCCTACGATGGCACAACAGACCCTGCGGTTTGGGTCGAAGATTATCTTCTCCACATCCATATGGCCCGCGGCGACGATCTCCATGCCATCAAGTATCTCCCACTCAAGCTTAAAGGACCAGCTCGGCATTGGCTTAACAGCTTGCCCGCAGAGTCAATTGGGTGTTGGGAAGACACGAAGCCGCATTCCTCGACAACTTCCGTGGCACGCGTATAAAGCGACCACCAGACGCCGATGACCTAAGCCACATCATTCAGCAGCCAGACGAATCGGCCGGACAATTCTGGACACGGTTCTTGACAAAGAAAAATCAAATCATCGACTGTCCGGGTGCAGAGGCCCTTGTAGCCTTCAAACATAACATCCGCGACGAATGGCTAGCCCGGCACCTGGGACAAGAAAAGCCGAAATCCATGGCAGCCCTCACATCATTAATGACCCGCTTTTGCGCGGGAGAGGATAGCTGGCTAGCTCGCAGCAACAATCTCCGTAAAAATTCTGGCAGACCGGATACCAAGGACAACAACGGCAGGTCACGTCGAAACAAAAACAAACGCCACATTAACGGCGAGGATAAGGAGGATACGGCAGTCAACGCCGGATTCCGAGGCTCTAAACCCGGTCAACGGAAGAAGCCATTCAAAAGAACCACTCCGGGTCCGTCCAATCTGGACCGAATACTCGACCGCTTATGCCAGATACATGGCACCCCTGAAAAGCCAGCTAATCACACTAATAGAGATTGCTGGGTGTTCAAGCAGGCAGGTAAGTTAATTGCCGAAAAAAACGACAAGGGGCTAAACAACGACGACGAGGAGGAGACCCGACCGTCAAACAATAGAGGACAGAAGGGTTTTCCCCCACAAGTGCGGACGGTGAATATGATTTACGCGACCCATATACCCAAGAGGGAGAGGAAGCACGCACTAAGGGACGTCTATCCGATGGAGCCAGTCGCCCCGAAGTTCAACCCATGGTCCTCTTGTCCGATCACTTTCGATCGCAGAGACCATCCGACTAGCATACGCCATGGCGGATTCACCGCATTGGTTCTAGACCCAATCGTCGATGGATTTCACCTCACGAGAGTCCTGATGGACGGCGGTAGTAGCCTGAACCTGCTTTATCAGGATACAGTGCGCAAGATGGGCATAGACCCTCAAGGATTAAACCTACAAAGACAACCTTTAAAGGTGTCATACCAGGTGTGGAAGCTAACTATGCAGCTCGACCACACTAGAAGTGGTCTTGGATCCCGGACAATTTCCGAGCGAGGAGTTAATCTTCGACATAGTCCCGTTTAGCGGCGGCTATCACGCTCGCTTGGACGAACCGCTTGCAAAGTTCAACGCGTGCCGCATTATGCATACCTAAAGCTCAAGATGCCAGGCCCTCGCGAGTCATCACGGTCAACGGAATACGGAACGCCCTCCGAACGGAGGAACATACAATGACTTCATGGCGTAAGCTGAGCAGCCTTTTAAAGCAATTCTCGAGTCCGGCCGTTAAACAGCCGGATACAGCAAAACACGCCCGAAGCAATTCCAACCAAGACCACCTGGTGCGATCAGAGCATGCGTAGCAATGCGGCCCCAACCCCCGCCCTCGCATGATTGCAAGAACAACCCTCCGTGTACATCATTACGCCTTGGAGATACCATGGGCGCAGGGGAAGGGGCACGATCACAATGGACCCAGAGTGCGGTTCGACCACACAAGGGGCTCGCAAGTGTGCCCCCCTTTTTTTATTCTCATTTTCCTTCTTTGTGTACACAGGACTCCGTTCACCAGAGGCCCTATCCGGCGGTGAACCTGCCGAACTCATGATATAACAGTCAGGGAAGAAAGAAGGCTGCGATGAACACTCAGGTGGTCTCAATTACGAGCATTAAATTCAATTATACACACCAAGTCCGCAGCTCACCCCTGGAGGGGGACATGTTTAATTAGTCCAAATCCCTTGCTTACCGCACTATTTGTATCAGTCCGCATTCATAGCAGACCTTCTTTTATAAATAATGCAACACCTTTTTGACTGCAATTACATTACCTTTTATATATATGTTCATTACATGACATCTTGCACCCGTATGTTTTGGTACGGCCTAATACACCAGGGGCTTATGTTCCCCACATTATGGTGTGATAAGTCCGAACACTTCCATAAGTGCGGCACCCCGAACTTATAGCATTATATGAATCGGCTCCGAATCATGTCTTGGGTCAATAGTTGGGTTTGCCCGGCTCCCACGTTTTGGTGCCTTACATTCCGTTCTGTCGGCTAAGGTGGCACTGGGAGAACCACTGCGATTGCACCCCGATTGAGCCGGGCGAGCGCCTCAGTGGAGAAAGCTAAAACTGACCGGCATGATAAGGCGAGAGACTGGTCGCTGTTCGAGAGGTTTTTTTCGGGTCCTTAAAGACTCACGCCGCTTTGAGCGAAGTTCCGGACCATGTCCGACGAAGGTGTGGATAGCGCCCCGGATTCGGCCTTCCGAATACCAGGGGCTTCGCCGAAATTTAAAATTATAGAATTCTATGGCTAAGTGAGAGTGTTCAAGCATTATAAGTCCGGTCGCCTTGTTCGTTGTGTTGAGCGCCTCCCTAGATGGACCCAAAAATGGGAACAAGAGTGCTCAAGTTTATCCCGAACACCCCAGCACTCGTGGCTTGGGGGCTGAAGCCAACGACTTGCCATCTCTCAGATTTTATAAAATGGCCGCACAGAAGGTAATATTTTAAATTAAAACAAGCGTTGCACAAGGCGCATATGAACGAAGTTTTCAGCGCACAGGATAATACATGGCGAGTTTACTCAAAGATTACATTTCTAGGGCACTCATCCGCAATATCGCGGGCTCCCTTCAGGACAGTTTTATAATACATTTCGGGCGTACGATACTCCTTGCCCGGTGGCGGTGGGTCCGTGAGAAGCTTCTCGCATCCAACCTGCCCCAATGCACCTTTGTGCGGGCAAGGGCCGACGAGCACCTTCAATACAAAGGAGCGCTTGATGACCTCCACCTGTGGGCACGATCCACCAGCCGCCAGACGAGGTCAAGAAGCTCCTCAGCATGGCCTGTCCAGCCCACACCGGACTATAAGGCCCTTCATGGCCTCCTCGGCTACCTTGTGGAGTTCAACCACCGCTTCACCGGTCGCTGGGGGCACGGATGGCGGCCTCAGCCGTCTTCGAGACCAGAAGACCTTCTCCGCCGAGATCCCTCCTCGACACGATAGGATGCGGCGGCATCGGACGCACTACGCGGCAGATCTGCAAACGCCCCTGGAGAGCTCCGAATGCGGGTAAGTGTCAGGCAGTTTACATTAACATGCCTGCTTTGCATGAAAAATGCCTTACCCGCCGCTATCTTCTTTACATCTTCAACCTCCTAAAGGGCCTTACGGGCCTCGGCCTTGGCAGACTTGGCACTTTCAAGAGCCGAGGCAAGCTCGGACTCGAGTCTTGAGTCACGCCCAAACTCTCATGCTTTTCCATGAGAGCCCGGAGCTCTTGCCGCATTTCCGCCACCCGTGCCTCCTGCTTTTCTCGCTCTGCTCCACACCAAGATCAAGGCTGCGTTGACGCGACACAGCCTCCTTCGTGGCTGCCACCTCGCTCGTGGCCCCCGCAATACCCATATTATCCTTGTTAATTTTATTGCAACCAAAATCCTTTTCAGAAGGTAACTATTCAAAGTGGTGTTACTCACCTTCTTTGTCCTCGAGGTGCTTCTTGGCATGGCCGAGCTCTTGCTCGGACCGCCGAGATCTGCTTCAAAGACACCGACCTCCATGCATCGGTCTGGCAGAGGTCAAGCAGCGCAGCCTGCAAACCCATATTGACATATTTTAAGCAACCTCACAGATATCTTGTTAGATCCTCATCCGCTTTTCTTTCCAACACCAAACCGAGCATCGTGGCTACTGTCTATGCTGCATTACATTACATAATTTTAACTTCTTACCTCAAAGCCTGTTAGAAGGCTGCTGCAGGCTTCGGTCAGCCCGCTCTTGGCGAGCTAAACCTTCTAAATCACCGCACTCATGATGGTGCGGTGTTCTTCCTCGATGGAAGCACCTTTGAGTGCCTCCAACAAGTTATCCGGCGCCTCCGGTTGGACAGAGGCCGCCGGTGTCACGGTCTTGCCCTTCTTTCGAGGGGGCCGCTTGCCGGACTCTGGAACCACTACGGGTTCCGATGTAGAGTCCGGCGCAAAGTCCGGAGGTTGCTGACGGCGCCCGAGCCTCCTCTGATGGGTCCTCTCGATCCCACCTCGGCGTCCTCGCGGCGCTGGGGTAGAGGCGATGGAAGTGAATCCACATCCGACGGGCTAACGACCCTTCGATGAAGCGGGAGATCATCATCGGCGGACGACGGACGAATGCGGCATTAGAAGGACATTACGCGACATGAAGGAAATTGCATATCAGGGATCCGGATACTTACGATCTTGCCAGACGCCTGGCCCTTGGAGGCCACTCCTCCTCGCCAACGATGGTGTTGGCGAAACTGTCCGGAGGAATAGATCTCCCCCTCTTGGACCCTTCGACCTCCCCTATCGGGGAAGCCTTCCTCTTCTTCTCTCCCTCCTCCGAGAGAGTCCTCTTCCTCCTCCTCGTCTTCGGGGGAGGAGTCCGCCTCGTCCTCGGACGCCTGATTACGGGAACTCTTTCGAGTCCCCGCAGCCACCTTCTTGGCCTTCTTCTCCGCAGCCACCTTCTTGGCCTTCTTCTCCGGCACCACGTGCGGTGCCGAATCAGCAGCCTCTGCTAAACGGGCGCCCACTGGTCTTCGGCATGGGAGCCGGGCTGATGAGCTGCTTGGCCTTCTCCATCCATTCTCACAAAGGAAAAGAGAGATTGAAACCCTCTTAGAATCAGTTTAATTACTACAAGTGTCCCGTGAACGGGTTGAATCACTTACCTCGTCACCGGATGTTTGTGAGCAAAATCCGCGATCTTCCATCGCGGATGCGGGGCTTCGCGCCTTAAACAAAGACCCTCCAGCGCCTTTCGTATGTCGTATCGAAGAGCCCGCTTAGCGCCTGGTGTTGTTCCGGATTGAACTCCCACAGATTGAATGCCCGTTCTTGGCATGGGAGAATCCGGCGGATGAGCATGACCTGGACCACGTCAACGAGCCAGAGCTTATTGCTCACCAGCTTCTGGATGCAGGCTCGGAGTCCCGTCAGCTCCTTCGGATTGCCCCATAGCAAGCCCTTCTCTTTCCAGGAGGTGAGCTGCATGGGGACGCCAGATCTAAACTCGGGGGCCGCCGCCCATGTGGGCTTGCGCGGCTCGGTGATGTAGAACCACCCCGATTGCCACCCCTTGACGGAGTCCACGAAGGCCCCTTCGAGCCAAAGGACGTTGGGAAACTTACCCAACATGGCGCCTCCGCATTCCGCTTGCATGCCCTTCACAACCTTCGGCTTGACGTTGAAGGTCTTGAGCCACAGGCCGAAGTGGGTCCGGATGCAGAGGAAGGCCTCGCACACGACGATAAACTCCGAGATGTTGAGGATGAAGTTTGGCGCCAGATCGTGGAAATACAGGCCGTAGTAAAACATGAGCCCCCGGACGAATGGGTGGAGTGGAAAGCCCAGTCCACGGAGGAAGTGGGGAAGGAAGACGACCCTCTCATGGGGCCGGGGGTAGGGATGAGCTGCCCCTCGTCGGGCAGCCGATCTGCGATATTGCGGAAAGGTATCCGCGCCAAGCAGCTTGGTGATGTGCTCCTCCTTAACGGTGGAGGCCAACCATTTGCCTCCCGCTCCGACATATTCGGAGAAGGTCGGGCGAGATGCGCGAGCTAGGCGTTGGAGCTTGAGTACGCGAGATGGATAAGCAAAGGAGGAAGAAGGCGTAGGTGAGAAGGTAAATCCTTATCCCTTATATATAGGCGGACGAAAACTATGCGTCCCCCACCGGCCTGGTAAAACTCGCTTATCTCCCAAGCGCCACCATCAATGGCGCGGTTGGGTTACCCATGTCCGTATTGATGAGAATCCCGGAATAAGGGGAACACGATCTCTGCTTCGACAAGACGTGCCAAGGAAACCGCTTCGCTAAACGTGCTGAGGTGGTATAATAAAAAACGATTCAAACAAAGGCTTGGTAACGGTGTGATGTCACGCCGCATAATACGTCAGCAGATTGGACTGGTGTACATTTTATTCTCTCTACGGTGGAATGTGGAATTTATTTTCCAGAGCCGGACACTATCCTGGTGTTCATGATCTTCTCTGGATTATTCAAGGGAGGAACCCGCCTTGCAATGCCGAACATTATTGAAAGTGCAACTAATCCCCAGGTGGTTTTGGTAATTAATAACAACATATATATCATTGAACTAATAGTTTCTTGAGAATCATTTCAGAAAGTTCAGTGATATGGGTATGGCAATGACTGAAGAGTGGACCCCTCAAAATGCTAAGGCAAGCATTGGCAAAAGCTCGAGACTCCATTTTTGGTTTAGTGATCCAAGATCACATTGAGTCCATAGGAAAGCCAATACTATTAAAAGGGGATGAGGTTATGATAATGATCTGGTTGCTCAAAGTGCTTAGTGATATATCTCCTAAACTATCAGCAACTCTCACTTCAAATATACACTCATAAGTAATCTCGGTCCCACCGATTTCCTAAACTCACCACACCGAGATGAACCACCTCAGCCATATAGCCAAACCCTAGAAATTTCGGATTTTCCGATTCAACTCGGTCTCACCAAACTAGTGTTGCCAAGCTTCAGAACCTTCATCATCAAATCGGTGTCACCGAGATGATGAAGTCGGTCCCACCGAGATTGGCAAACCCTAGTCTTTGGAAGAATCGGACTCACCGAGATTGTATTTTCGTCCCACGAAAATCCCAACGCTCACATGTTTTGAACTTTCGGTCTCACCGAGTTGTCAACTTCGGTCCGACCGAGATTGGTCAAATGTGTGTAACGGTTGGATTTTGTGTGGAGGCTATAAATACCCCTCCACCCCCTCTTCATTCGTGGAGAGAGCCATCAGAAAGAACTACCACTCCTACCTTACATTTCTGAGAAGAAAACTACCTACCCTTGTGTTGAGATCAAGTTGCTCCACTCCCACCATATGAAGCTTGATCTCTAGCCTTCCCAAGTTGCTTTCCACTCAATCCTTTCTTCCACCACAGCCATATCAGTGTGGAGAGTTGAGTGTTGGGGAGATTATCATTTGAAGCACAAGAGCAAGGAGTTCATCATCATCAACACCATCTATTACCTTTTGGAGGGTGGTGCCTCCTAGATTGGTTAGGTGTCGCTTGGGAGCCTCCGTCGAGATGTGGAGTTGAACCAAGAAGTTTGTAAGGGCAAGGAGATCGCCTACTTGTGAAGATCTACCCCAGTAAGGCTAGTCCTCCGTGGGCATATGCCATGATGGCATAGACAAGGTTGCTTCTTCGTGGACCCTTCGTGGGTGGAGCCCCCGTGGACTCTCGCAGCTACCCTCCGTGGGTTGAAGTCTCCATCAACGTGGATTGACGATAGCACCACCTATCGGAACCACGAGAAAAATCTCCGTGTCTCCAAATTGCGCTTGCTCTTCTCCACCTCTCTTTACTACATGTGCAATTTACTTTCCGCTGCCTATACTCTAGAATTGCATGTGTAGGGTGATACTTGACTTGATCATCATTGTGAACTTGCCAAAACTTGTCTTTATCTAAAGGCTGAATTTTTATTTTGTCAAGTAGTCTAATCACCCCCTCTAGACATACTTTCGATCCTACAAGTGGTATCGAGCTTTGGTCTCCATTGTATTGGTTTCCATTGCATTGACTCCATAAGCTTGGTTTCACAACCTAGGAGAGTATGGCGTCTAGTGAGGGTAATTTTCAGAGAGGTCCTTACTTTGATGGTTCAAATTTTGCTAGTTGGAAGCATAAAATGAAAATGCATATTCTTGGACATAACCTGCCGCATGGGGCATTATTTGTGTTGGTTTGCAAGGTGAGTTCTTCGAGGAAGGAAAAGTTCGGATCGTGAAGCTACAACGGATGAATTGCGGATGTTGCAAAACAATGCTCAAGCTTGTGACATTCTCTTCAATGCTTTGTGTCCCGAGGAGTTCAACAAAATCAGCCGCCTTGAGAATGCAAAAGAGATTTGGGATACTTTGGTCGAAATGCACGAAGGTACCGAGTCCGTGAAGGAATCAAAGCTAGATGTTCTTCAAGGTCAACTTGACAAGTTCAAGATGAAGGAAGGTGAAGGAGTCGCTGAAATGTACTCTAGGCTTGCTCTCATCACAAATGAGATTGCCGGCTTAGGAAGCGAAGAAATGACCGACCGATTCATCATCAAGAAGATTCTCGAGCTTTGGATGGAAAGTATGACACCGTGTGCACTTTGATCCAAATGATGCCAAACTACAAGAATCTCAAGCCTACCAAGTCATTGGAAGAATTGTTGCTCATGAGATGACACTTAAAGATAAGGAAGAGCTTCACAACAAGTCAAGTGGTGCTTACAAAGCTACAATTGATGCTCCCACAACCTCAAGTGACAAGCTAGTTTCCAATGAAGAGATAAGCCTAATGGTGAAGAACTTCAACAAATTCTACAAGAATAGAAGCAAGGAAAGAAGCTCAAAGTCTAGATCATATGATGAAAAGAGATCTTCTAGTCGTGATCGAAACTGCTATAATTGTGGAAGACCCGGACACTACTCAAATGAATGTTCGGCTCCCCACAAGAGAAGAGAAGAATCTCCAAGAAGAAGAAGCTCAAGAGAAGAGTCACCTCGAAAAGAGAGAAGGAGTAGAGATGATCGTTATGAACGAAGACCCTCTCGGAAAAGCAAGGATTCGGAGAGGAAAGACAAGTCATCAAGGAGCTACACAAGAAGAAAACATCAAGCTCACGTAGGTGAATGGGTCTCCGGCTCCGACTCCGACAATCACTCCGAAAGAAGCTATCACTCCAACTCCAACTACAGTCAAGATGAAGGTGTTGCCGGTCTTGCTCTCGTGTCCTCCAACTCCAACTCCTATGACTTATTTGATTCACCAAATGAGGGAATTGGAAGATGCTTCATGGCTAAAGGCCCCAAGGTATCACACCCTGAATTTATTGACTTTGATAGTGATGAGGATGACTTGCTTGGTGAAGATGAGCTTTTACATGACAAATCTAGTGAGCCTAGTAATGATGAACATGCTAGTAGTCTTTATAGTCGAGAAGAGTCGAATGACAATGCTATGAAGGAGATTGAGCGCCTAACTAAAGAACTAAACACTCTTAAGTTAGCTCATGAAACAACTCAAGAAGATCATAGAGAGCTCCTAAGATCTCATGAGAAGCTACGCTTGAGAAGCTCAATCTAGAGCAAGAACATGAGTTTCTAAAAGCTATCAATGACGATCTTCGAAAGAAGAGCTCTTCATATCTTGCCAAACGACTTCTCTTGTCTAATTTCTTGCCACCTATTAAAACTAAGCATGACAAGCATAAGAAAATTCTTCATCTAGTAGTAACAATAACCATGCTAAATCTAATGTTGTTACTTCTAGTAGTTCTCTTGATTCCACTAACAATGTTTCAAGCCAAGTTACACTTGAGCAAGAAAATAGTTTATTGAAAGGGATTATAGAGAAAGGTGTCTACAAGAGCCTTGCCGGAAGCAAGAACTTTGAGGAAATTGTTACAAGCAAGGAAGGCACCGAAGAATCAAGGAATTGGTTTTGAGCGAAAGTTCAACGCCGAGGGTGTTGAATGGGAAGAAGGTCAATATCCCACTCCAAAGTTTGTTTCTCAAAAGGAGAAGTATGATCCTACTTCTTCCAATGTGGAACAAGCTCAAGATGACCTTCCACCACAAGACCACAAGCTAAAAGGCAAGGACAAGCTTCAAGAGGAGATTGATGCATTTATTGAAGCACCTAAAGCCATGGTCAAGTGGGTTCCCAAGGAAACGCCAAGTTCTACTTCGTCAAGCTCAACTACAACCCCAAGGATTCCCATCAAGATGATGTGGATCCCAAGAAGAAGAACTAGAGAGTTCTTGAGGGTGACTCCGCCAACATACTTCACTCACATTCATTTTGGCAAGAACTTGTGCAATCAACTTCCACATCTTGCACTAGTTCATGGAGTCACAAACCCTCTTGTTGGTAAGTCAAGGGACAAGGTAATCATTGCTTTCATGGACATCATCTATTGTGAACTTCAATCTATGTCCATGGATATCCTTGTTTGTTCCTTGTGGGACTAACCCATGTAGGTATTGAAAGTGCCCAATCCAAAGGATTGCTCCCAACTCTTGATGATCTTCATCAACATTGAGCATCCACATCTTCAACATCTACATGAAGTCTTCTACGACAACCCAAGGTTAGTTTGACCCTTTAAAAGGGGTTCTCACATCTAGGGGGAGCTTTGCTCTAAAGAATTGAGCTAAAGCATCTTCAAATGATGTGAACACATCAATGCTTTATGTAAAAGTGTTAACCCACTTGTGCTTAAACGATGAGTATGACCTATGATCAAATGTTCTCATTTGACTCCTAAGTCAATATACTCATATAAAGATGACCTAGTCATCGACAAATTGTGTGATAGTAGCTAGAGTTTTGATTGTGCATGTTTGACACATATTTCATTTGCTATCTTATTGTGTGAGCATGTTGGATGCATAATTTTATCCATTCGAGGACATCCATTTGTTGCTTTGGTCTTTTGGATTTTCTTTTTGACCAAATGGATGGACAAGAATGCCTAAGTTCCTCCCCTAGCTATCTATGCTTTCTTGTCTCAAATTCTATTCATGCTTATATCACAAACTTTGAACAAGTCATTTTCGGACACACCGAGTGAGGAGCACTCGGAGCCACCGATCCGTCAAGGGCTAACTTCCAAAACCTTCTAAGTAATTTCGGTCAGACCAACCCACTCAAACTCGGTCAGACCGAAAGCACTTGGATTGATCTAGGTTTTCACCTCGGTGAAACCGAGTTGCAAATTTCGGCGTGACTGAAGTGTGTAACTGCCCTGCAGTTATCCATCTCGGTGCCACCGAGTTTTACAACTCGGTCCCACCGACAGCAAAGGGGTATATATATACTCCGAGGGCAGCGTGCGTTGATTCCTACTTCAAAATGCCTCGCCCCCAAACCCCTTGCTGCCATCGCCGTGGTCTCCGGATCGTCTCCGTCGTCGCCTGTGCGCCCTCGCCGCAGGTCTCCGTCGCCGTCAACGGACATTCTCTCCGCGCCGTTGCCGCCGTAGAGGAACTCCACCAAGTTAGGGTGAGTTTCGATCCCTCTCGTGCTTCCATCTCCGATTCTATGCACGATTGGTTTGCCTAGCATCTTGCCATGTTTGAGATCTTCCTTAACACCAGATTAGTTCGTTAGAATGAAATTCGAGTAAAAGTTTTAGGGTTAGGTTTCCGCCGAACACATCTCGGTGAGACCGATTCTACATTCTCGGTATGACCGATTTGGCCTCTGGCCATTACCTTTGCACCTTCGGTTCAACCGAAGTTGTGCAAATCGGTGCGACGAAATGAGGATTTAGTGAAACCCTAGTGTTCTCGGCAAGACCGAAACCCACTTCGGTCCCAACCGAAAGTGGTGTGAATGCTTCATTTGAACACTTCGGATTCACGAATTTTAGACTCGGTCCGACCAAATGCATTCTGTGAAAACCTAAAACTGAAATTTGAACTCATTTTTTGCAAAATCTTCGCAGTTTGTGATAACTCTTCTACTCTGCCTACACCTAATCTATTCACAGGTTGTCACCATGTTAGATGCCAAGGACAGCCGTAACAGGTCCGAGTCACCAATTGCTGAAATTCCAGAGGCAGCACTAGTCCCGAGGCCAGAGCTTTTTAGATGATGGTGAAAGGAGCACACCAAGTGGTTTGCCTCCTGCAGCCACCAGGGCGAGAAGAAGAAGAATTCGATGAAAAGATTCGATTTCATTGTTGAGGAAGAGATCTCATCCAAGCCAAGAGAAAAGTAGTTGCCAAAGAGCATCAAGGGCAAGAAACCAAGAAAGGCACCAAGAAAGTGAAGAAGTCCATTTGTTGCTAAGAAGCTGAGTATGGAAGAGGAAACTTCAAGCAAGGTGAAGAAAACTTCCAAGAGGAAGAGGATTGTGCATGATGAAGCAACAGATGATGATGATGATGAGGAAGCACCCCAGCCTCCTCGAAGCCTAAGCTCATGGGTGATGCCATCGAGTGGAGCCCTTCTAAGTCCAAGCCATCTGCTCCAGCAAGGCAGCTCAAGCCAAGCTGCTGCCAAGCCCAAGAAGACTGTCAGAACATTCCAGCTTCAGAGAAGAAGAAAGATAATGTGCCACCAATGAGTCGATGATGAGGCACCAGATATTCTGAAACTTCGTCGAAACTGCCAATTCACAATGATGCTCATCCTCGAGCTGAGAACATGAAGGAAAGAAAGGATAGAGGTCTCAGGCTATGGAGACAAGCTGATCCATATGCTGTGAGGAGAAGGACTGCTGTAGATCCAAGGTTCCACACCAGAGAGCAGCAGGACTTCTATGAGACTGTGCTGATGGATAAGAAGCCCATAGTTGCAGACACTCGCTATGTTGACTGGGCATACATTGATAGTGAAGAGCATAGAGACTTCTTTCCACATGTGCATGAGAGCTTCACTGCATGTGGTGTTGCAGATTTCGTTGGTCAGAAGCTGACAGATTGGAATGATGAGATGATCATGCAATTCTATGCCACAGCTCATTTCTATCCAGATGGAAAGATCACATGGATGACTGAAGGCCAAAGATTCTCTCAACTGTTGAAGAATGGGCAGCACTTCTGAATGCTCCAAAGGCAGAGAGAGGATGATGTTGATGTCTATGGAATTCCCAAGAAGAACCATGAGTCTATGAAGAACATGTACAATGAGGTACCAGCTAAGGATGTGGAAATCTGAAGCTCGGCTCGGTGTATCATCTCCAGCAGGTCTACCTACTACAAACACAATTCGAGGCATACCTTGATGCCCAAGTCCGAGATCATCGCATGATCGGAGGGTATTCTATCAACATGCTGCATATACTTGATCGAAGGCACCTTTCAAGGTGATGGACACGATAGTTGAGACTATCAAGAGGACTGCAGCAGACTGTAAGAGGTCGTGTGGATTTGCCCGCACATTCAGATGCTTATCAATGCCAAGTTTGGCACGGGCACCTACTTGTTGGATAGACCACACTTGCCACTGTAGCCTGAGCATGAGGACAATGAAGTTGTGATGGATGAGGAGGATCCAACGTCAGTTGAAGGACAAGCAAAGACTGAAGCTGCCAAGAAAGTCAAAGCTGAGAAGGAAGCAACAGCAACAGCAGCTAAACCCAAGAGGGTTGGAGAGCAGCTCCTTGAAGCTACCCAGAGGATTGAACAATGCCCGCCAAGATTGTGCGATCTCAGAGAGTCTTGAGAGGATTGTTGAAGACAAGATCCATGCTCGATGTGAAGTCGATCAAGTGCAAGTCACTCACAACAAGCTTGAGGCAGATATCGAGGAAGCAAAGAGGGAGAAGGAAGAGCTCATGCGAGAGATGCAGGATGACCTAGTCCAGATGATTATGAACAGCCTGCTCCGGTTCCCACAAGACCCGATCAGCTGCTATTCCAAAGGATGACACCGGACTACAGCCTCAAGACACCTCCCACAGCTCCATCGGTTCAGCTCCAGCTCCAAGTGACCACTCCTCCAGCTCCACGACATCACCAAGCCTTTGCGGATGCAGCCATCTCAACTCCATCAACCTGATAGAGCCGCCAGCAGAGTCCCTAGTGACGTTTAGCTCTATGCTTTTTCGAACTTTTGGTAACTTGTTGCCAAAGGGGAGAAATTGTATAGATCATAGGACTTCGAGAGAGAGTGCTTTGTCTTTGCGCTTTTGCTCTTTCGCTCATTTGCGGTCTTTTGAGATACTTTTGAGATTTTTGAGACATTCCGTGTGTTTGATACTACGTTTGCTCTACATTGATGAGTGCTTGGTCGTACTATGCTTTAATGTGTGCTTAATGCTTATCATATACTATTCATATCTTGTATGACCATTTACTCATGTCTTGGTGATTGGGTGCATGCTATTCATTCTTATCATTTTGTGCGCTCCACCAAGATGTATGTGACATGGAAGAGTGACCCATGATCCTAATCGATTGTGCATTTGCATTCAAACGCAAATCTCAAATAATGCACAAATTTAGGGGGAGCTCTTGCTTATCACATACTTCTCAAAGCGACGATATTATTCATTGATTATATCCTTTGTCGAAGTTTGATCTATATGTTGTCATCAATTACCAAAAGGGGAGATTGAAAGTGCAACTAATCCCGGGTGGTTTTGGTAATTAATAACAACATATATATCATTGAACTAATAGTTTCTTGAGAATCATTTCGAAAGTTCAATGATATGGGTATGGCAATGACCAAGAGTGGACCCTCAAAATGCTAAGGCAAGCATTGGCAAAAGCTCAAGACTCCATTTTTGGTTTAGTGATCCAAGATCACATTGAGTCCATAGGAAAGCCAATACTATTAAAAGGGGATGAGGTTATGATAATGATCTGGTTGCTCAAAGTGCTTAGTGATATATCTCCTAAACTATCAGCAACTCTCACTTCAAATATACACTCATAAGTAATCTCGGTCCCACCGATTTCCTAAACTCACCACACCGAGATGAACCACCTCAGCCATATAGCCAAACCCTAGAAATTTCGGATTTTCCGATTCTGAACTCGGTCTCACCGAAACTAGTGTTGCCAAGCTTCTGTAACCTTCTGTCATCAAATCGGTGTCACCGAGATGATGAAGTCGGTCCCACCGAGATTGGCAAACCCTAGTCTTTGGAAGAATCGGACTCACCGAGATTGTATTTTCGGTCCCACCGAAAATCCCAACGCTCACATGTTTTGAACTTTCGGTCTCACCGAGTTGTCAACTTCGGTCCGACCGAGATTGCTCAAATGTGTGTAACGGTTGGATTTTGTGTGGAGGCTATAAATACCCTCCACCCCTCTTCATTCGTGGAGAGAGCCATCGAAAGAACTACCACTCCTACCTTACATTTCGAGAAGAAAACTACCTACCCTTGTGTTGAGATCAAGTTGCTCCACCCCACCATATGAAGCTTGATCTCTAGCCTTCCCAAGTTGCTTTCCACTCAATCCTTTCTTCCACCACAGCCATATCGGTGAGGAGAGTTGAGTGTTGGGGAGATTATCATTTGAAGCACAAGAGCAAGGAGTTCATCATCATCAACACCATCTATTACCTTTTGGAGGGTGGTGCCTCCTAGATTGGTTAGGTGTCGCTTGGGAGCCTCCGTCGAGATGTGGAGTTGAACCAAGAAGTTTGTAAGGGCAAGGAGATCGCCTACTTCGTGAAGATCTACCCCGAGTAAGGCTAGTCCTCCGTGGGCATATGCCATGATGGCATAGACAAGGTTGCTTCTTCGTGGACCCTTCGTGGGTGGAGCCCTCCGTGGACTCTCGCAGCCGTTACCCTCCGTGGGTTGAAGTCTCCATCAACGTGGATTGACGATAGCACCACCTATCGGAACCACGAGAAAAAATCTCCGTGTCTCCAAATTGCGTTTGCTCTTCTCCACCTCTCTTTACTACATGTGCAATTTACTTTCCGCTGCCTATACTCTAGAATTGCATGTGTAGGGTGATACTTGACTTGATCATCATTGTGAACTTGCCAAAAACTTGTCTTTATCTAAAGGCTGAATTTTTATATTGTCAAGTAGTCTAATCACCCCCCCTCTAGACATACTTTCGATCCTGCGCGCCGAACTTATCGTCATTGAAGCCTGGTTCAGGGGCTACTGAGGGAGTCCTGGACTAGGGGGTGTCCGGACAGCCGGACTATCATCATCCGCCGGACTCCAAGACTACGAAGATACAAGATTGAAGACTCCGTCCCGTGTCCGGATGGGACTTTCCTTGGCGTGGAAGGCAAGCTTGGCGAAACGGATATGTAGATCTCCTACCATTTTAACCGACTCTGTGTAACCCTAGCCTCCTCTAGTGTCTATATAAACCGGAGGGCTTTAGTCCGTAGGACAACATACATTACAACAATCATACCATAGGCTAGCTTTAGGGTTTAGCCTCCTTGATCTCGTGGTAGATCCACTCTTGTACTACCCATATCATCAATATTAATCAAGCAGGACGTAGGGTTTTACCTCCATCAAGAGGGCCCGAACCTGGGTAAAACATCGTGTCCCTCGTCTCCTGTTACCATCCGCCTAGACGCACAGTTCGGGACCCCCTACCCGAGATCTGCCGGTTTTGACACCGACAGGGGGCGTCTCCACCTTGCTTGGGGGGCAAGTCTCCCCCTCCTGGCCGCCGCCCCCCCTCTAGATGGGATCTAGAGGGGCCGCCCCCCTCTCCCATTCACCCTATAAATAGAGGGAGGGTGGGAGGGCTGCAGCACCCCTTCCTGGCGCAACCCCTCCCTCCTTCAACTCTTCTTCCTCCTCCGTAGTGCTTGGCGAAGCCCTGCAGGAATACCACAAGCTCCACCACCATGCCGTCGTGCTGCCGAAGCTCTCCCTCAACTTCTCATCTCCCCTTGCTGGATCAAGAAGGAGGAGACGTCCCTGGGCTGTACGTGTGTTGAATGCGGAGGCGCCGTCCGTTCAGCGCTAGATCGGATCTTTTGCGATTTGAATTGCTGCGAGTACGAGTCCATCATCCGCGTTCTAGTAACGCTTCCGCTTAGCGATCTTCAAGGGTACGAAGATGCACTCCCTCTCTCTCTCTCGTTGCTAGCATCTCCTAGATTGATCTTGGTGACACGTAGAAATTTTTGAATTATTACTATGTTCCCCAACACATCGACCGATCCTTCTCTGTCTACCACTGGCGCGACCGGTCCTTCACCTCCGTGATGACGGTAAGTTTTCCCAAGTGTTTTGCTTAACAAATGCATACTTAGCTTAAGAAATGACCTATTTAGCTCCAAAATGACCTATACTTAGCTTATTTTCCTTGAAAATGACATAATAACCTTACTTAGCTCCAAAATGACCTATTTTACCTAGGATAGCTATAAAATGACCTACAGTTAGCATATTTTCCTCCAAAATGACTTAATATGCTTAGTTAGCTAAAAACGGCATAACTGCCTAGGATAGCTCAATAATGACCTATACTTAGCTTAGCTAGTTCATTTATGACATAATTAGTTTAGTTAGGTAAAAATGGCATAATAACCTTGGTTTAACTCCAAACTGTCATATACTTCGCTTATTTTCCTCAAAAATGACATAATAACCTTATTTAGCTCCAAAATGACTGATTTTAACTAGGATAGCTCCAAAATGACCTACAGCTACCATTTTTCCTCCAAAATGACTTAATATCCTTAGTTAGCTAAAAAATGGCATAACTTCCTAGGTTAGCTCAATAATGACCTATACTTAGCTTATTTAGTTCATTTATGACATACTTAGCATACTCAGGTCAAAAATGGCATAATAATCTTGGTTACCTCCAAAATGTCATATACCTAGCTTATTTTCCTCGAAAATGACATAATAACCTTACTTAGCTCCAAAATGTCCTTAATGCACCGCTTGGTATTTTTTTATGTATTCACGCATGTATTTCAGTTTCCGACCAATACCATTCTAGCATGAATAATAAACCTTTATCATGAATAAGGAAATATAAAATAACAACTTTATTATTGCCTCTAGGGCATATTTCCTTCAATCTCCCACTTGCACTAGAGTCAATAATCTAGATTATGTTGTAATGAATCTAACACCCATGGAGTCTTGGTGCTCATCATGTTTTGCTTGCGGAAAAGGCTTAGTCAACGGGTCTGCTACATTCAGATCCGTATGTATTTTGCAAACTTCTATGTCTCCATCCTTGACTTTTTCATGAATGGAGTTGAAGCTTCTCTTCATGTGTTTTGTTCTCTTGTGAAACCTAGATTCCTTCGCCAAGGCAATTGCTCCAGTGTTGTCACAAAATATTTTCATTGGACCTGATGCACTAGGTATTACACACAGATCGGATATGAACTCCTTCATCCAAACTCCTTCATGTGCTGCTCCTGAAGCAGCTATGTACTCCGCTTCACACGTAGATCCCACCATGACGCTTTGCTTGGAACTGCACCAACTAATAGCTCCACCATTCAATATACATACGTATCCGGTTTGTGACTTAGAGTCATCCAGATAAGTGTCGAAGCTAGCACCAACGTAACCCTTTACGATGAGCCCTTCGTCACCTCCATAAAAGAGAAACACATCCTTTGTCCTTTTCAGGTACTTCAAGATGTTCTTGACCGCTGTCCAGTGATCCACTCCTGGATTACTTTGGTACCTCCCTACAAAACTTATGGAAAGGCACACATCAGGTCTGGTACACAACATAGCATACATGATAGAACCTATGGCCGATGCACATGGAATGACTTTCATTCTCTCTCTATCTTCTTTAGTGGTCGGGCTTTGGGTCTGACTCAACTTCACACCTTGTAACACAAGCAAGAACCCTTTCTTGGACTGATCCATTTTGAACTTCTTCAAAACTTATCAAGGTATGTGCTTTGTGAAAGTCCTATTAAGCGTCTTGATCTATCTCTATAGATCTTGATGCCCAATATATAAGCAGCTTCACCGAGGTCATTCATTGAAAAATTCTTATTCAAGTATCCTTTTATGCTATCTAGAAATTCTATATCATTTCCAATTAAGAATATGTCATCCACATATAATATTAGAAATGCTATAGAGCTCCCACTCACTTTCTTGTAAATACAAACTTCACCGTAAGTCTGTATAAAACCATATGCTTTGATCACCTCATCAAAGCATATATTCCAACTTTGAGATGCTTGCACCAGTCCATAAATGGATCGCTGGATCTTGCATACTTTGTTAGCACCTTTAGGATCGACAAAACCTTCTGGTTGCATCATATACAACTCCTTTTTTTTAATAAATCCATTAAGAAATGTAGTTTTGACATCCATTTGCCAGATTTCATAATCATAAAATGCGGCAATTGCTAACATGATTCGGATGGACTTAAGCATCGCTACGGGTGACAAAGTCTCATCATAGTCAACTCCTTGAACTTGTTGAAAACCTTTTGCAACAAGTCGAGCTTTGTAGATAGTAACATTACCATCAGCGTCCGTCTTCTTCTTGAAGATCCATTTATTCTCAATGGCTTTCCGATCATCGGGCAAGTCCACCAAAGTCCACACTCTGTTCTCATACATGGATCCTATCTCAGATTTCATGGCCTCAAGCCATCTGTCGGAATCTGGGCTCACCATAGCTTCTTCATAGTTCATAGGTTCGCCTTGGTCTAATAACATGACTTCCAGAACAGGATTACCGCACCACTCTGGTGCGAAACGTGCTCTAGTTGACCTACGAGGTTCAGTAGAACTTGATCTGAAGTTTCATGATCATTATCATTTGCTTCCTCTCTAGTTGGTGTAGGCATCACAGGAACGGTTTTCTCTGATGTGCTACTTTCCAATTCGAGAGAAGGTACAATTACCTCATCAAGTTCTACTTTCCTCCCACTCACTTCTTTCGAGAGAAACTCCTTCTCTAGAAAGGATCCATTCTTAGAAACAAAGATCTTGTTTTCGGATCTGTGGTAGAAGGTGTACCCAATTGTTTCCTTAGGGTATCCTATGAAGACGCACTTCTCCGAGTTTAGTTCGAGCTTATTAGGATGAAGCCTTTTGAGATAAGTGTCACAACCCCAAACTTTAAGAAATGACAGCTTAGGTTTCTTGCCAAACCATAGTTCATACGGTGTTGTCTAAACGGATTTAGAAGGTGCCCTATTTAATGTGAATGCGACTATCTCTAATGCATAATCCCAAACCGATAGTGGTAAATTGGTAAGATACATCATAGACCGCACCATATCCAATAAAGTACGGTTACGATGTTCGGACACACCACTACGCTACGGTGTTCGAGGTGGCGTGAGTTGTGAAACAATTCCACATTGTTTTAAATGATGCCAAACTCGTAACTCAAATATTCTCCTCTACGATCAGATCGTAGAAACTTTATTTTATTGTTACAATGATTCTCCACTTCACTTTGAAATTCTTTGAACTTTTCAAATGTTTCAGACTTGTGTTTCATCAAGTAGACATACCCATATCTACTCAAATCATCTGTGAAGGCTAGAAAATAACGATGCCCGCCGCGTGCTTCAACACTCATTGGACCGCATACATTGGTATGTATTATTTCCAATAAGTCATTAGCTCGCTCCATTGTTCCGGAGAATGGATTTTTAGCCATCTTGCCCATGAGGCATGGTTCGCAAGTATCAAATGATTCATAATCAAGTGATTCCAAAAGTCCATCCGCATGGAGTTTCTTCATGTGCTTTACACCAATATGACCTAAATGGCAATGCCACAAGTATGTTCCACTATCATTTTTAACTTTGCATTTTTTGGTATCAATATTATGAATACGTGTATCACTACGATTGAGATTGAACAAGAACAAACCATTCATCAAGGGTGCATGACCATAAAAGATAATACTCATATAAATAGAACAAGCATTATTCTCTGATTTAAATGAATATTCGTCTCGCAATAAACAAGATCCAGATATAATGTTCATGCTCAACGCAGGCACCAAATAACAATTATTTTGGTCTAAAACTAATCCCGAAGGTAGATGTAGAGGTAGCGTGCCGACGGTGATCACATCGTACTTGGAACCATTCCCGACACGCATCGTCACCTCGTCCTTAGCCAATCTTTGTTTATTCCGCAGCTCCTGTTTCGAGTTACAAATATGAGCAACGGAACCAGTATCAAATAACTAGGCGCTGTTACGAGCATTAGTAAGGTACACATCAATAACATGTATATAAAATATACCTTTGTTCACTTTGCCATCCTTCTTATCCGCCAAGTATTTGGGGCAGTTTTGCTTCTAGTGAGCATTTCCTTTGCAGTAGAAGCACTCGGTTTCAGGCTTGGGTCCAGCTTTGGGCTTCTTCCCAGGAGTAGCAACTTGCTTGCCATTCTTCTTGAAGTTCCCTTTCTTTCCCTTGCCCTTTTTCTTGAAAGTAGTGGTCTTGTTTACCATCAACACTTGATGCTCATTCTTGATTTCTACCTCCATGGCCTTAAGCATTGCGAAGAGCTCAGGAATCGTTAACACTATCAACTGAAGATCAACTCCCATCTGAGTCAAGTGGTTATGATACCCAGACATTTTGAGTATGTGTTCACTGACAGAACTGTTCTCCTCCATCTTGCAACTATAGAACTTGTTGGAGGCTTCATATCTCTCAACCCAGGCACTTGCTTGAAATATTAACTTCAACTCTTGGAACATCTCATATGCTCCATGATGTTCAAAACATCTTTGAAGTCCCTGTTCTAAACCGTAAAGCATGGCAAACTGAACTATTGAGTAGTCATCAGATCGAGCTTGCCAGACGTTTCTAACATTTGCTGCAGCTCCTGCAGCAGGTCTGTCACCTAGCGGTGCATCAAGGACATAATTCTTCTGTGCAGCAATGAGGATAATCCTCAAGTTACGGACACAGTCTGTGTAATTGCTACCATCATCTTTTAACTTAGCTTTCTCTAGGAACACATTAAAATTCAGGGGAACAATAGCTCATGCCATCAATCTACAACATAGATATGTAAAACTATAAGACTAAATTCATGATAAATTAAGTTCAATTAATCAAATTACTAATGAACTCCCGCTTAAATAAACATCCCTCAAGTTATCTAAGTGATACGTGATCCAAATCAACTAACCCATGTCCGATCATCACGTTAGATGGGGTAGTCATCAATGGTGAACATCTCTATGTTGATCATATCTACTACATGACTCACGTTCGACCTTTCGGTCTCCAGTGTTCCGAGACCATGTCTGTACATGCTAGGCTCGTCAAGTTTAACCCAAGTATTCTGCATGTGCAAAACTATCTTACACCCGTTGTATGTAAACATAGAGTCTATCACACCCGATCATTACGAGGTGCTTCGAAACGACGAACTATGGCAACGGTGCATACTCGGGGAGAACACTTTTATCTTGAAATTTAGTGAATGGATCATCTTATAATGCTACCATCGTTCTAAGCAAAATAAGATGCATAAAGGATAAACATCACATGCAATCAAAATATGTGGCATGATATGTCCATCATCTTTGTGCTTTGGATCTCCATCTCCAAAGCATCGTCATGATCTCCATCGTCACCGGCTCGACACCTTGATCTCCATCGTTGCGTCGGGGTCCTCTCGCCAACAATTGCTTCTAGAACTATTGCTAACTCATAGCGATAAAGTAAAGCAATTACATGGCACTTGCATTTCATACAATAATTAAGAGACAACCCTAAGCCTCCTGCCGGTTGTCGATATTACAAAACATGATCATGTCATACAACAACATATATCAAATCATATCTTGATCATATCACATCACAACATGCCCTGCAAAAACAAGTTTGACATCCTCTACTTTGTTGTTGCAAGTTTTACATGACTGCTATAGGTCTAGCAAGAACCATTCTTACCTACGCAAAAACCACAACGGTGATTCATCAAGTTTGCTGTTTTAACCTTCTTCAAGGACCGGCCATAGTCAAATTCGATTAAACTAAAGTAGGAGAAACAGACACCCGCCAGCCACCTTTATGCAATATTAGTTGCATGCCAGTCGGTGGAACCGGACTCGTGTGCGTGGACATGTAAGGTTGGTCCGGGCCGCTTCATCCCATAATACCGCCTAATCAAAATAAGACGTTGGTGGTAAGCAATATGACTATCACTGCCCACAACTCTTTGTGTTCTACTCGTGCATATCATCTACGCATAGACCTGGCTCGGATGCCATTGTTGGGAAACGTTGCATGGAAAACAAATTTTTTCTATGCACACGCAAGATCTATCGATGGAGATGCATAGCAATGAGAGGGGAGAGTGTGTCTACGTACCCTCGTAGACCGTAAGCGGAAGCGTTTGTTAATGCGGTTGATGTAGTCGAACTTCTTCACGCTCCACCAATCGAGTACCGAACATACAACACCTTCGCATTCAGCACACGTTCAGCACGGTGGCGTCCTCCGCCTTCTTGATCCAGGAAGATAGCGAGGTAGTGGATGAGTTCCGGCAGCACAACGACATGGTGACGGTGATGGTGAAGCTATCTCCGCGGGGCTTTGCCTAAGCTCTATGAAAATATGACCGAGGGTGTAAACGGTGGAGGAGGGCACCACACACGGCTAAGAAAAAATTGTTGTGGTTGTGCTAGGCGCCCCCTCCCCCCCCCCACACACACATATATATATATATATATATATATATATATATATATATATATATATATATATATATATATAGGTGTGGGGAGGAGGAGCAGCCAGGAGGCACCCCCCAAGTAGGCCAAAACCTACTTGGGGTCCTTCCCAAGTGCCCCCTCACCATATTTGTCGGAGGGGGGAAGGAAAGGGGGAAGAGGGAAGGAAGTGTTGGGGAACGTAGCAATAATTCAAAATTTTCTATGCATCACCAAGATCAATATATGGAGATTCTAGCAACAAGAGAGGGATAGGATGAGCATATTCATACCTTCGAAGATCGCTAACTGGAAGCGTCACTAGAACACGGATGAGGGAGTCGTACTCGCGGCGATTCAAATCGCGAAAGATCCGATCTAACGCTGAACGGACGGCGCCTCCGCATTCAACACACGTACATCCCGGGGACGTCTCCTCCTTCTTGATCCAGCAAGGGGAGAGGAGAAGTTGAGGGAGAGCTCTGGCGGCACGACGGCGTGGTGGAGGAGCTTGCAGTTCTCCGGCAGGGCTTCGCCAAGCACTACGGAGGAGGAGATGGTGTTGGAGAGGGGGAGGGCTGCGCCAGGGTAAAGGAACAGCAGCCCTCCCACCTCCGCTCTATTTATAGGGGCAAGGGAGAGGGGGGCCAGCCCCCTCCAGATGGATCTAGAGGCGGGCGGCGGCCAAGGGGGGGAGGCTTGCCCCCCAAGCCAAGGGGGCGCCCCCTTTAGGGTTCCCCCAACCCTAGGCGCATGGGCCCTAGGGGGGTGGCGCCCAGCCCACTTAGGGGCTGGTTCCCCTCCGTTTTCAGCCCATGGGGCCCTCCGGGGCAGGTGGACCCTCGAAACCCTTTCGGTGGTCCCGGTACAATACCGATATACCCCCGAACACTTCCAGTGACCAAATAAGGACTTCCCGTATATAAATCTTTATCTCCGAACCATTCCGGAACTCTTTGTGACGTTTGGGATGTCATCCGAGACTCCGAACAACATTCGGTAACTGCATACTAATTCCCATAACAACTCTAGCATCACCGAACCTTAAGTGTGTAGACCCTACGGGTTCGGGAATCATGTGGACAAGACCGAGACAGCTCCCCGACCAATAACCAACATCGGGATCTAGATACCCATGTTGGCTCCCACATGTTCCACGATGATCTCATCGGATGAACCACGATGTCAGGGATTCAATCAATCCCGTATACAATTCCCTTTCTCCACCGGTATGTTACTTGCCCGAGATTCGATCGTCGGTATCCCAATACCTCGTTCAATCTTGTTACCGGCAAGTCTCTTTACTCGTTACGTAACGCATGATCCCGTGACTAACTCCGTAGTCACATTGAGCTCATTATGTTGATGCATTACCGAGTGGGCCCAGAGATACCTCTCCGTCATACGGAGTGACAAATCGCAGTCTCGATTCGTGCCAACGCAACAGATACTTTCGAAGATACCTGTAGTGCACCTTTATAGCCACACAGTTACGTTGTGATGTTTGGTACACCCAAAGCATTCCTACGGTATCCGGGAGTTGCACAATCTCATGGTCTAAGGAAATGATACTTGACATTAGAAAAGCTTTTAGCAAACGAACTACACGATCTTGTGCTATGCTTAGGATTGGGTCTTGTCCATCACATCATTCTCCTAATGATGTGCTCCCATTATCAATGACATCTAATGTCCATGGTCAGGAAACCATAACGATCTATTGATCAATGAGCTAGTCAACTAGAGGCTCACTAGGGACATATTCTAGTCTATGTATTCACACATGTGTTATGGTTTCCGGTCAATACAATTATAGCATGAACAATAGACAATTATCATGAACAAGGAAATATAATAATAACCATTTTATTATTGCCTCTAGGGCATATTTCCAACAGTCTCTCACTTGCACTAGAGTCAATAATCTAGTTACATTGTGATGAATCGAACACCCATAGAGTTCTGGTGTTGATCATGTTTTGCTCGTGGAAGAGGTTTAGTCAATGGATCTGCGACATTCAGATCCGTATGCAGTTTGCAAATATCTATATCTCCATCTTGAACATTTTCACGAATGGAGTTGAAGCGACACTTGATATGCCTGGTCTTCTTGTGAAACATGTGCTCCTTGGCAAGGGCGATAACACGAGTGTTGTCACAGAAGAGAGTCATCGGGCCCGACGCATTGGGAATAACTCCTAGGTCGGTAATGAACTCCTTCATCCATATTGCTTCATGTGCTGTCTCTGAGGCTGCCATGTACTTCGCTTCACATGTAGATCCCGCCACGATGCTTTGCTTGCAACTGCACCAGCTGACCGCCCCACCATTCAAAATATACACGTATCTGGTTTGTGACTTGGAGTCATCCAGATCTGTGTCGAAGCTAGCATCAACATAACCCTTTACAACAAGATCTTCATCACCTCCATAAATGAGAAACATATCCTTAGTCCTTTTCAGGTACTTCAGGATATTCTTGACCGCTGTCCAGTGTTCCATGCCGGGATTACTTTGGTACCTCCCTACCAAACTTACGGCAAGGTTTACATTAGGTCTGGTACACAACATGGCATACATAATAGACCCTATGGCTGAGGCATAGGGGATGACACTCATCTTTTCTCCATCTTCTGCCGTGGTCAGGCTTTGAGCCGTGCTTAATCTCACACCTTGTAAAACAGGCAAGAACCCCTTCTTGGACTGATCCATATTGAACTTCTTCAATATCTTATCAAGGTATGTGCTTTCTGAAAGACCTATGAGGCATCTCGATCTATCTATATAGATCTTGATGCCTAATATGTAAGCAGCTTCTCCAAGGTCCTTCATTGAAAAACACTTATTCAAGTAGGCCATTATGCTTTCCAAAAGTTCTATATCATTTCCCATCAATAGTATGTCATCCACATATAATATGAGAAATGCTACAGAGCTCCCACTCACTTTCTTGTAAACGCAGGCTTCTCCATAAGTCTGCATAAACCCAAACGCTTTGATCATTTCATCAAAGCGAATGTTCCAACTCTGAGATGCTTGCACCAGCCCATAGATGGAGCGCCAGAGCTTGCATACCTTGTTAGCATTTTTAGGATCGACAAAACCTTCTGGCTGCATCATATACAATTCTTCTTTAAGGAAGCCGTTAAGGAATGCCGTTTTGACGTCCATTTGCCATATTTCATAATCATAGAATGCGGCAATTGCTAACATGATTCGGATGGACTTCAGCTTCGCTACGGGTGAGAAGGTCTCATCGTAGTCAACCCCTTGAACTTGTCGATAACCCTTAGCGACAAGCCGAGCTTTATAGATGGCCACATTACCATCCACGTCAGTCTTCTTCTTGAAGATCCATTTATTTTCTATGGCTCACCGATCATCGGGTAAGTCTGTCAAAGTCCATACTTTGTTTTCATACATGGATCCTATCTCGGATTTCATGGCTTCAAGCCATTTGTTGGAATCTGGGCCCGCCATCGCTTCTTCATAGTTCGAAGGTTCACAATTGTGTAACAACATGATTTCCAGAACAGGGTTGCCATACCATGTGGAACGTGTCCTTGTGGACCTATGAAATTCAGTAGCAATGTGATCCGAAGTTCCTTGATCATCATCATTGACTTCCTCTCTAGTCAGTGCAGGCACCACAGAAACACTTTCCTGAGCTGCGCTACTTTCCCATTCAAGAGGCAGTACTTCATCAAGTTCTACTTTCCTCCCATTTACTTCTTTTGAGAGAAACTCTTTCTCCAGAAAGGATCCGTTCTTGGCAACAAAGATCTTGCCTTCGGATCTAAGGTAGAAGGTATACCCAATGGTTTCCTTAGGGTATCCTATGAAGACACATTTTTCCGACTTGGGTTCGAGCTTTTTAGGTTGAAGTTTCTTGACATAACCGTCGCATCCCCAAACTTTTAGAAACGACAGCTTAGGTTTCTTCCCAAACCATAATTCATACGGTGTTGTCTCAACGGATTTAGACAGTGCCCTATTTAAAGTGAATGTGGCTGTCTCTAAAGCATAACCACAAAATGACAGCAACAAATCGGTAAGAGACATCATAGATCGCGCCATATCCAATAGAGTGCGATTACGACGTTTGGACACACCATTACGCTGAAGTGTTCCAGGCAGCGTGAGTTGTGAAACAATTCCACATTTCCTTAAGTGCATACCAAACTCGCGACTCAAATATTCTCCCCCATGATCTGATCGTAAGAACTTTATTTTCCTGTCACGTTGATTCTCCACCTCACTCTGAAATTCCTTGAACTTTTCAAAGGTCTCAGACTTGTGTTTCATTAAGTAGACATACCCATATCTAGTTAAGTCATCAGTGAGGGTGAGAACATAACGATAGACACTGCGAGCCTGAACCCTCATTGGACCGCACACATCAGTATGTATGATTTCCAACAAGTTGGTTGCTCGCTCCATCATTCCGGAGAACGAAGTCTTGGTCATCTTGCCCATGAGGCATGGTTCGCATGTATCAAATGATTCATAATCAAGAGACTCCAAAAGTCCATCTGCATGGAGATTCTTCATGCGTTTGACACCAATGCGACCAAGGCGGCAGTGCCACACGTATGTGGGACTATCATTATTAACCTTACATCTTTTGGTATTCACACTATGAATATGTGTAACATCACGTTCGAGATTCAATAAGAATAAACCATTGACCAGCGGGGCATGACCATAAAACATATCTCTCAAATAAATAGAACTACCATTATTCTCGGATTTAAATGAGTAGCAATCTCGCATTAAAATAGATCTAGATACAATGTTCATGCTCAACGTTGGCACTAAATAACAATTATTGAGGTTTAAAACTAATCCCGTAGGTAAATGTAGAGGTAGCGTGCCGACAGCGATCACATCGACCTTGAAACCATTCCCGACACGCATTGTCACCTCGTCCTTTGCCAGTCTCTGCTTATTCCGCAGCTCTTGTTTTGAGTTACAAATATGAGCAGCCGCACCGGTATCAAATACCCAAGAGCTACTACGAGAAATGATAAGGTACTCATCAATAACATGTATATCACATATACCTTTGGTGTTGCCAGCCTTCTTGTCTGCTAAGTACTTGGGGCAGTTCCGCTTCCAGTGACCATTTCCTTGCAATAAAAGCATCGAGTCTCGGGCTTGGGTCCATTGTTTGGCTTCTTCCCGGCAACTGATTTACGGGGTGCGGCAACTATTGGAAAAATGCCCTAGAGGCAATAATAAAATGGTTATTAATATATTTCCTTGTTCATGATAATTGTCTATTGTTCATGCTATAATTGTATTAACTGGAAACCGTAATACATGTGTGAATACATAGACCACAACATGTCCCTAGTGAGCCTCTAGTTGACTAGCCCGTTGATCAATAGATGGTTATGGTTTCCTGACCGTGGACATTGGATGTCATTGATAACGGGATCACATCATTAGGAGAATGATGTGATGGACAAGACCCAATCCTAAGCATAGCACAAGATCGTGTAGTTTGTTTGCTAAGAGCTTTTTTAATGTCAAGTATCATTTCCTTAGACCATGAGATTGTGCAACTTGCGGATACCGTAGGAATGCTTTGGGTGTACCAAACGTCACAACATAACTGGGTGTAAAGGTGCACTATAGGTATCTCCGAAAGTATCTGTTGGGTTGGCACGAATCGAGACTGGGATTTTTCACTCTGTATAATGGAGAGGTATCTCTGGGCCCACTTGGTAATGCATCATCATAATGAGCTCAATGTGACTAAGGAGTTAGTTGCTACGTCTTGAGCTTGCGTTGGTTTTCCTTGAAGAGGAAAGGGTGATGCAGCAAAGTAGCGTAAGTATTTCCCATAGTTTTTGAGAACCAAGGTATCAATCCAGTAGGAGGGTCCTCAAAAGTCCCACGCACCTACACAAACAAACAAAGAACTCGCAACCAATGCAATAAAGGGGTTGTCAATCCCTTCATGGCCACTTGCGAAAGTGACATCTGATAGAGATAGTATGATAAGATAAATATATTTTTGGTATTTTATAATATAGATGCAAAAAGTAAAGATGAAAATAAAAGTAGATTGAAAGCTTATATGATAAAATATAGACCCGGGGGCCATAGGTTTCACTAGAGGCTTCTCTCAAGATAGCATAAGTATTACGGTGGGTGAAAAAATTACTGTCGAGCAATTGATAGAAAAGCGAATAATTATGAGATTATCTAGGCATGATCATGTATACATGCATCACGTCCGCGACAAGTAGCCCGACTCCTGCCTGCATCTACTACTATTACTCCACACATCGACCGACTCCTACCTGCATCTGGAGTATTAAGTTCATAAAGAACAGAGTAACGCATTAAGAAAGATGACATGATGTAGAGGGATAAACTCAAGCAATATGATATAAACCCCATCTTTTTATCCTCGATGTCAACAATACAATACGTGCCTTGCTGCCCCTGCTATCACTGGGAAAGGACACCGCAAGATTGAACCCAAAGCTAAGCACTTCTCCCATGGCAAGAAAGATCAATCTAGTAGGCCAAACCAAACTGATAATTCGAAGAGACTTGCAAAGATAACTCAATCATACATAAAAGAATTCAGAGCAGATTCAAATATTTCTCATAGATAAACTTGATCATAAACCCACAATTCAACGGATCTCGACAAACACACCGCAAAAAGAGTTACATCGAATAGATCTCCACAAGAGAGGGGGAGAACATGGTATTGAGATCCAAAAAGAGAGGAGAAGCCATCTAGCTAATAACTATGGACCCGAAGGTCTGTGGTAAACTACTCACAACTCATCGGAGGGGCTATGGTGTTGATGTAGAAGCCCTCCGTGGTTGATTCCCCCTCCGATGGAGCGCCGACGAAGGCTCCAAGATGGGATCTCGCGGATACAGAAGGTTACGGTGGTGGAAATTGTGTTTGTTGGCTCCCTGGATGTTTTTGGGGTACGTAGGTATATATAGGAGGAAGAAGTATGTCGGTGGCCGCCTGTGGGGCCCAGGAGATAGTGGGCGCGCCCAGAGGGGGTGGGGCACCCTCCTGTCTCCTGGCCGCCTCGCAAGCTTCTTAACTTGCACTCCAAGTTCTCCGGATCACGTTCATTCCAAAAATCACGCTCCCAAAGGTTTCATCCGTTTGGACTCCGTTTGATATTCCTTTTCTTCGAAATACTGAAATAGGCAAAAAAAACAGCAGTACGGGCTGGGCCTCCGGTTAGTAGGTTAGTCCCAGAAATGATATAAATGTGTAAAATAAAGCCCATAAACATCCAGAAAGGGTAATATAATAGCATGGAACAATCAAAAATTATAGATACGTTGGAGACGTATCAAGCATCCCCAAGCTTAATTCTTGCTCGTCCTCGAGTAGGTAAATGATAAAAACAAAATTTTTGATGTGGAATGCTACCTAGCATAATTCTCAATGTAATTTTCTTTATTGTGGCATGAATGTTCAGATCCAAATGATTCAAGATAAAAGCTTATAAAACATAAAAATAATAATGCTTCGAAGCATACTAACAAATAATCATGTCCTATCAAAATAGCATAGGCAAAGAAAGCTTATCCCTACAAAATCATATAGTTAGGCCATGCCTCACTTTCATTACACAAAATACTCCCATCATGTACAACCCCGGTTTCAGCCAAGCAATTGGTTCATACTTTTTAACGCGCTTCAGCTTTTTCAACTCTTAAGCAGTACACGAGCGCAAGCCATGGACATAGCACTATGGTGGTATAAAGTGGTGGTTGTGAGGAAAAAAAGAGGGAGAAGATAGTCTCACGTCAACTAGGCGTATCAACGGGCTATGGAGATGCCCATCAATAGATATCAATGTGAGTGAGTAGGGATTGCCATGCAACAGATGCACTAGAGCTATAAATATATGGAAGCTCAACAAATGAAACTAAGTGGGTGTGCATCCAACTCACTTGCTCACGAAGACCTAGGGCATTTTGAGGAAGCCCATCATTGGAATATACAAGCCAAGTTCTATAATGAAAAATTCCCACTTAGTATATGAAAGTGACAACATAAGAGACTCTCTATCATGAAGATCATGGTGCTACTTTGAAGCACAAGTGTGGAAAAAGAGATAGTAGCATTGTCCCTTCTCTCTTTTTCTCTCAATTTATTTATTTTTTCTCCTTTTTTTCTTTTTCTCTTTTTTTCTTTGGCATTTCTTTTTTTCTCTTTTGGCCTTTCTCCTTTTTTTTCTCTTTTTTTATTTTTGTAAAGTCCGAAGTCTCATCCCGACTTGTGGGGGAATCATAGTCTTCATCATCCTTTCCTCACTGAGACAATGCTCTAATAATGAAGATCATCACACTTTTATTGATTTACAACTCAAGAATTACAACTCAAAGCTAGAACAAGATATGACTCTATATGAATGCCTCCTGCGGTGTACCGGGATATGCAATGAATCAAGAGTGACATGTATGAAAATTATGAAGGTGGCCTTGCCACAAATACGATGTCAACTACATGATCATGCGAAGAGCAATATGACAATGATGGAACGTGTCATAGTAAACGGGACGGTGGAAAGTTGCATGGAAATATATCTCAGAATGGCTATGAAAATGCCATAATAGGTAGGTATGGTGGCTATTTTGAGGAAGGTAAATAAGGGTGCATGATACCGGCGAAAATTGCGCGGTATAATAGAGGCTAGCAAAGTGGAAGGATGAGTGTGCGTATATCCATGGACTCACATTAGTCATAAAGAACTCATATACTTATTGCGAAAGTCTACTTGCCCTCGAACCAAAGTACTACTACACATGCTCCTAGGGGAAGGGTTGGTAGGAGTTAACCATCACGCGATCCCGACCTCCACTCATAAGGAAAACAATCAAAAGAGCACCTCATGCAACAAATTTGTCACACAACTTTTACCATACGTGCATGCTACGGGACTTGCCAACTTCAACACAAGTATTTCTCAATTTCATAATTACCCACTAGCATGACCCTAACATTACTACCTTTATATCTCAAAACAATTATCAAGCATCAAATTGATCATAGCATCCAATTCACTTCCTATCATAGTTTTAATTATACCCAACTTGGATGCTCATCATTCTAGGACCAAATTTGTAACCAAAGAAAATACCATGCTGTTCTAAAAGACTCTCAAGATAATATAAGTGAAGCAGGAGAGACTAGCAATTTCTTCAAAATTAAGCCACCGCCATGCTCTAAAAGATATAAGTGAAGCAGTAGAGCAAAAAACTATCAAGCTCAAAAGATGTAAGTGAAGCACATAGAGTATTCTAGAAAATTCTAATCAAGTGGGATTCTCACAAAAGGTGTGTACAACAAGGATGATTGTGGTAAACTAAAAAGCAAAGACTAATATAATACACGACGCTCCAAGCAAGACACATATCATGTGGCGAATAAAAATATAGCTCCAAGTAAAGTTACCAATGAACGAAGATTTAAAGAGGGATGCCTTCCGGGCATCCCCAAGCTTAGGCTTTTGGCTATACTTGAATATCTTGGGGTTCCATGGGCATCCCCAAGCTTAGGCTCTTGCCACTCCTTATTCCATAGTCCATCAAAGCTTTACCCAAAACTTGAAAACTTCACAACACAAAACTCAACAGGAAATCTTATAAGCTCTGTTAGTGAAAGAAAAGAAAACCACCACATAAGGTACTATAATGAACTCATTATTTATTTATTTTGGTGCCAAACCTACTGTATTCCAACTTCTCTATGGTTTATAAACTATTTTACTAGCCATAGATGCATCAAAATAAGCAAACAACACACAAAAAACAGAATCTGTCAAAAACAGAACAGTCTGTAGCAATCTGTAACTAACGCAAACTTCTGGAACTCTAAAAATCCTACCAAAATAGTAGGTCCTGAAAAATTTGTCTATTGATCATCAGAAAAAAGAATCAACACAAAAGCACGTTTCTGTGATTTAACAAAACTAAATTCGTGCGTGCAATGTTTCTGTTTTTCAGGAGAATCAAATCAACTATCATCATAGGTTATCCTATAGGTTCTACTTGGCACAAACACTAATTAAAAGATAAAAACACATCTTAACAGAAGGTAGATGCAAAAATTATTACTAAACAGGAACAAAAACAAAAAACACAAATAAAATTTGGTTGCCTCCCAACTAGCGCTATCGTTTAACGCCCTTAGCTAGGCATAAAAGCGAAGATAGATCTAAGTAGTGCCATCTTTGGCACTCAATTCATAAGTAGCTCACATGATAGATTCATAAGGTAATTTGACTTTCTTTCTTGTAAAGTGCTCCATGCCTTTCTTTAATGGGAATTGGAATCTAATATTCCCTTCCTTCATATCAATAATCGCATCAATCGTTCTAAGGAAAGGTCTACCAAGAATAATAGGGCAAGAAAGATTGCAATCTATATCAAGAACGATAAAATCTATGGGCACCAAATTTCTATTTGCAACAATGAGAACATCATTGATCCTTCCCATTGGATTTTTAATGGTGGAATCCGCAAGGTGCAAATTTAAAGAGCAATCATCAAGATCATGGAAACCTAGAATATCACAAAAAGTTTTCGGAATTGTGGGAACACTAGCACCCAAATTACACAAAGCAAAACACTCATGATCTTTAATTCTAATCTTTATAGTGGGTTCCCACTCATCATTAAGTTTTCTAGGAATAGAAACTTCCAAATTAAGTTTTTCATCATAAGATTGCATCAAAGCATCAATGATATGTTTGGTAAAAGCTTTATTTCGACTATAAGCATGCGGAGAATTAACAACGGATTGCAACAAGGAAATACAACCTTCTAAATAACAATTATCATAATCAAATTCCTTGAAATCCGAGATAGTGGGTTCAATACTATTTAAAGTCATGACCTCTCCAATCCCACTTTTACCAAATTTAGCATCAAGATCTAAAAACTCTGAATTCTTGGGACGCCTTCTAACTAAAGTTGACTCATCTCCAGTCCCATTATTATCAAGATTCATATTGAAAAACAAAGATCTAATAGGAGACACATCAATAACTTTAAGATCTTCATCATTATTTTCATGGAAACTAGAAGAACACGCCTTTACAAAGCAATCTTTCTTAGCACGCAATCTAGCGGTTCTTTCCTTGCACTCATCAATGAAAATTATCATTGCTTTGAGAGACTCATTGATATCATGCTTAGGAGGAGAAGATCTAAGTTTAAGAGAATCGACATCAAGCGAAAGTCTATCAACGTTCCTAGCCAAATCATCAGCTTTGAGCAATTTTTCTTCAAGCAAGGCATTAAAATCCTTTTGAGAAATCATAAATTCTTTCACACTATTCTCAAAATTAGAGGGCATCTTATTAAAATTACCATAGGAATTATTGTAGGAATTTCCATAATTATTAGAGGAATTACTAGGGAACGGTCTAGAATTAAAGTTTCCTCTATAAGCATTGTTACCAAAACTATTCCTACCAACAAAATTCACATCCATAGATTCATTATTATTCTCAATCAAAGTAGACAAAGGCATATCATTGGGATCAATAGGAGCACTCTTAGTAGCAAACAACTTCATAAGTTCATCCATCTTGCCACTCAAAACATTGATTTCTTCTATAGCATGCACTTCTTTACTAGAAGATCTTTCGGTGTGCCATTGAGAATAATTAGCCATAATATTATCAAGAAGTTTTGTAGCATCTCCTAACATGATTTCCATAAACGTCCCTCCCGCGGCTGAATCTAAAAGATTTCTAGAAGAAAAGTTTAAACCGGCATAAAAAATTTGTATGATCATCCATAAATTCAAACCATGAGTAGGGCAATTGCGAATCATCAATTTCATTCTTTGCCAAGATTAGGCAACATGCTCATGATCAAGTTGTTTAAAATTCATAATATCGTTCCTAAGAGTGATAATCTTAGCGGGAGGAAAATACTTAGAGATAAAAGCATCTTTGCACTTGTTCAAGAATCAATACTATTTTTAGGCAAAGACGAAAACCAAACTTTAGCATGATCTCTAAGTGAAAACAGAAATAACTTCAATTTAACAATATCGTTATTTGTATCTTTCTTCTTTTGCATATCACACAAATCAACAAAGTTGTTTAGATGAGTAGCGGCATCTTCACTAGGAAGGCCGGTGAATTGATCTTTCATAACAAGATTCAGCAAAGTAGTATTGATTTCACAAGACTCAACATCATTAAGAGGAGCAATCGGAGTACTAAGGAAACCATTATTATTGGTATTGGAGAAATCACACAATTTGGTATTATCTTGCGCCATGGCAACAAGTAATCCAACACACAAGCAAACAGAAAAAGGCAAGCGAAAGAGAGAGAGAGAGAAGATTGGGAAAGAGACGGCGAATAAAATGGCAAGGGTGAAGTGGGGGAGAGGAAAACGATAGGCAAATGGCAAATAATGTAAATTCGAGGGAGATGAGTTTGTGATGGGTACCTGGTATGTCTTGACTTGAGCGAAGACCTCCCCGGCAACGGCGCCAGAAATCCTTCTTGCTACGTCTTGAGCTTGCGTTGGTTTTTCTTGAAGAGGAAAGGGTGATGCAGCAAAGTAGCGTAAGTATTTCCCTCAGTTTTTGAGAACCAAGGTATCAATCTAGTAGGAGGCTCCTCAAAAGTCCCACACACCTACACAAACAAACAAAGAACTCGCAACCAACACAATAAAGGGGTTGTCAATCCCTTCACGGCCACTTGCGAAAGTGAGATCTGATAGAGATAGTATGATAAGATAAATATATTTTTGGTATTTTATAATATAGATGCAAAAAGTAGATGCAAATAAAAGTAGATTGAAAGCTTATATGATAAAAGATAGACCCAGGGGCCATAGGTTTCACTAGAGGCTTCTCTCAAGATAGCATAAGTATTACGGTGGGTGAACAAATTACTGTCGAGCAATTGATAGAAAAGCGAATAATTATGAGATTATCTAGGCATGATCATGTATATAGGCATCACGTCCACGACAAGTAGACCGACTCCTGCCTGCATCTACTACTATTACTCCACACATCGACCGACTCCTGCCTGCATCTAGAGTATTAAGTTCATAAAGAATAGAGTAAGCATTAAGAAAGATGACATGATGTAGAGGAATAAACTCAAGCAATATGATATAAACCCCATCTTTTTATCCTCGATGGCAACAATACAATACGTGCCTTGCTGCCCCTGCAACAGTCACTGGGAAAGGACACCGCAAGATTGAACCCAAAGCTAAGCACATCTCCCATGGCAAGGAAGATCAATCTAGTAGGCCAGACCAAACTGATAATTCGAAAAGACTTGCAAAGATAACTCAATATACATAAAAGAATTTATAGGAGATTCAAATATTTCTCATAGATAAACTTGATCATAAACCCACAATTCATCGGATCTCGACAATCACACCGCAAAAAGAGTTACATCAAATAGATCTCCACAAGAGAGGGGGAGAACATTTTATTGAGATCCAAAAAGAGAGAAGAAGACATCTAGCTAATAACTATGGAACCGAAGGTCTATGGTAAACTACTCGCAACTCATCGGAGGGGCTATGGTGTTGATGTAGAAGCCCTCCATGGTCGATTCCCCCTCCGACGGAGCGCCGACGAAGGCTCCGAGATAGGATCTCGCGGATACAGAAGGTTACGATGGTGGAAATCGTGTTTCGTTGGCAGGGAGGTACCAAAGTAATCCAGGAGTGGATCACTGGACAGCGGTCAAGAACATCCTGAAATACCTGAAAAGGACTAAGGATATGTTTCTCGTATATGGAGGTGACAAAGAGCTCATCGTAAACGGTTACGTTGATGCAAGCTTTGACACTGATCCGGACGATTCTAAATCGCAGACCGGATACGTATTTACACTAAACGGAGGAGCTGTCAGTTGGTGCAGTTCTAAACAAAGCGTCGTGAAGGGATCTACATGTGAAGCGAGTACATAGCAGCTTCGAAGCAGCTAATGAAGGAGTCTGGATGAAGGAGTTCATATCCGATCTAGGTGTCATACCTAGTGCATCGGGTCCAATGAAAATCTTCTGACAATCTTCGAGCAATTGCCTTAGCAAAGGAATCCAGATTTCACAAGAGGACCAAGCACATCAAGAGACGCTTCAATTCCATCCGGGATTTAGTCCAGATGGGAGACATAGAGATTTGCAAGATACATACGGATCTGAATGTAGCAAACCCGTTGACTAAGCCTCTTCCACGAGCAAAACATGATCAACACCAAGACTCCATGGGTGTTAGAATCATTACTATGTAATCTAGATTATTGACTCTAGTGCAAGTGGGAGACTGAAGGAAATATGCCCTAGAGGCAATAATAAAGTTATTATTTATTTCCTTATTTCATGATAAATGTTTATCATTCATGCTAGAATTGTATTAACCGGAAACATGATACATGTGTGAATGCATAGACAAACAAGATGTCACTAGTATGCCTCTACTAGACTAGCTTGTTAATCAAAGATGGTTATGTTTCCTAACCATGAACAAAGAAGTTGTTATTTGATTAACAAGGTCACATCATTAGTTGAATGATCGATTGACATGACCCATTCCATTAGCTTAGCACACGATCGCTTAGTATGTTGCTACCGCTTTTATCCATGACTTATACATGTTCCTATAACTATGAGATTATGCAACTCCGTTTACGGAGGAACACTTTGGTACTACCAAACGTCACAACGAATCGGGTGATTATAAAGGAGTACTACAGGTGTCTCCAAAGGCGGATGTTGGGTTGGCGTATTCGAGATTAGGTTTTGTCACTCCGATTGTCGGAGAGGTATCTCTGGGCCCTCTCGGTAATACACATCACTTAAGCCTTGCAAGCATTACAACTAATGAGTTAGCTGTGAGATGATGTATTACAGAACGAGTAAAGAGACTTGCCGGTAACGAGATTGAACTAGGTATTGGATACCGCCGATCGAATCTCGGGCAAGTAACATACCGATGACAAAGGGAACAACGATGTTGTTATGCGGTCCGACCGATAAAGATCTTCGAGAATATGTAGGAGCCAATATGGGCATCCAGGTCCCGCTATTGGTTATTGACCGGAGGCGTGTCTCGGTCATGTCTACATTGTTCTCGAACCGTAGGGTCCGCACGCTTAAGGTTTCGATGGCGGTTATATTATGAGTTTGTGTATTTTGATGTACCGAAGAAGTTCGAGTCCCGGATGTGATCACGGACATGACGAGGAGTCTCGAAATGGTCGAGACATAAAGATTGATATATTGGAAGCCTATATTTGGAGTTGGAATGGTTCCGGTGAAATCGGGATTTTACTGGAACACCGGGGTTACCGGAACCTCCCGGGGTTAATGGGCCTTAGTGGGCCATGAGGGAGAAGAGGAAGGGCGGCCAGGGCAGGCGCACCCCCCCCCCTAGTCCGAATAGGACAAGGAGAGGGGGCGACCCCCTTCCCCTTTCCCTCCCCAAGTCCTAATCCAACTAGGAAGGGGGAGTCCTACTCCGGTGGGAGTAGGACTCCTCCCGCCTCCTCCTAGGGCCGGCCGCACCCCTTGCTCCTTTATATACGAGGCGGGGGCACCCTAGAACACACAAGTTGATCCTTGAGATCGCTCCTTAGCCGTGTCGGTGCCCCCTCCACCGTATTCCACCTCGGTCATATCGTTGCGGTGCTTAGGCGAAGCCTGCGTCGATAGAACATCAAGATCGTCACCATGCCGTCGTCTTGACGAACTCTCCTCCCCGGCTCTCTGGATTGGAGCCCGAGGAGCGTCACCGAGCTGTACGTGTGTCAAGAACTCGGAGGCGCCGGAGTAACGACGCTGGGATTGGTTGGATTGCGAGGAGAACGTATGACTACTTCCTCTATGTTGTGATCGCTTCCACTTCGGTCTACAAGGGTATGTAGACAACACTCTCCCCTCTCGTTGCTGTGCATCACCATGATCTTGCGTGTGCGCAGGGAAATTTTGAAATTACTACGTTCCCCAACAGTGGTATCAGAGCCTAGGTTTTTATGGTTTGATGTTTTGCACGAGTAGAACACAAGTGAGTTGTGGGCGATACAAGTCATACTACCTACCAGCATGTCATACTTTGGTTCAGCGGTATTGTGAGATGAAGCGGCCCGGACCGACATTACGCGTACGCTTACGCGAGACTGGTTTCACCGCTGCAAGCACTCATTGCTTAAAGGTGACTGGCGGGTGTCTGTCTCTCTCACTTTAGTTGAACCGAGTGTGGCTACGCCCGGTCCTTGAGAAGGTTAAAACGGAGTCTATTTGACGAAGTATCGTTGTGGTTTTGATGCGTAGGTGAGATTGGTTCTTGCTTAAGCCCGTAGCAGCCACGTAAAATTTGCAACAACAAAGTAGAGGACGTCTAACTTGTTTTTGCAGGGCATGTTGTGATGTGATATGGTCAAGACGTGATGCTATATTTTATTGTATGAGATGATCATGTTTTGTAACCGGTTATCGGCAATCGGCTGGAGCCATATGGTTGTCGCTTATTGTATGAAATGCAAACGCCTGTAATTGCTTTACTTTATCACTAAGCGGTAGCAATAGTCGAGAAGCAATAGATGGCGAGACGACAACGATGCTACGATGAAGATCAAGGTGTCGCGCCGGTGACGATGGTGATCACGACGGTGCTTCGAAGATGGAGATCACAAGCACAAGATGATGATGGCCATATCATATCACTTATATTGATTGCATGTGATGTTTATCCTTTATGCATCTTATCTTGCTTTGATTGACGGTAGCATTTTAAGATGATCTCTCACTAAAATTATCAAGTAGTGTTCTCCCTGAGTATGCACCGTTGCCAAAGTTCGTCGTGCCGAGACACCACGTGATGATCGGGTGTGATAAGCTCTCGTCCATATACAACGGGTGCAAGCCAGTTTTTGCACACGCGAATACTCAGTTATACTTGACGAGCCTAGCATATGCGAGATATGGCCTCGAACACGGAGACCGAAAGGTCGGCGTGAATCATATAGTAGATATGATCAACATAAGATGTTCACCATTGAAAACTACTCCATCTCACGTGATGATCGGTTATGGTTTAGTTGATTTGGATCACGTGATCACTTAGATGACTAGAGATGTCTGTCTAAGTGGGAGTTCTTAAGTAATATGATTAATTGAACTTAAATTTATCATGAACTTAGTACCGATAGTATCTTGCTTGTGTATGTTTGATTGTAGATAGATGGCTCGTCTTTTGTTCCGTTGAATTTTAATGCGTTCCTTGAGAAAGCAAAGTTGAAAGATGATGGTAGCAATTACACGGATCGGGTCCGTAACTCGAGGATTATCCTCATTGCTGCATGTAAGAGTTACGCCTGGATGCACCGCTAGGTGCCGACTTCTTCTGATGCAATCGACGACGTTAAGAACGCTGGCGAGCAAAGCGATGACTACTCTATAGTTCGAGTGTGCCATGCTTTACGGCTTAGAACCGGGACTTCAACGATGTTTTGAACGTCATGGAGCATATGAGATGTTCCAGAGTTGAAGTTGATATTCCAACAGTAATGCCCGGATTGAGAGATATGAAGTCTCCAATAAGTTCTATAGTTGCAAGATGGAGGAGAATAGTTCATCGGTGAGCACATACTCAAAATGTCCGGGTATTACAATCACTTGACTCAACCGGGAGTTAATCTTCCGGATGATTGTGTCATTGATGAATTCTTCAATCACCGCCACCAAGCTACAAAGGCTTCGTGATGAACTATAATATGCAAGGGTTAGTAAAGACTATACAGGCTCTTCGCAATGCTAAAGGCTGCGGAGGTAGAAATCAAGAAGGAGCATCAAGTGTTGATGGTCAATAAGACCACTAGTTTCAAGAAGAAAGGCAAAGGGAAGAAGAAGGAACTTCAAGAAGAACAGCAAGCAAGTTGCTGCTCAGAGAAGAAACCCAAGTCTGGACCTAAACCTGAAACCGAGTGCTTCTACCGCAAGCGATCGGTCTCTGGAAGGAACCGCCCCAAGTATTTGGCGGATAAGAAGGATGGCAAGGTGAACAAAGGTATATGTGATATACATGTTATTGATGTGTACCTTAGTAGAGCTCGCAGAGCACTGGGTATTTGATATTGGTTCTCATTGCTAATATTTGCAACTCAAACAGGACTACGGATTAAGCAAACACCGCAAAGGACGAGGTGACGATGCGCGTGGGAAATGGTTCCAAAGTCGATGTGATCGCGGTCGGCACGCTACCTCTACATCTACCTTCGGATTAGTTTTAGACCTAAATAATTGTTATTTGGTGCTGCGTTGAGCATGAACATTATATCTGGATCTTGTTTGATGCGAGACGGTTATTCATTTAAATCGGAGAATAATGGTTGTTCTATTTATATGAGTAATATCTTTTATGGTCATGCACCCTTGAAGAGTGGTCTATTTTTGATGAATCTCGATAGTAGTGATACACACATTCATAATGTTGAAACCAAAAGATGCAGAGTTGATAATGATAGTGCAACATATTTGTGGCACTGCCGTTTAGGTCATATCGGTATAAAGCGCATGAAGAAACTCCATACTGATGGACTTTTGGAGTCACTTGATTATGAATCACTTGGCACTTATGAACCGTGCCTCATGGGCAAGATGACTAAAACCCGTTCTCGGCACTATGGAGAGAGCAACAGATTTGTTGGAAATCATACATACAGATGTATGTGGTCCAATGAATGTTGAGGCTCGTGGCGGATATCGTTATTTTCTCACCTTCACAGATGATTTAAGCGGATATGGGTATATCTACTTAATGAAACATAAGTCTGAAACATTTGAAAAGTTCAAAGAATTTCAGAGTGAAGTTGAAAATCATCGTAATAAGAAAATTAAGTTTCTACGATCGATCGTGGAGGCGAATATTTGAGTTACGAGTTTGGTCTACATTTGAAACAATGCGGAATAGTTTCAAACTCACACCACCCGAACACCACAACGTAATGGTGTGTCCGAACGTCGAATCGCACTTTACTAGATATGTTGCGATCTATGATGTCTCTTACAGATTTACCACTATCGTTTTGGGGTTATGCTCTTGAGGCGGCCGCATTCACACTGAATAGAACACCGTCAAAATCCGTTGAGACGACACCTTATGAACTATGGTTTAGCAAGAAACCAAAGTTGTCGTTTCTTAAAGTTTGGGGATGCGATGCTTATGTGAAAAAGCTTCAACCCGATAAGCTCGAACCCAAATCGAGAAATGTGTCTTCATAGGATACCCAAAGGAGACAGTTGGGTACACCTTCTATCACAGATTCGAAGGCAAGACATTTGTTGCCAAGAATGGATCCTTTCTAGAGAAGGAGTTTCTCTCGAAAGAAGTGAGTGGGAGGAAAGTAGAACTTGATGAGGTAATTGTACCTTCTCCCTTACTTGAAAGTAGTTTGTCGCAGAAACCGGTTTCTGAGACATCTACACCAAATAGTGAGGAAGTTGATGATGCTCATGAAACTTCAGATCAAGTTACTACAGAACCTCGTAGATCAACCAGAGTAAGATCCGCACCAGAGTGGTACGGTAATCCTGTTCTGGAAATCATGCTACTAGATCATGATGAACCTACGAACTATGAAGAAGCGATGGTGAGCCCAGATTCCGCAAAATGGCTTGAGGCCATGAAATCTGAGATGGGATCCATGTATGAAAACAAAGCATGGACTTTGGTTGACTTGCCCGAGGGTAGGCAAGCAATAGAAAACAAGTGGATCTTCAAGAAGAAGACTGACGCTGACGGTAATGCTACTGTCTACAAAGCTCGACTTGTCGCAAAGGGTTTTCGACAAGTTCAAGGGATTGACTACGATGAGACCTTCTCACCCGTAGCGATGCTTAAGTTTGTCCGAATCATGTTAGCAATTGCCGCATTTTATGATTATGAAATTTGGCAAATGGATGTAAAGACCGCATTCTGAATGGATTTACGGAAGAAGAGTTGTATATGATGCAACCGAAGGTTTTATCGATCCAAAGGAGCTAACAAAGTGTGCAAGCTCCAGCGATCCATTTATGGACTGGTGCAAGCATCTCGGAGTTGGAATAAACGCTTTGATAGTGTGATCAAAGCATTTGGGTTCATACAGACTTTTGGAGAAGCCTGTATTTACAAGAAAGTGAGTGGGAGCTCTGTAGCATTTCTGATATTATATGTAGATGGCATATTACTAATCGGAAATGATATAGAATTTCTAGATAGCATAAAGGGATACTTGAATAAGAGTTTTTCAATGAAAGACCTCGGTGAAGCTGCTTACATATTGGGCATCAAAATCTATAGAGATAGATCAAGACGCTTAATTGGACTTTCACAAAGCACATACCTTGACAAAATTTTGAAGAAGTTCAAAATGGATCAAGCAAAGAAAGGGTTCTTGCCTGTGTTACAAGGTGTGAAGTTGAGTAAGACTCAATGCCCGACCCTCGCAGAAGATAGAGAGAAAATGAAAGATGTTCCTATGCTTCACCATAGGCTCTATCATGTATGCAATGCTGTGTACCGCACTGATGTGTGTCTTGCTATAAGCTTAGTAGGGAGGTACCAAAGTAATCCAGAGTGGATCATCGGACAGCGGTCAAGAACATCCTGAAATACCGAAAAGGACTAAGGATATGTTTCTCGATATGGAGGTGAAAAGAGCTCATCGTAACGGTTACGTTGATGCAAGCTTTGACACCGATCCGGACGATTCTAAATCGCAGACCGGATACGTGTTTACACTAAACGGAGGAGCTGTCAGTTGGTGCAGTTCTAAACAAAGCGTCGTAGCGGGATCTACATGTGAAGCGGAGTACATAGCAGCTTCGGAAGCAGCTAATGAAGGAGTCTGGATGAAGGAGTTCATATCCGATCTAGGTGTCATACCTAGTGCATCGGGTCCAATGAAAATCTTCGTGACAATCTCGAGCAATTGCCTTAGCAAAGGAATCCAGATTTCACAAGAGGACCAAGCACATCAAGAGACGCTTCAATTCCATCCAGATTTAGTCCGATGGGAGACATAGAGATTTGCAAGATACATACGGATCTGAATGTAGCGATCCGTTGACTAAGCCTCTTCCACGAGCAAAACATGATCAACACCAAGACTCCATGGGTGTTAGAATCATTACTATGTAATCTAGATTATTGACTCTAGTGCAAGTGGGAGATCAAGGAAATATGCCCTAGAGGCAATAATAAAGTTATTATTTATTTCCTTATTTCATGATAAATGTTTATCATTCATGCTAGAATTGTATTAACCGGAAACATGATACATGTGTGAATGCATAGACAAACAAGATGTCATTAGTATGCCTCTACTAGACTAGCTTGTTAATCAAAGATGGTTATGTTTCCTAACCATGAACAAAGAGTTGTTATTTGATTAACAAGGTCACATCATTAGTTGAATGATCTGATTGACATGACCCATTCCATTAGCTTAGCACACGATCGCTTAGTATGTTGCTACTGCTTTTATCCATGACTTATACATGTTCCTATAACTATGAGATTATGCAACTCCGTTTACGGAGGAACACTTTGGGTACTACCAAACGTCACAACATAACGGGTGATTATAAAGGAGTACTACAGTGTCTCCAAAGGCAGATGTTGGGTTGGCGTATTTCGAGATTAGGTTTTGCACTCCGATTGTCGGAGACGTATCTCTGGGCCCTCTCAGTAATACACATCACTTAAGCCTTGCAAGCATTACAACTAATGAGTTAGCTGTGAGATGATGTATTACGGAACGAGTAAAGAGACTTGCCGGTAACGAGATTGAACTAGGTATTGGATACCGACGATCGAATCTCAGGCAAGTAACATACCGATGACAAAGGGAACAACGTATGTTGTTATGCGGTCTGACCGATAAAGATCTTCGTAGAATATGTAGGAGCCAATATGGGCATCCAGGCCCCGCTATTGGTTATTGACCGGAGATGTGTCTCGGTCATGTCTACATTGTTCTCGAACCGTAGGGTCCACACGCTTAAGGTTTCGATGACGGTTATATTATGAGTTTGTGTATTTTGATGTATCGAAGAAGTTCGGAGTCCCGGATGTGATCACGGACATGACGAGGAGTCTCGAAATGGTCGAGACATAAAGATTGATATATTGGAAGCCTATATTTGGAGTTCGGAATGGTTCCGTGTGAAATCGGGATTTTACCGGAACACCGGGGGGTTACCGGAACCCTCCCGGGGGTTAATGGGCCTTAGTGGGCCATGAGGGAGAAGAGGAAGGGCCGGCCAGGGCAGGCCGCGCGCCCCTCCCCGCCTAGTCCGAATAGGACAAGGAGAGGGGCGCGCCTTCCTCTTTCCTCCCCAAGTCCTAATCCAACTAGGAAGGGGGGGAGTCCTACTCCCGGTGGGAGTAGGACTCCTCCGGCGCGCCTCCTCCTAGGGCCGGCCGCACCCCCCCTTGCTCCTTTATATACGGGGGCAGGGGGGCACCCTAGAACACACAAGTTGATCCTTGAGATCGTTCCTTAGCCGTGTGCGGTGCCCCCTCCACCATATTCCACCTCGGTCATATCGTTGCGGTGCTTAGGCGAAGCCCTGCGTCGGTAGAACATCAAGATCGTCACCACGCCGTCGTGCTGACGGAACTCTCCCTCCCCGAAGCTCTACTGGATTGGAGCCCGAGGAGCGTCACCGAGCTGTACGTGTGTCAAGAACTCGGAGGCGCCGGAGTAACGGCGCTGGGATCGGTTGGATCGCGAGGAGAACGTACGACTACTTCCTCTACGCCAGATCGCGTCCGCTTCGGTCTACAAGGGTATGTAGACAACACTCTCCCCTCTCGTTGCTATGCATCACCATGATCTTGCGTGTGCGTAGGAAAATTTTGAAATTACTACGTTCCCCAACAGGGGCGCCCAAAACCCATCTAGGGTTTCCCTTGTGGCCGCCGCCCCTCCCCTAGGGAAACCCTAGGGCGTCTAGTCCCCCCTTCCCATATATATAGTGAGGGAGAGAGAGGGCAGCGGCACCCCTTCCTGGCGCAACCCCTCCCTCCTCCAACTCTTCCTCCTCCTCCATAGTGCCTGGCGAAGCCCTGCAGGAGAACCAAAAGCTCCACCACCACGCCGTCGTGCTGCCGGAGCACTCCCTCAACTTCTCCTCTCCCCTTGCTGGATCAAGAAGGAGGAGACGTCCCCGAGCTGTACGTTTGTTGAACGCGGAGGCGCCGTCCGTTCGGCGCTAGATCGGATCTTCCACAATTTGAATCGCCGCAAGTATGACTCCATCAACCGCGTTCTTGTAACGCTTCCGCTTAGCGATCTTCAAGGGTATGAAGATGCTCTCCCTTCTCTCTCTCGTTGCTAGCATCTCCTTGATTGATCTTGGTGACACGTAGGAAAATTTTGAATTATTACTACGTTCCCCAACAGCAACTCCCTTGCCGTCCTTCTTGAAGTTCTTTTTACCCTTGCCTTTCTTGAAACTAGTGGTCTTATTCACCATCAACACTTGATGTTCCTTTTTGATTTCCATCTCCACTGATTTCAGCATTGAATATAACTCAGGAATGGACTTTCCAACCCCTGCATATTGTAGTTCATCACAAAGCTCTTGTAGCCAGGTGGGAGCGACTGGAGGATCCTGTCAATGACCGAGTCATCTGGGAGATTAACTCCCAACTGAGAAAACGGTTGTGTAACCCGGATATAGTGAGTATATGCTCACTGACAGAATTGTTTTCCTCCATCTTACAACTGTAGAACTTGTCGGAGACTTCATATCTCTCGACCCGGGCATGAGCTTCGAAAACCATTTTCAGCTCTTGGAACATCTCATATGCTCCGTGCTGCTCAAAACGCTTTTGGAGCCCCGGTTCTAAGCTGTAAAGCATGCCGCACTGAACCAGGGAGTAATCATCACTATGCGACTGCCAAGCATTCATAACTTCTTGAGTTGCTGGGAAAATGGGTGCTTCACCTAGCGGTGCTTCTAGGACATATGCTTTCTTGGCAGCTATGAGGATGATCCTCTAGTTCCGGACCCAGTCCGTATAGTTGCTACCATCGTCTTTCATCTTGCTTTTCTCTAGGAATGTGTTGAAGTTGAGGGCAAGATTAGCATGGGCCATTTGATCTACAAGACATATTGCAAAGATTTTAGACTATGTTCATGATAATTAAGTTCATATAATCAAATTATTTAATGAACTCCCACTCAGATAGACATCCCTCTAGTCATCTAAGTGATACATGATCCGAGTCAACTAGGCCGTATCCGACCATCGCGTGAGACATGCTAGTCATCATTGGTGAACATCTTCATGTTGATCGTATCTACTATACGACTCATGTTCGACCTTTTGGTCTCTTGTTCGACCTTTTGGTCCGAGGCCATGTCTGTACATGTTAGGCTCGTCAAGTCAACCTAAGTGTTTTCCATGTGTAAATCTGGCTTACACCCATGGTATGCGAATGTTAGAATCTATCACACCCGATCATCACGTGGTGCTTCAAAACAACGAACTTTCGCAACGGTGCACAGTTAAGGGGAACACTTTCTTGAAATTTTATGAGGGATCATCTTATTTATGCTACCGTCGTTCTAAGCAAATAAGATGTAAACATGACAAACATCACATGCAAATCGTAGAGTAACATGATCACCTTCGTCGCCAGCATGACACCATGATCGCCATCATCATGATCTCCATCATCGTGTCTTCATGAAGTTGTCTCGCCAACTATTACTTCTACTACTATGGCTAACGGTTAGCAATAAAGTAAAGTAATTACATGGCGTTTTCAATGACACGCAAGTCATACATAAAATTAAGACAACTCCTATGTCTCCTGCCGGTTGTCATACTCATCGACATGCAAGTCGTGATTCCTATTACAAGAACATGATCAATCTCATACATCACATATCATTCATCACATTCTTTTGGCCATATCACATCACATAGCATACCCTGCAAAAACAAGTTAGACGTCCTCTAATTGTTGTTGCATGTTTTACGTGGTTGCTATGGGTTTTTAGCAAGAACGTTTCTTACCTATGCAAAAGCCACAACGGTGATATGTTAATTGCTATTTACCCTTCATAAGGACCCTTTTCATTGAATCCGATCCGACTAAAGTGGGAGAGACTGGCACCCGCTAGCCACCTTATGCAACAAGTGCATGTCAGTCGGTGGAACCTGTCTCAAGTAAGCGTACGTGTAAGGTCGGTCCGGGACGCTTCATCCCACAATACCGCCAAAACAAGATAGGACTAGTAACGGTAAGCAAATTTAACAAACCAACGGCCACAACTACTTGTGTTCTACTCGTGCATAGAATCTACGCAATAGACCTAGCTCATGATGCCACTGTTGGGGAACGTAGCAATAATTCAAAATTTTCTACGCATCACGAAGATCAATCTATGGAGATTCTAGCAACAAGAGAGGGAGAGGATGAGCATCTTCATACCTTTGAAGATCGCTAAGAAGAAGCGTCACTAGAACACGGATGAGGGAGTCGTACTCGCGGTGATTCAAATTGTGGAAGATCCGATCTAATGCCGAACGTACGGCGCCTCCGCGTTCAACACACGTACAGCCCAGGGATGTCTCCTCCTTCTTGATCCAGCAAGGGGAGAGGAGAAGTTGAGGAAGAGCTCCGGCAGCACGACGGCGTGGTGGAGGAGCTTGCAGTTCTCCGGCAGGGCTTCGCCAAGCACTACGGAGGAGGAGATGGTGTTGGAGAGGGGGAGCGCTGCGCCAGGGGAAAGGTACGGCAGCCCTCCCACCTCCCCTCTATTTATAGGGGCAAGGGTGAGGGGGCCCGTCCCCCTCCAGATGGATCTAGAGGGGGGCGGCGGCCAAGGGGGGAGGCTTGCTCCCCAAGCCAAGGGGACGTCCCCTTTAGGGTTCCCCCAACCCTAGGCGCATGGGCCCTAGGGGGTGGAGCCCAACCCACTTAGGGCTGGTTCCCCTCCGTATTCAGCCCATAGGGCCCTCCGGGGCAGGTGGACCCTCCCAGTGGACCCGCAGAACACTTTCGGTGGTCCCGGTACAATACCGATATACCCACTTCCGTTGACCAAATAAGGACTTCCCATATATAAGTCTTTGTCTCCGGACCATCCGTAACTCCTCATGATGTCCGGGATCTCATCCGGGACTCCGAACAACATTCGGTAACTGCATACTAATTCCCATAACAACTCTAGCGTCACCGAACCTTAAGTGTGTAGACCCTACGGGTTTGGGAACCATGCGGACATGACCGAGACACCTCTCCGGCCAATAACCAACAGCAGGATCTGGATACCCATGTTGGCTCCCACATGTTACACGATGATCTCATTGGATGAACCACGATACCGGGGATTCAATCAATCCCGTATACAATTCCCTTTGTCAATCGATATGTTACTTGATTCGATCGTCAGTATCCCAATACCTCGTTCAATCTCGTTACCGGCAAGTCACTTTACTCGTTCCGTAATGCATGATCCTGTGACTAACTGCTTAGTCACATTGAACTCATTATGATGATGCATTACCGAGTGGGCCCAGAGATACCTCTCCATCATACGGAGTGACAAATCCCAGTCTCGATTCGCGCCAACCCAACAGACAATTTCGGAGATACCTGTTGTGTACCTTTATAGCCACCCAGTTATGTTGTGACGTTTGGTTGGTACACCCAAAGGATTCCTACGGTATCCGGGAGTTGCACAATCTCATGGTCTAAGGAAATGATACTTGACATTAGAAAATCTTTTAGCAAATGAATTGCACGATCTTGTGCTACGCTTAGGATTGGGTCTTGTCCATCACATCATTCTCCTAATGATGTGATCCCGTTATCAATGACATCTAATGTCCATGGTCAGAAAACCATAACCATCTATTGATCAACGAGCTAGTCAACTAGAGGCTCACCAGGGACATATTCTAGTCTATGTATTACACGTGTATTACGGTTTCCGGTCAATACAATTATAGCATGAACAATAGACAATTATCATGAACAAGGAAATATAATAATAACCATTTTATTATTGCATGTAGTGCATATTTCCAATAGGAAGGGGAAGGATGAATCCCCCCTTTCCTTTCCCCCACTTAGGAGGCTACCATAGGGAGTGCGCCAACCCCTTGTGGGCTGGTGTGCTCCCCTATAACGGCCCAATAGGCCCATTACCCTCCCGGGGGTGTCCGGTACCCCCTTCGGTATTCCGATGACGACCCGATACACCTCCGAAACACTTCCGGCGTTCGAATACCATCATCCTGTATATCAATCTTTACCTCTCGACCATTTCGAGACTCCTCACCATGTCTGTGATCTCATCCAGGACTCCAAACAACATTCTGTCACCAAATCATATAACTCATATAACACTATATCGTCAGCGAACGTTAAGCGTGCGGACCCTACGGGTTCGAGAACTATGTAGACATGACCGAGACACCTCTCTGGTAAATAACCAATAGCGGAACCTGGATACCCATATCGGCTCCTACATATTCTACGAAAATCTTTATCGGTCGAACCTTATGACAACATACATAATTCCCTTTGTCCATCGGTATGTTACTTGCTCGAGATTCAATCATCGATATCTTCATACCTAGTTCAATCTTGTTATCAGCAAGTCTCTTTACTCGTAATACATCATCTTGCAACTAACTCCTTAGTCACTTTGCTTGGAAGGCTTCTTATGATGTGTATTACCGAGAGGGCCTAGAGATACCTCCCTGATACTCGGAGTGACAAATCCTAATCTCGATCTATGACAACTCAACAAACACCTCCGGAGATACCTGCAGATCATCTTTATGATCACCCAGTTATGTTGTGATGTTTGATAGCACACAAGGTATTCCTCCGGTATACGGGAGTTGCATAATCTCATAGTCGAAGGAATATGTATGTGTCAACAAGACAGCAATAGCAATAAACTGAACGATCAATATGCTAAGCTAACAGATGGGTCTTGTCCATCACATCATTTTCCTAATGATGTGATCCCGTTATCAAATGACAACACATGTCTATGGTTAGGAAATCTTAACCATCTTTGATCAACGAGCTAGTCTAGTAGAGGCTCACTAGGGACACGGTATTTTTTTATGTATTCACACATGTATTTAAGTTTTCGATCAATAAAATTCTAGCATGAATAATAAACCTTTATCATGAACAAGGAAATATAAAATAACAACTTTATTATTGCCTATAGGGCATATTTCCTCCACCTTTCCCCCCCGCACCGATCTGCGCCGCTCTAGAGTGTTAGCGCCCGCATTCATGCCCGGCCAGAGCGGACGCGACCGCTCACTAGCACCGACACTAAAGCGGCACACCGGTAGAGAGAGCATCGCCTGCGCCGCTTTCCGTTGCAGGCGGGTGCCGCGCATTAAAACGACACGATGGCCGCCCGTCCGTCCGTCTGCCACCCATATTGATGGCACACGGTTGCTGAGGCATCTTCTTCGGCGCCACCTGTCCATCCCTCTGTCGCCCACCATTGTTATATAAACCGCTATCCCGGCCATAGCCACAGTCATCCACCTCCGATCCCTCTCCGCGCCATTCCCACCATGGAATCTTCCCCCGCCAAAGCTCTCTGGGACAGGCTGACGTCGGACCAGAAGAAGGAGATGGCTGCCATTGCTGCCGGCTAGCAACCAGAGGACGATGACATCCAAATGGAGGACGCTGCCGACGACGAACCAGTGCCACCCTCTTCCTCCTCCACACCACCCTCGCCAGTGCATTGCACCATGACCATCGGCGAGGCCCGTGCCCATTACATAGACATCGTGCGGGAGGAGCTGTTCTGGGAACCGCAGGCCAATGCCGCCTGCAACAACCACGTCCTGCAGGAACACATGCAGGTGGAGGAGGAGCTCGCTGCTGGCAGGGCTGTCGCGCCAGACAACGGACCCCGCGGAGCAGGAGGCACTGCTCGAGTCCTACCGCACCGACCACGAGATCTGCCTCGCCCGCTGGTGGTACCGTCGGCGGGTGGCGGAGGTGGTGACCGCCTACAAGGAGAGTGACGACGCGGGCGAGGCAGTGTTCGACAAGACCGAGGAGGAGGAGGAGGACATCGCCGAGTCCGCGCCCTGTCGCGACAACCACGAAGCCAGCACGTCCGAGGGCGCCGCAGAGAGCAAGAAAGAGTAGTGCATGGTAGGTCGCCGCCGCTCGTGTCCCAGGAAGGCCACCGCTCCTCCCCTCCCGTCGACACCAAGATTGATGGGTTCAACATCCTCGGCCGATTAGTCGCTTGGTGGTGGTGTGGAGGCGGACAACTTCACCTCCCGGCCCTCGGGGGAGGAGCTGGAGAGCGCCGAGGCGGAACTGGAGATGGTAAGGTTTCAGTTCTTGGGGCTCATCGTCAGACACGGATAACGGGCGTCGGCGACCATTTAGATTAGGTATTAACTTTACCCGCAGAGTCGGACTAGCACCGCTTTGATGTAAATGTAGTGAAATCCGTCATGTTTCTATGAAATCCGGACGTGTTTATATGAAATCAGCCCGTTTTGATCGAATTTCGTCCAGTTAGTTCGAGTTGTAGTCAAAATATATGCGGCTACGGTTGGATGGCGGCCTCCCGGATCCGTGTCCGTGGACTGGCCCGCTACTGCGGACGGATGCGGGAGGAAACCATGACGTGTTAGTTTAGCATATTAGTTGGCGTGTAGATTAGTACGGCCTAGAGTATTAGTGGACGTGTTAGTCTAGCAGATTAATCGAGGTTGATCCCAAAAGCTCGTTTCAGTTTGAATTTAAAGATGCTTTCTATGGATTTCTCTATTGTGTCAATCGCATAGGTCCGAATGCGTTTTCTACGTCTCTTCCTTGTGTCTCGTTTCTTTTCTTTTTTAGTTTTTCTTCCTGTGTGTGACACTTTTTGTGTGTGTTGGTGTGTGGGTGTGTGCACGTGTGAGCATGCTGAGAGAGATGACACCACGATATAAGATGCAATTTATTATTAATATGTTGAGAGACGATTAACATGAATATGTACATGCAAATTATTTGTAATCTGAGTGCAAATAACACCATATTTGTGCACATTTTGTCATTATTTGTTTCATTTTTTATTATCTTTCTTTTTAAAGGGTCCAATGCCACTAATTAAATCTTCCTTAGAAATTCATTGATTTTGTTTTAGTTTCTATTTTATTTTCTTTCCCTTTTAAGGGTAATATCAATGTCCTAATTCCTTTTTAGGAAATTTCTTATTTGCAAAATTCCTCTATTACATGTTTATTCTTGCAAATTATAAAATAGTGTAATTTTGCGTAAATCGTGTGTTCATTAGTTTCTTTCTTCTTAAAGGGTAATATCAATACCACTAATTTATTTTTTCTCAGAAAGCTTCATTATTTTGATTTTGTTTTAGTTTTTATTTCATTTCATTTCTTATTTAAGAAAATTATATTTAATATCACTTATTCGTTCTTCCATAGAAAACTTCATTATTTGATTTAGTTTTCTTTTATTTTGAAGGGTAATACCAATGTCACTAATTCATTCTTTCTTAAGAACTTTAGTATCTTATACTTTGTTTCATTTATTTTTATTTTTGTGGTAATACTAATGTCACTCATTAATTCCTTTTTAGAAATTTTTATTTTTAAGAAATTCCACTATTTTATACTTATTCTTGCATATTATAGAAAAGCAACTTTTATGTAAATTGTGTGCTAAATTTGCAATTATTTGTTTTATTTTCTTAATTTTCTTTTTTGTGTCAAAAATCCAATATATATAATTATTTTAGCATATTAAAAAGTGTAATTTCTGTGTATATTGTGTGCAAATATTATTCATTATTTGTTTTAATTTATTTTTTTCATATTTCTATCTTTGAAGGGTAATACAAATGCGAATAAGTTAGTCTTTCTTAGAAAGCTTCCATTTTTCTTTATTTTTATTTCCATAAAGTATACAAGTTAAGAAGACAATGCTTTCTAATTGCAAAGAGGAGTCCACAGACAACTTCGTTGGCATATATGCAAATATAAGTTAAGGAAACATAGATATTTGGAGCTGGAACTAATTTACGACCTTAAAGGGAGAACTCATTAAACCAAAACTTGGAAGCAATGAGGAACTCCAATAAAAGCGAAAGCTCACTTTGATGAAAATCTTAAATTTACAACATTGCATTCACTGTAGCTTGTTCACATTAAAAGATATGATACACCCTGTGCATATACAACAGGCTCTCTTCTTCTACATAGATATGCCAATAATTCTTATACGCACCTATGACCTAGACGGACAACAAGTAAACAAACACCCTGGTTATGGGTTTGACAAAAATATCTTACACACTACTTTGTACTTTCTCTCAAAAAATGAATATAGTATATATTTAAGCAGTTCGGGACTAAATGAGAAGCATGGTACATTGAAAAGATTCTCAACCATCCTGCAATAGAAAAATATTACTACCATCATCCAAGCATTTGAAAGCTCAAGAGTGTGCTACTAATACAATTAAATATATCTTATGGACGCGAGAAACTCTTTACTTTTAATACCTACACATAACTGGAAGTCCAGAAGTAACTGAGTTATTCTTTAGATGAGGTCCAAAAAAATTGTGTTCACTTCAGAATAACCGAGACAAAAGTTTAGGTGAGAAGTCTCATATCACAGCACGACATAATATTGGCACAAATATCTTTTATGGGTCGTTAGAGCAGGAGCGACTTGGTTCGGCCACATCCAAATGGTACGTCTATCCTCACATCTGGAGCAAACTAAAAAGAACAGTGAACAATTTCACCATCAAGAATGGGACTCGGTAGCTACAAAGAGTTATTTGATTCTACACAAAGTAGTACAGTGCTGCAACCCATAAAATTAACTCTTACCAGTTCAGATTTGTTATGTGTATAATGTAATCAAGACCAAAGCTGATAACAGTTCTAACAGTTCCAGGTCACACAAATTCACTAAGCATTACATAAATTTGTTTCGTGTGACAAACTCTTATGATCTCAACTGTATGCCATATCTTAATTTCCTATGCCATTCATTGCAAATTTTAGAACGTTGTTACAAAATTTCATGATGTGGATGATATCTATAAGTCCATGAGCAGTGTGAATAAGAGGTTTTGCACATACCATTTGGATGTGGGCGAGGTCCCGGAGTGCCCACCTAAACTTGGGATTATTCTGAAGTTCTCACCTGAACTTTGGTCTCAGTTAGAACCCAATGGTCATTAAAACCACATTAAGAAAATGTTAGGACACACAAAAGGAAGAAATCATCTTAATTAGCAAAGAACGTCCAAACTAAACATGGATAACATGAGGTACAATTTTAGCAATATTGGTAAATTTACCCTAAGAATCAGGGCAGAGCACAACTCACAGGCTGCATCCATCAGTATCATGAGCACTTTGTCTGTATTGCAACTACTACTCTGCAATTGCCATTCTTGGCATGGACTTGAAGCATTGTCAAGAACAAGTCAAGAATTCGGCCAAGATTGTTTGCTTCAAGTGCAAAGTTGAAGGGCATGATGTTAGATCTTGCCCATTGAAGAAGAATCCCATTAGTGACAAGCAACAAGGGAAGCGGCCACAAGTTCACTCTCATGCTCAACCTAAAGTTGAAGAAAGGCCTCTTCCCAAGAAGACTCAAGCTAATGCTTCTCAAGTTGAGAAATCAAGTGAGAAGAAAGTGAAGATTAGACATTGCTACCTATGTCGTCAGAAAGGTCACGCCACTTCTTCATGCACAAATGGTACCTTATCCAACCCTATTCTAATTGATGATATCTATTCTCTTGGAAAGGATAAGGTTGGCAATGTGTTTGCCAAATTTGTTGGTACTAAAAGTGGTGTCAAGAAAAGAACCATTTGGGTAGCCAAGCCTATTTTGACCTACCTCTTAGGACCCAACTTGGTCGGGGACCAACTAGCTCAAACTTGATCAATAGGTGTTTTTGGAGGGCATTGGAGACTTGGCTACATTATGAAGAGTTAAGGGGACTTCATCATTCTTATTGTCTCAAGCCAAGTCAATTGGATTATCAAGTTTCTATCGTATATCCAATGTGCCTCCTTGCGGTAACTTGTACTTAAATTGTTTACATGGAAAGTTACTTGCCCCTTTGCATGTTTTGGTTTTGTTCCTTGCATGTGTTTGTATATGTTGTGCCTCCAATTTTCTTATCTTGAGAAATCAAGTATGTGTATGTTGGTTTGCACATCATGTACGTGTGTGTCGTGCGTTGAGCCTTTGTGCATCTTGTTTGTATCTTTGTTGGATCTTGAGAGAGATTAATGGAACATCCCATTTTGGGGGAGTGACGTGATTTGTGCACCTCACAATCCTATAAATTTGTGTACATGAGGAATACCATCTAGTATTGATATTACAAGATTATCTAGTCTCTATGTGGTATGCCTTCTCATGAGAAATTCAAATTCTAAATAGTCCATTAATTATCTCTTGTTGGATCCTCTTTTTGCATCTTGTAAGTTTTCATTGGTATCACATTATGGGGGAGTAATATGCTTTGTGTATATTGCAAGCCTACAAAATGTGCACATTTGAGATATTGTCACCTAGAGTTGATATTGTAGATTGTCTTGTTCCTAGGTGGTATGTTAGCTCTACAAGTTGCAAGTTGCCTATGTGTTTGGTGTGAAGATGATGTCGGATATCCTTGCTATCTACCACTGGGAATTATTTCCAAATACTTCTTGTCTTTTGACAATTGGACTCATTTATGCGTGGTAGAAATTATTGATCATCTTCACGGTGGAGTTTGCTTCTTATTGCCTTATCTCTTGCCAAGGAATGTATCAACTCCCTTTGTCTTCCATACCACTTGTGGATCTTGTTTATTTCTTGATCTTGTCTAGTGTTTTGTATATATAGTGAAAGTGGTGATCCCACCTTGTGCATTTTGTATTCAAATGCAAATTTCCTATAATGCACTACTCTTGGGGGAGCTATCCTATTTTCTATAAAACACTCATCTTGTGATCCTTATCAAGTGTGTGTTGGTGGAAGGCAAGCCGTTTTCTTTTTGGTACTTTGTGCCATCATGAAGCTTTATAGAGAGCTTAGTTTGTTTGGAACCATCCTCTCTTTTGGGAGTTTGATATCTTTTATTTAGTTGGTATTAATGGATATCTCATTCCTCCATGTATCTTTTATTGATATCCTCTAAGTGATTATTTGTTCATTAATATTTGGTATATTTTCTTCACTTGGTAGTTCTTTGTCAATTGGTATTGGTTCTTGAAAGTCTTGAGCATGCATATTAACTTCATGTAGTTTCTTTGGCATGCTTTATTTCTCTGACCCAATATATAAGGGAAACTCCACCAACTCTCAAATTGGATGAGATGTGCATGAAATTCATTTTCATATCTATATGCACATATTTATGTGGAGTTTGTTCTTTGTATTGTTGGTTCTGTAACTATTTGGTCCCAATGAGTTTGGGTACCATTTTGTTTGTGTTATTGTTCTAGGAACAATTGGAGATGCATTGGATGCTCGGCTCACTCACAAGGAAGGTGGTGTCACCATGTGCTTATTGCACTCAAGCTAGGATGCTCAATGAACTACTATCTACTACCTTCAATTGGTTTCTTCTACATCCTTCCAATGATATCTCGGTAACAAGTATCTATTCATGCATTCTTTTCTTGCATTCAACCTTGTGTAGGTTGCATCCTGGCATGATATTCGTTCCATCTTGTGATACTTGTTTCCTTTTTCAAAGCATCTCAATGATCTCTTGTTGCTAGTTGTGATGTATTTGTTGTTCGTGTGGTTCGACTTCATTTATATACAATAAGACCATATCTACGCATGTGCTATGCTTTCAAGCAAATATCTTATTGATATATTTATGACTTCCTTGTGGATATCTTGTGTGTACATCATTCTTTATGGATTGATATCATCATGATCTTCATCTACCTAGAATCTTATACACTTGAGAGAAGTTGCATATCTAGTTGATATCCCTTTCTTCCACGCCCACCGTCTCTTTCTCATATTTATTTTCCTTGTGGCTCCGTGAAAGCTTTTTCCTTGAGTGCTTGTCTTATCTCATTGCTTCTTGATACACTCTTGTGTGGTGAAGATCATTTTCCTCATGCTTGTCTTCACGAGGCTTTTGCCATCCTTTTGGTATCCCTCGTCTTGATGAGGATTTCCTTTTTTATCTTCACCATGGGTTTTCACAAGCTTGGTTGTTATTTCGCTTTTTAGTAAGCTTGTGTATCCTTTTACTTGTTGTTGTTGTGTGTGTGTGTGTGTGTGTGTGTGTGTGTGTGTGTGTGTGTGTGTGTGTGTGTGTGTGTGTGGGAAGGACATGTCTTGCACCTTGTATCTCATTTATCCAAGACTATGTTGATGCTTAATTCTCATCCTTATAGTAGTCCTTTCAAGTGCTTTACCATGACTCACACACATCATATTGGTTGAGCCTATTTTTAAGTTGCCTCTTTTACATGTTGCTCAACCATGTGTTTGTTGCAAGCGCTAGGCTTTGTTTCATATATTCTCACTTGCAATTGTTGTGAGTTTCTATTGATTTTGGGGGAGTGACGATCCTATTTTGTGCCCATTGTATTCAAATACAAATATTCTTATTTGTGCACAAATCATGGAGCTTCTCTAGTTTCTTTAGAACACTCCTATGCTCATATCATAATATCTTTTATTCATGTGGCTCATAGGATCTTTTCTCTAGTTGGTTCAATTGGTATATTTTGTTTGCTTGCTTCAATTTGTATCTTTTGATTGCGTGATTGCTTGTGTCTCTCTTTGATTTATCTTTGTGGCATATCTTTCTTTAGCAATCTTTGTGCCTCAGTATAGTTTGTCTTCCTCCAAGTATTTACCTTTGGATATGTGTATGGAATTCCACTCTCTTGTTGATAAATACACAATTTATGAAGGAGCACAATTTATATTGGCCTTCTAAGCTTTTCGTCCATTTTGGCAATCGATGCCAATGGGGGAGAAGTTTCAGAGAGTTTTGTGGAGAAGTTTACAGAGTTATTTCTTCTTGCTTTGGTTTTGTTCCTAAGCATTTGCATCTCTTACACATGCATCATTGGTTGTTGCATTGCATGTTGATGCATAATTCCTTATATAAACTCTCTTGAAAGCGATTGTCATCAGTTACCAAAATGGGGGAGATTGAAAGGACATGCGGTGCCCCCATGTGTGGTTTTGGTAATTGATGACATTCTCTATGTACTAATGGTTACATTGATTTAGATTTAAAGGATTTTTCCATAGGCATTTCTTGAAGTCCATGTGTTGGTTTCAAGGAGTTTATGAGTTGACCAAGGTGCTATTAAGGAATTATCCAAAGATTGGTCATGTGAGTGTTGAGCTTATTGCAAGCATGTCTTGAAGAAGAAGATGTGTGATCATTCATGTTTACCTTCCAGACATCATCCAAATGAAGAGAGTTGGAAAGTTACAGGGTTGATCAAGACTAAGTCAAGAGTGAATCAAGTTGATCAACACGCAAAGCGTACAAGATGTACCGAGAGGGATCAAGTGATCCGTTGGTATGAGGAAGATCTCATACAACCCATGGAGGATAACATCAAGTGGTGATCGTCATCAACATTGGGGTGTGCAAGTTCAAGTGGAGCATCACGAAGAGATCATCCTTGAAGCTTGCCGTCCATTATAGTGGCAATGGACTTTTGAAGATGTGCCGAAGAGTGGCTCACCCATAGTGGAATATGGGGAGCAATCATCTAGTCTTCTTCGAGCCAATGCAATTAAGAAAGGTGATCCAACTTGAGGGAGTCAAGACCGTCATCACCTAGATCAAGTGGACTATGTGCAAGGCAAAGGTTTGTCCTTGATAAGTTTTCTATTTTACCGGTCTCATGGTGTTAGTTGGGAGACCGGATTATAGGATTGATAGCCATCCTATCAAGGGGGGCTCTCGAGTGAGTAGCTTGATCGTATTGTTCGGTGAGAGCTCCAACCATTGCATTCTTGGAATCATCATATTTCGTGGTTCTTGTTTGGATTTTCTCTTTGTGAGGTTTTAGAGCTTGTGGTTATCTTCATGACATGCTCTAGTTCACCGAAAACCGATTTCATATGCATCTTCTTTTGTGTTTTCTGAAGGAAATATGCCCTAGAGGCAATAATAAAGTTATTATTTATTTCCTTATTTCATGATAAATGTTTATTATTCATGCTAGAATTGTATTAACCGGAAACATAATACATGTGTGAATACATAGACAAACATAGTGTCACTAGTATGCCTCTACTTGACTAGCTCGTGAATCAAAGATGGTTAAGTTCCCTAGCCATGGACAAAAGAGTTGTCATTTGATTAAGGGGATCACGTCACTAGGAGAATGATGTGATTGACATGACCCATTCCGTTAGCCTAGCACTTGATCGTTTAGTATGTTGCTATTGCTTTCTTCATGACTTATACATGTTCCTGTAACTATGAGATTATGCAACTCCCGTTTACCGGAGGAACACTTTGGGTGCTACCAAACGTCACAACGAATCGGGTGATTATAAAGGAGTACTACAGGTGTCTCCAAAGGTACATGTTGGGTTGGCGTATTTGAGATTAGGTTTTGTCACTCCGATTGTCGGAGAGGTATCTCTGGGCCCTCTCGGTAATGCACATCACTATAAGCCTTGCAAGCAATGTAGCTAATGAGTTAGTTACGGAATGATGCATTACGGAACGAGTAAAGAGACTTGCCGGTAACGAGATTGAACTAGGTATTGGATACCGACGATCGAACCTCGGGCAAGTAACATACCGATGACAAAGGGAACAACGTATGTTGTTATGCGGTTTGACCGATAAAGATCTTCGTAGAATATGTAGGAGCCAATATGAGCATCCAGGTTCCGCTATTGGTTATTGACCAAGAATAGTTCTAGGTCATGTCTACATAGTTCTCAAACCCGTAAGGTCCGCACGCTTAAGGTTTCGATGACAGTTTTATTATGAGTTTATGAGTTTTGATATACCAAATAAGTTCGGAGTCCTGGATGAGATCGGGGACTTGACGAGGAGTCTCGAAATGGTCGAGACGTAAAGATCGATATATTGGACGACTATATTCGGAGTTCGGAAAGGTTCCGAGTGATTCGGGTATTTTTCGGAGTACCGGAGAGTTACGGGAATTCGCCGGGGAGTATATGGGCCTTATTGGGCCATACGGGAATAGAGGAGAGAGGCGAAAGGAAGGAGGCCTGCGCACCCCTCTGGTCCGGGTGGACAAGGGCGAGCCCCTTTCCTTCTTCCTCTCCCCTCTTTCCCTTCTCCTACTCCAACAAGGGAGGTGGAATCCTACCAGACTAGGGAGTCCTAGTAGGACTCCACACTTGGCGCGCCCCCTCCTAGGGCCGGCCTCCTCCCCTTGCTCCTATATATACGGGGGCAGGGGGACACCCCATGACACACAAGTTGATCTACGGATCGCTCCTTAGCCATGTGCGGTGCCCCCCTCCACCATATTCCACCTCGGTCATATCGTCATGAGTTTAGGCGAAGCCTGCGCGATAGAGCATCATCATCATCACCACGCCGTCGTGCTGACGGAACTCATCCCCGACACTTTGCTGGATCGGAGTCCGGGGATCGTTATCGAGCTGAACGTGTGCTGAACTCGGAGGTGCCGTACGTTCGGTACTTGGATCGGTCGGATCGTGAAGACGTACGACTACATCAACCGCGTTGTCATAACGCTTCCGCTTACGGTCTACGAGGGTATGTGGACAACACTCTCCCCTCTCGTTGCTATGCATCACCATGATCTTGCGTGTGCGTAGGAATTTTTTTGAAATTACTACGTTCCCCAACAGTGGCATCCGAGCCTGGTTTTATGCGTAGATGTCATATGCACGAGTAGAACACAAGTGAGTTGTGGGCGATACAAGTCATACCGCTTACCAAAGATGTCATACTTTGGTTCGGCGGTATTGTGAGATGAAGCGCCCGGACCAACATTACGCCAGACGCTTACGCGAGACTGGTTTCACCGTTACGAGCACTCGTTCTTAAAGGTGGCTGGCGGGTGTCTGTCTCTCTCACTTTAGCTGAATCGAGTGTGGCTACGCCTGGTCCTTGTGAAGGTTAAAACATCACTAACTTGACGAATTATCGTTGTGGTTTTGATGCGTAGATAAGAACGGTTCTTGCTAAGCCCGTAGTAGCCACGTAAAATTTGCAACAACAAAGTAGAGGACGTCTAACTTGTTTTTGCAGGGCATGTTGTGATGTGATATGGTCAAGATGTGATGCTATATTTTATTGTATGAGATGATCATGTTTTGTAACCGAAGTTATCGGCAACTGGTAGGAGCCATATGGTTGTCGCTTTATTGTATGAAATGCAAACGCCCTGTAATTGCTTTACTTTATCACTAAGCGGTAGCGATAGTCGTAGAAGCAATAGATGGCGTAATGACAACGATGCTACGATGGACATCAAGGTGTCACGCCGGTGACGATGGTGATCATGACGGTGCTTCTAAGATGGAGATCACAAGCACAAGATGATGATGGCCATATCATATCACTTATATTGATTGCATGTGATGTTTATCCTTTATGCATCTTATCTTGCTTTGATTGACGGTAGCATTTTAAGATGATCTCTCACTAAATTATCAAGAAGTGTTCTCCCTGAGTATGCACCGTTGCGAAAGTTCTTCGTGCTGAGACACCAAGTGATGATCGGGTGTGATAGGCTCTACGTTCAAATACAACGGGTGCAAAACAGTTGCACATGCGGAATACTCAGGTTAAACTTGACGAGCCTAGCATATAATAGATATGGCCTCGGAACACGGAGACCGAAAGGTCGAGCATGAATCATATAGTAGATATGATCAACATATTGATGTTCACCGTTGAAACTACTCCATCTCACGTGACGATCGGACATGGTGTAGTTGATATGGATCACGTAATCACTTAGAGGATTAGAGGGATGTCTGTCTAAGTGGGAGTTCTTAAGTAATATGATTAATTGAACTTTAATTTATCATGAACTTAGTCCTGGTAGTATTTTGCAAATTATGTTATAGATCAATAGCTCGCGTTGTTGCTTTCATATGTTTAGTTTGATATGTTCCTAGAGAAAATTGTGTTGAAAAATGTTAGTAGCAATGATGCGGATTGGATCCATGATCAGAGGTTTATCCTCATTGCTGCACAGAAGAATTATGTCCTTAATGCACCGCTAGGTGACAGACCTATTGCAGGAGCGATGCAGATGTTATGAACGTTTGGCTAGCTCAATATGATGACTACTTGATAGTTTAGTGCACCGTGCTTAATGGCTTAGAATCGGGACTTCAAGGACGTTTTGAACATCATGGACCATATGAGATGTTCCAGAAATTGAAGTTGATATTTCAAGCAAATACCCGAGTTGAGAGATATGAAGTCTCCAACAAGTTCTATAGCTAAAAATGGAGGAGAATCGCTCAACTAGTGAGCATTGCTCGATTGTGCAGGTACTTCAATCACTTGAATCAAGTGGGAGTTAATCATCCGAGATAAGATAGTGATTGATGAAATTCTCTAGTCACCATCACTAAGTTACTAGAACTTCGTGATGAACTATAGTATGCAAGGGATGACGAAAACGATTCCCGAGCTCTTCGTGATGTTGAAATCGACGAAGGTAGAAATCAAGAAAGAGCATCAAGTGTTGATGATTGACAAGACCACTAGTTTCAAGAAAAGGGCAAAGGGAAAGAAAGGGAAACTTCAAGTAGAATGGCAAACAAGTTTTCACTCCCGTGAAGAAGACCAAAGCTGGACCAAAGCCTGAAACTTAGTGCTTACACTACAAAGGAAATGGTCACTGGAAGCGGAAATGCCCTAAATATTTGGTGGATAAGAAGGATGGCAAAGTGAACAAGAGTATATTTGATGTACATGTTATTGATGTGTGCCTTACTAGTGTTTATAGTAGCCCCTGAGTATTTGATACTTGTTCGGTTGCTAATATTAGTAACTCGAAACAGGAGTTACAGAATAAACAGAGACTAGTTGTGGGTGAAGTGACAATGAGTGTTGGAAGTAGTTCCAAGATTGATATGATCATCATCGCACACTCCCTATACTTTCGGGATTAGTGTTAAGCCTAAATAAATGTTATTTGGCGTTTGCGTTGAGCATGAATATGATTTGATCATGTTTATTGCAAAATGGTTATTCATTTAAAGTCAAAGAATAATTGTTGTTCTATTTACATGAATAAGACCTTCGATGGTCATACACCCAATGAAAATAGTTTGTTGGATCTCGATCGTGGTGATACACATATTCATAATATTGATGCCAAAAGATGCAAAGTTAATAATGATAGTGCAACTTATTTGTGGCACTGCCGGTTTGGGTCATATCGGTGTAAAGCGCATGAAGAAACTCCATAAAGATGGATTTTCGAATCACTTGATTATGAATCACTTGGTACTTGCGAACCGTGCCTCATGGGCAAGATGACTAAAACGCCGTTCTCCGGAACTATGGAGCGAGCAACTGATTTGTTGGAAATCATACATACTGATGTTTGTGGTCCAATGAATGTTGAGGCTCGCGGCAGGTATCGTTATTTTCTCACCTTCACAGATGGTTTGAGCAGATATGGGTATATCTACTTAATGAAACATAAGTCTGAAACATTTGAAAAGTTCAAAGATTTTCAGAGTGAAGTGGAAAATCATCGTAACAAGAAAATAAAATTTCTACGATCTGATCGTGGAGGAGAATATTTGGGTTACGAGTTTGGTCTACACTTGAAACAATGCGGAATAGTTTCGCAACTCACGCACCCGGAACACCACAACGAAATGGTGTGTCCGAACGTTGTAATCGTACTTTACTAGATATGGTGCGATCTATGATGTCTCTTACTGATTTACCACTATTGTTTTGGGGTTATGCATTAGAGACAGGTGCATTCACGTTAAAAGGGCACCATCTAAATCCGTTGAGACAACACCATATGAACTGTGGTTTAGCAAGAAACCCAAGTTGTCGTTTCTTAAAGTTTGGGGCTGCGATGCTTATGTGAAGAAACTTCAACCAGATAAGCTCGAACCCAAATCGGAGAAATGTGTCTTCATAGGATACCCAAAAGAAACTGTTGGGTACACCTTCTATCACAGATCTGAGGGCAAAATTTTCGTTGCTAAATTCGGATCCTTTCTAGAGAAGGAGTTTCTCTCGAAAGAAGTGAGTGGGAGGAAAGTAGAACTTGATGAGGTAACTATACCTGCTCCCTTATTGGAAAGTAGTTCATCACAGGAACCGGTTCCTGTGACAACTACACCAATTAGTGAGGAAGCTAATGATATTGACCATGAAACTTCAGATCAAGTTTCTACTGAACCTCGTAGGTCTACCAGAATAAGATCCACACCAGAGTGGTACGGTAATCCTGTTCTGGAAGTCATGTTACTTGACCATGATGAACCTACAAACTATGAGGAAGCGATGATGAGCCTAGATTCCGCAAAATGGCTAGAGGCCATGAAATCTGAGATGGGATCCATGTATGAGAACAAAGTATGGACTTTGGTTGACTTGCCCGATGATCGGCAAGCCATTGAGAATAAATGGATCTTTAAGAAGAAGATTGACGCTGATGGTAATGTAACTGTCTATAAAGCTCGACTTGTTGCAAAAGGTTTTCGACAAGTTCAAGGGGTTGACTATGATGAGACTTTCTCACCCGTAGCGATGCTAAAGTCTGTCCGAATCATGTTAGCAATTGCCGCATTTTATGATTATGAAATTTGGCAAATGGATGTCAAAACTGCATTCTTGAATGGATTTCTGGAAGAAGAGTTGTATATGATGCGACCAGAAGGTTTTGTTGATCCAAAAGGTGCTAACAAAGTGTGAAAGCTCCAGCGATCCATCTATGGACTGGTGGAAGCATCTCGGAGTTGGAATAAACGCTTTGATAGTGTGATCAAAGCATATGGTTTTATACAGACTTTTGGAGAAGCCTGTATTTACAAGAAAGTGAGTGGGAGCTCTGTAGCATTTCTGATATATATGTAGATGACATATTATTAATTGGAAATGATATAGAATTTCTGGATAGCATAAAGGGATACTTGAATAAAAGTTTTTCTATGAAAGACCTCGATGAAGCTGCTTATATATTGGGCATCAAGATTTATAGAGATAGATCAAGACGCTTAATTGGACTTTCACAAAGCACATACCTTGATAAAGTTTTAAAAAAGTTCAAAATGGATCAGGCAAAGAAAGGGTTCTTGCCCGTGCTACAAGGTGTGAAATTGAGTCAGACTCAATGCCCGACCACATCACCAGATAGAGAGAAAATGAAAGATGTTCCCTATGCTTCAGCCATAGGCTCTATCATGTATGCAATGCTGTGTATCAGACCTGACGTGTGCTTAGCAATAAGTTTGGCAAGAGAGTACAATAGTGATCTAGGAGTAGATCACTGGACATTGGTCAAAATTATCCTTAGTGGAATAAGGATATATTTCTCGATTATGGAGGTGACAAAAGGTTCATTGTAAAGGGTTACGTCGATACAAGTTTTGGCACTGATCCAGATGACTCTAAGTCTTAATCTAGATACATATTGAAAGTGGGAGCAATTAGCTAGAGTAGCTCCGTGCAGAGCATTGTAGACATAGAATATTTGCAAAATACATACGGCTCTGAATATGATAGACCCGTTGACTAAGCTTCTCTCACGAGCAAAACATGATCACACCTTAGTACTCTTTGGGCGTTAATCACATAGCAATGTGAACTAGATTATTGACTCTAGTAAACCCTTTGGGTGTTGGTCACATGACGATGTGAACTATGGGTGTTAATCATATACATATATGAATATTGGTGTTAAATCACATGGCGATGTGAACTAGATTATTGACTCTAGTGCAAGTGGGAGACTGAAGGAAATATGCCCTAGAGGCAATAATAAAGTTATTATTTATTTCCTTATTTCATGATAAATGTTTATTATTCATGCTAGAATTGTATTAACTGGAAACATAATACATGTGTGAATACATAGACAAACATAGTGTCACTAGTATGCCTCTACTTGACTAGCTCGTGAATCAAAGATGGTTAAGTTTCCTAGCCTTGGACAAAAGAGTTGTCATTTGATTAATGGGATCACGTCATTAGGAGAATGATGTGATTGACATGACCCATTCCGTTAGCCTAGCACTTGATCGTTTAGTATGTTGCTATTGCTTTCTTCATGACTTATACATGTTCCTGTAACTATGAGATTATGCAACTCCCGTTTACCGGAGGAACACTTTGGGTGCTACCAAACGTCACAACGTAACTGGGTGATTATAAAGGAGTACTACAGGTGTCTCCAAAGGTACATGTTGGGTTGGCGTATTTCGAGATTAGGTTTTGTCACTCCGATTGTCGGAGAGGTATCTCTGGGCCCTCTCGGTAATGCACATCACTATAAGCCTTGCAAGCAATGTAGCTAATGAGTTAGTTATGGAATGATGCATTACATAACGAGTAAAGAGACTTGCTGGTAACGAGATTGAACTAGGTATTGGATACCAACGATCGAATCTCGGGCAAGTAACATACCGATGACAAAGGGAAAAACGTATGTTGTTATGCGGTTTGACCGATAAAGATCTTCCTAGAATATGTAGGAGCCAATATGAGCATCCAGGTTCCGCTATTGGTTATTGACCAAGAATAGTTCTAGGTCATGTCTACATAGTTGTCGAACCCGTAGGGTCCGCACGCTTAAGGTTTTGATGACAGTTTTATTATGAGTTTATGAGTTTTGATGTACCTAAGGAGTTTGGAGTCCCGAATGAGATCGGGGACATGACGAGGAGTCTCAACATGGTCGAGACGTAAAGATCGATATATTGGACGACTATATTCAGAGTTCGGAAAGGTTCTTAGTGATTCGGGTATTTTTTCGGAGTACCGGAGAGTTATGGGAATTCGCCGGGGAGTATATGGGCCTTATTGGGCCATACGGGAATAGAGGAGAGAGGAAAAAAGGAAGGAGGCCTGCGCCCCCCCCTTGGGTCCGAATTGGACAAGGGGCGCAGCCCCCCTTTCCTTCTTCCTCTCCCCCTCTTTCCCCTTCTCCTACTCCAACAAGGGAGGTGGAATCCTACTAGGACTAGGGAGTCCTAGTAGGACTCCACACTGGCGCGCCCCTCCTAGGGCCGGCCTCCTCCCCTTGCTCCTTTATATCTGAGGCGGGGGCACCCCATGACACACAAGTTGATCTATGGATCATTTCTTAGCCGTGTCGGTGCCCCTCCACCATATTCCACCTCGGTCATATCGTCATGAGTTTAGGCGAAGCCTGCGCCAAGAGAGCATCATTATCGTCACCACGCCGTCGTCTTGTGGAACTCATCCCGACACTTTGCTGGATCGAGTCCGGGATCGTCATCGAGCTGAACGTGTGCTAAACTCGGAGGTGCCGTACGTTCGGTACTTGGATCGGTCGGATCGTGAAGACGTACGACTACATCAACCGCTTTGTCATAACGCTTCCGCTTACAGTCTACGAGGGTACGTGGACAACACTCTCCCCTCTCGTTGCTATACATCACCATGATCTTGCGTGTGCGTAGGATTTTTTTTGAAATTAGTACGTTCCCCAACATTTTCGGTGTTGGAGTTTTTGCCTGTATTATTTGAGAAAGGGTTCTCACCATTTTATTTTGGATATTTTCTCAATTGCTATTTCTTGCTTTCTATCAAGATTGTGTTTGCTCTTGTCAATAGCTTTCCAACAAACTTGATTTCGTCGAATTCGGAGCTCGTATGTGAAAGTTATGGCTGTTTTGATCTTACCTGTTTTACTTAGACAGGTTGTACCGCTTCTTACACCGGTTGTACCAGTTGACCGGTACTACCGGTGTTTGGGGCTGTTGTACCACTCCAGAGTTGGTCCAATGGTTGTGCCGGCCATGTGCCGCTCTACCACCGGACTAGTTTCTGTTTTGGAGCGGTTCTTGGGCGGTTGTTGGCCGGTTTTACCGGTTAGTTCGTGTTTAACCGGTACTATCGGTGCCACGGGCGGTTGTACCGCTTAGTGCTTTTCCTACATGTAGCTTTTATCTCTGCTTTGACCGGTTGTACCGGTACTTACACCGGTTGTACCGGTCCTACTGTTTTCTGCACATAACGGGCAGATTCGTGGGGACCTATAAAAGGGGATCTTCTTCCCCATTGGACCCTATCCTTTGAGCTCGTGTTCTTCCCCCACTGTTGACCTTCTTTGAGATTGCTATATCTCAATCCCTCCATGGTTTCTTGCTAATTTTTGGGGAAAAGAGAGAGGAGATCTAGATCCACATTTCCACCAATCACTTTCTCCTCTGTGTGAGTGGAACCCCTTGGATCTAGATCTTGGAGTTCTTGGTGTTCTCCTTCTTGTTCTTCCTCTCACTTTCCTCCCTAGCATTAGTTGCTTTGGTGGGATTTGGGAGAGAAGGACTTGGGCACTCCGTGTGCCCTTGCCATTGCATTTGGTGCATCAGTTTGAGTTCTCCACGGTGATACGTGGAAGTTACAAGTTAAGAAGCTTATTAATTACTCTTGGGGTGCTTGGTACCCTTGAGCTTGTTCCTCTTGGGTGCTTGGGCGCCCTAGACGGTTGCTGGTGTTCGGAGCTCAATCATTGTGGTGTAAAGCTTCGAACAAGCGTCGGGGTCTTCAATTAGGTTGTGGAGATCACGCCGAGCAATTTGACAGGTTCCGGTGACCGCCCCCAAGGGTTGCCAAAGTGTACGGGTTCGGTGACCGCCCCTAAGGGTTGCCATTTGTACGGGTTCGGTGACCACCCTCAAGGGTCCCTTAGTGGAATCACGGCATCTTGCATTGTGCGAGGGCGTGAGGAGATTACGGTGGCCCTAGTGGATTCTTGGAGAGCATTGTGACTCCACACCGCTCCAAACGGAGATTAGCATCTGCAAGGGTGTGAACTTCAGGATATATTGTCGTCTCCGCGTGCCTGATTTATCTCTTACCCGAGCCCTTTACTTATGCACTTTACTTTGTGATAGCCATATTGTTTCATGTCATATATCCATAGGTTGTTGGTGCACATAGGTGAGCCTAGTTGTTGTAGGTTTTGTGCTTGATAAATTAACTGCTAGGTTTATTCTGCATTTGTTCAAGCCTAAACCGTAATTATTTTAAAGCGCCTATTCACCCCCCTCTAGGTGACATCCATGATCTTTCAGAATGCAAAACTAAAAAATAGATAGGTAACCCAAAAACAATAGAGCAATGACCTTATATTAGCGAATATGCAACATACCCCGCATGAAGATGGAGGTTATAATAGTAGTGATTGTAAAATAATGATCTGCATCTTGAGTTTTTCATTACGCCATTCACATCATAACACTAAGAATCTTAGAACTGCTTCTTAGGTCCACGATACATATACCTTTGAGCAAATTAGAAAGATAATTATGTAGACAAAAGCAGGAAGGGGTTCCAAGCTCGCCATGGTGGTCGTTGGGTTGGTCTACAGATGAGGCGTGGAGAGCACTACCAACAAATTGAGTGCATCAATGCTTTGGAATTGATGACCTTCCCACTTCATGATGAAGCACATCGCTAGTTCGAACTCCTTGGTCGCCGCCATAAGGGCCATGAAAACTTCCCGCGCTGCCTGCTCTATATGCCCCTCAAGTTGCTACCGCCGGCCATTGCCTCGCCGTGGAGAGTGAGAGATGAGCCGGGTGGCGTGGTGGTGGGTTAGTGGCGCTGCAGAGGAGGTTAAGCAAGAATCTTTGCGAACGCCGAGCCGAGTTGAACAAGCGCCGCACGGAACGGATCCCCGACGCTAGCACCATAGACCGGTAGAGGCGAGGCTCAGCGATCGGCACAACGACCTAGAGGGGAGGACGCGGAGAGGAGCGAAGGTGGACGGGGAACTGGGTGTGGCGCGGCATCAAAGTGGAGGCGGGCGCGGTGGCAGAGGCGGCGACACGGTGGAAGAAGGATGCATAAGGGGATTTGGGATTCAGGGGAGCGGCTAGTGGATAGGATGGAAAAAAGGGAAGAGAACCGACGTGTGGTCAAACCGACTAAAGCCCATATCCACTTACAGGTGGGCCCACGAGCGCGGCTAGAAGCCTCGATCAACCACAACGCTGTAATTCTTGGGAGCTTAGAAACTGTAGAGATGGGGATAGTTTCATTTTATTGATTTTCTTTACGTTTCTTTTAGTATATAAGTATAGGGCGATAGAAGGCTATAGAAAGGATAAGTTTCTATGTTCTATTATGTTACACATAGTTGCATAATATTATTTTCCTTTTTATTTTTTGGTTATTTAATTTAGTTTTCATATAAGGGGAGAAAAAGGGTGGAAGAACAAGCCAGCTAGGCCTTTGGATCCAGCTCGAATCGTGGAGATCTATCTGATTGAACACCGAAAATTTTTAGACATCTCACATGTGGTGGCGGACATAAAAATAAAATAGAGGGCGTGGCCTTGAAAATCAGCTAATTTTTACATAGAAAAATTTTATTTTCCAAAATTCCGGGCACACCCGCTAGGCAGGCCACTGCTAACACGTAGTCGCCCCTTTTTTCATTGTCTTTCCTCTTTGAGGTAATATCAATGCTCTTAATTCATTTCTCCTTAAAAAGATTTTTTTTAGTTTTGTTTTACTTTTAGTGTTAATTTTGCTCCATCCCACAACCAAAAGGTTGATGATGAGAACGTCATGTCTGTGGTGCATGTTCTGGATGCATGTGGCCATGTGGGCATGTTTACGTGCGTGTGTTGTCTGCATGTGTGGCTCTTGCGTCACGGCCTACCAGCTTTTTAATTTGCACTAGCAAGCAGAAGGCGCGGTGGCACGCTGCGCCCTTGTGAAGCAGGTGTACGTGGCTGCGTAGTTTTTTTATGAAAAAAAAATATGACAGTGGGTAAGCGAGATGGCAGTTGCAAGCTAATTTAAAATAGATAAATACCGAAAGATATCAAAAAACAATTCACCCATGGTTACAAACGCTTAGCTATATATCTTAAACGATCCAGTCAAAAATGTTCCTAACAAAATAGTCACAGTTTGAAAATTCTCTGGTACAACCAAAAGTTGTACAAAATGAAGCTTCCTTCGAACCAAACAAAAAATGCTCTAGTACACATTTTAAAGATCACATTGTACGGATAGTACCCCATCCTGCAAAAGATGAAAATTGTATTAGTGAATGAAGCAAGATGTGCCCATGGTAATCCGAACCAAATAAAATGGGCAAAGTAAAATGTGGCAAACGATCTAAATAGCTGCTTAGCATATGAACTTTCTCTCCATATATCCGATACGGTATAAGTAGTCAAGGAAATGTAAAAAAATATATTTGAGTTTAATACAGAAACCAAAAACCAAAATGATAGCAGTGAATGGCTGAAAGAAGAAGGGTCGTCACCTGAAATCGAAGGTTGTCAGGATGTTCTTTGTGACTCGTCACTTCAGTTCAGCTGAATGTTCCTCCTTATATCTGCTACAAATAAATCACAAAAGTAAAATGAGAAGACACAAGTCAGGTTCCAGTAAATTCTTGTGGCTAGCGTATGAACTCATAGTTAATAACTAATATCCATTTAGTCTGAATTAACACAATTAATATTACTAAAAAACTGAATAAAAATTGTGCCTATACCATCTTCTTGGAACTACTTCGGCCGCGTGAACAGCTTGATACCATGGTGCCCAAAGAACACCTACCAGTTCGTAATGAAAACGTTTCACACGGCCAGGGTAAACAGGCATGGTAGAAGTTAGTGGCAGCTAGGCGAAGTAAGGGCCCAACCGAAGCCGATGCCAACAGTGGCACCATGAAAGGTGGAGAAGTGCAGCGTGAAGCTAGAGCCCAACATGGCTGCAAGCTTGTCCACTGTCGGCTGCTGGTCAGAAATAGGTGTTGCTGCCTTGGACCATGAGAAGAGAACCACCAGCAGGGCGAGGAGCACGTCCACCCAGCCTGCATCATCCTTGAGCCCGACGTCCTCATGCTGTGCAGTGCGGAGGCCAACCTACCAGACCACGTGTGTGCTTGTCGCCTTCCTCGCTATCATGTGGCTACACGTTAGGTGGAGCGTTGATGACCTCGATGGCATTGGCTGATGGTCAGGGGTCACTTGTGAGGGCACATGCGTAGCGGTGTTGCGGTTCGCTTGGTGGTGCATGGCCCGCCTCAACGGCCGCCGCTGCGCTTGAGATCAAGATAGCTAGGGTTGGGGAAGGAGGTACTTCCAAGGGCTGCACTGAAGGCGAAGGTGGCCTACCCCATCGTAACCAAGGATGGAAGGTAGAGCAGGAGAGGCGGTATGGTGGGGATGAAGTGCAGAGGAGGAGGTGACAATGCTGGCAATTTTTTGGATGAAAATTGCAACGGGATAGGGGAGAGGAAGGTGCGACAGAAAGAGAAAGAAACCGAGAGGCGGTGAGCGTGGGACTGCTACTTCTTGAGCTTGTGTTAATTTTTCCCTTGAAGAGGAAAGGGTGATGCATCAAAGTAGATATAAGTATTTCTCTTAGTTAGGAATCAAGGTATCAATCTAGTAGGAGGCACAAGCAAGTCCCCCAATATATGCACCCGCACAAACTAATAAACACTTGCACACAACACGAAAAAGGGGTTGTCAATCCCTTGACGGTCACTAACAAAAGTGAGATCTGAGAGATAGGTTTAGAAGATAAATAAAAGAGCAAACTAAAGTAAATATAAATAAACTGCAAAAAGATATTTTTGGGTTTTTTGATTTATAGATCTGAAAAAATATGATGGAAAATAGTCCTGGGGGCCATAGGTTTCACTAGAGGTTTCTCTCTTGAAAGAAAACATATGGCGGGTAAACAAACTACTATCGATCAATTGATAGAAAAGCACATAGTTATGACGATATCTAAGGCAATGATCATGAATATAGGTATCACGTCCGTGACAAGTAGACCGAAACGATTCTACATCTACTACTATTACTTCACACATCGACCGCTATCCAGCATGCATCTAGAATATTAAGTTCATAAGAACAGACTAACGCTTTAAGTAAGATGCCATGATGTAGAGGGATAAACTCAAGCAATATGATATAAACCCCACCTTTTTTATCCTTGATGACAACAGTACAATACGTGCCTCACTACCCCTTCTGTCACTAGATGAGGACACTCCAAGATTGAACCCAAAACTAAGCACCTCTCCCATTGCAAGAAAAACCAATCTAGTTGGCCAAACCAAACCGATAATTCAAAGAGAAATACAAAGATATCTTAATCATGCATAAAAGAGTTCAGAGAAGACTCAAATAATATTTGTAGATAAACTGATCATAAATACACAATTCATCGGATCTCGACAAACACACCACAAAAGGTATTACATCGGATAGATCTCCAAGAACATCGAGGAGAACATTGTATTGAAGAGCAAAGAGAGAGAAGAAGCCATCTAGCTACTAGCTATGGACCCGTAGGTATCTGGTAAAGTACTCACGCTTCATCAGAAGCGCAACAAGGTTGATGTAGAGGCCCTCCGTGATCGAATCCCCCTCCGGTAGGGTGCCAGAAAAGTCCACAAGATGGGATCTCACGGGAACAGAGGCTTGCGGCAGTGGAAAAAAGTATTTTCGTAGATGCTTCTGATGTTTAAGGAATATTTGGGAATTTATAGAGGTGGAATTAGGGTTGGAGGACACCTGAGGGGCCCACAAGCCCTTAGGGCGCCCCCCTAGGGCACGCCCTGGAGGCTTGTGGCCTCCTCGGGACTCTTCTGGCCCTCTCTCCAGGTCACGTAGGTGTCTTCTGGTCCAAGAAAAATCATCGTAAAGTTCTATTCCGTTTGGACTTTTTTTGATATTCCTTTTTCGTAAAACTCAAAAACAAGGAAAAAAACAGAAACTGGCTGTGGGCTCTTGGTTAATAAGTTAGTCCCAAAAATAATATAAAATAGCATATTAATGCATATAAGACATCCAAAATAGATAATATAATAGCATGGGACAATCAAAAATTATAGATACGTTGGAGACGTATCAAACATCCCCATGCTTAATTCCTGCTTGTCCTCGAGTAGATAAATGATAAAAACAGAATTTTTGATGTGGAGTGCTACCTAACTTATTTCTCAATGCAATTTTCTTTATTGTGGCATTAATATTCAGATCCATAAGATTCAAAACAAAAAGTTTAATATTGACATAAAAACAATAGTACTTCAAGCATACTAATAAAGAATCATATCTTCTCAAAATAACATGGCCAAAGAAAGTTATCCCTACAAAATCATATAGTTTGACTATGCTCCATCTTCATCACACAAAGTATTTCATCATGCACAACCCCGGTGTTAGTCAAGCAATTGTTTCATACTTTTAGTGTTCTCAAACTTTTTCAACTTTCACGCAATACATGAGCGTGAGCCATGGATATAGCACTATAGGTGGAATAGAATATGGTGGTTGTGGAGAAGACAAAAAGAAGGAGAGAGTCTCACATCATCTAGGAAAATTAATGGGCTATGGAGATGCCCATCAATTGATATCGATGCAAGTGAGTAGGGATTGCCATGCAACGGATGCACTAGAGCTATACGTGTATGAAAGCTCAAAAAAGTGGTTGTGCATCTAACTTGCTTGCTCACGAAGGCCTAGGGCAATTGAGGAAGCCCATCATAGGAATATACAAGCCAAGTTCTATAATGAAAAATTCCCACTAGTATATGAAAGTGACAAAATAGGAGGCTCTCTATCATGAAGATCATGGTGCTACTTTGAAGCACAAGTGTGGAAAAACGATAGTAACATTGTCCCTTCTCTCATTTCTCCCATTTTTTTTGTTTGGGCTTCTAGGCCTATTTTTTATTTGGGCTTCTGTGGCCTCTTTTATTTTTTATAAAGTCCGGAGACTAATCCCAACTTGTGAGGGAATCATAGCTTCCATCATCCTTTCCTCACATGGGACAATGCTCTAATAATGAGGATCATCACACTTTTATTTACTTACAACTCAACAATTACAACTCGATATTAGAACAAAATATGACTCTATATGAATGACTCTGGCGGTGTACCGGGATGTGCTATGATCAAGAGTCAAATGTATAAAAAATATGAACAGTAGCCTTGCCACAAATACTATGCCAACTACATGATCATGGAAAGCAAGATGACAATGATGCTATGTGTCATAATAAACGGAACGGTGGAAGTTGCATGGCAATATATCTCGGATGACTATGGAAATGCCATAATAGGTTGGTACGGTGGCTGTTTTGAGGAAGGGTATATGGTGGGTTTAGTGCACCGGCGAAAGTTGCGCAGTACTAGAGAGGCTAGCGATGGTGGAAGGGTGAGAGTGCGTATAATCCATGGACTCAACATTAGTCATAAAGAACTCACATACTTATTGCAAAAAATTATTAGCCATCAAAACAAAGTACTACGCGCATGCTACTAGGGGAGAGGTTGGTAGGAGTTAACCATCGCGCACTCCCGACCTCCATACAAAGGTTCACCATATGTGCATGCTACGGGAATCACAAACTTTAACACAAGTATTTATGCTAATCCACAGTTACTCACTAGCATGACTCTAATATCACCATCTTTATATCTAAAAACAATCATAAGGAATCAAACTTCTCATAGTATTCAATGCACTTTATATGAAAGTTTTTATTATATCTCTGTTGGATGCCCATCATATTAGGACTAAATTCATAAACTAAAAAAATTACCATGCTGTTTAAAGACTCTCAAAATAGTGTAAGTGAAGCATGAGAGTTCATCAATTTCTATAAAATAAAGCCACCGCCGTGTTCTAAAAAGATATAAGTGAAGCACTAGAGCAAACTGCCTAGCTCAAAAGATATAAGTGAAGCACATAGAGTATTCTAATAAATTCATGATTAATGTGTGTCCCTCTCAAAAGGTGTGTACAACGAAGATAGTTGTGTCAAACTAAAAAGCAAAGAATCATATCATACAAGACGCTCCAAGCAAAACACATATCATGTGGTGAATAAAAATATAGCCTCAAGTAAATTTACCGATGCATTGAAGACGAAAGAGGGGATGCCATCCAGGGCATCCTGAAGCTTAGATTCTTGGTTGTACTTGAATATTACCTTGGGGTGCCTTGGGCATCCCCAAGCTTAGCCTCTTGCTCCTCCTTATTCCGTTGTCCATCAAATCTTTGCCCAAAACTCGAAAACTTCACAACACAAAACTCAACAGAAAACTCATAAGCTCCGTTAGTATAATAAAATAAATCACCAATTTTGGTACTGTTGTTAACTCATTCTCAAGTTATATTGGTATTATATATACTTTATTCCAACCTCTCCATGGTTCATACCCCCCATACAACCCATAGATTCATCAAAATAAGCAAACAACACATAGAAAATAGAATCTATCAAAAACAGAATAGTCTGTAGTAATATGGAAACTTCGTATACTTTTGTAACTCCAAAAATTCTGAAAATTAGGAAAACCTAGGAAATTTGTATATCAATCCTGTGTAGAAAAATCAGGATTTTATCACGGTTCTGTGAATTTTAGAAATCCTACTACTGAACGCAAAAGTTTCTGTTTTTCAGCAAGACCAAATCAACTATCACCATAGACCATCCCAAAGGTCTTTCTTGGCTCAAACACAAATTAAAACACTAAAACACAATTACCAAATGAATTTTTATTTTTATTTTTATTTTTGTGTTTTTGTTTTTGCTACTGTTCTTCAAATAGCGCTTGGCTCAAACACTAATTAAAACACAAAAACACTAATTAATAGAAACTTCCAACTCAAGATTTTCTTCAAAAGATTTCATCATAGCATCAACGATATATTTAGTAAAAGCTTTATTTTGATTATAAGCATGAGGTGAATTTAACATGGATTTCAACAAGGAAATACAATCTATCAAAGAACAATTATCATAATTAAAGTCCTTGAAATCCAAAAGAGTGGGTTCATTGCTACCTAAAGTTTTGACCTCTCCAATCCCACTTTTGTCAATTTTTTCTTTAAGATATTTAAACTCCAAATTATTGGGATGCCTTCTAGCTAAAGTTAACTCATCTCCAGTCCCATATTTATCAAGATTTATATTATCAAACAAAGATTCAATAGGAGTCACACCAATCACTTTAAGATCTTCATCATTATTATCACAAGAAATAGAAGAACACACTTTTACAAACCAATCTCGCTTAGCACGCATCCTAGCGGTTCTTTATTTACATTCACCCATAGAAATTCTAATAGCTTTTAGAGACTTATTAATATCAATCTTGGGTGGCTTAGATCTAATTTTTAAATAATCAATCTCAAGAGAAATCTTATCAACGTTCCTAGCCAAATCATCAATCTTAAGCAATATTTCTTCTACCATAACATTGAAATTCTTTTGAGAATTAATGAAATCTTTAATATTATTCTCAATATCAGTAGGTATTTTATTATAATTTCTATAAGAATTGTTGTAGGAATTACCATAATTATTAGAGGAATTACTAGGAAACGGGCTAGGGTTGAAATTAACTCTATATGCGTTATTACCAAAATTGTTCCTACCAACAAAATTCACATCCATAGATACATTATTATTCTCAATCAAAGTGGACAGAGGCATATCATTAGGATCAATAAGAGCACTCTTACTAGCAAACAATTTAATAAGTTCATCCATCTTTCTACTCAAAGTATTAATTTCTTCAATCGCATGCACTTTTTTACTAGTGGAAGATCTTTCAGTATGCCATTGAGAGTAATTTGCCATAATATTATCTAGGAGTTTAGTAGCTTTCCCTAATGTAATTTCTATAAAATTACCTCCCGCGGCGGAATCTAAAAGATTTCTAGATGCAAAATTCAATCCGGCTTAAATTTTTTGTATGATCATCCATAACTTAAACCATGAGTAGGGCAACTTCTTATCATCAATTTCATCCTCTCCCATGATTGTGCAACATGTTCATGATCAAGTTGCTTAAAATTCATTATATCGTTCCCAGGGGAGATGATCTTAGCGGGAGGAAAATACTTGGAAATAAAAGCATCTTTACACTTATTCCATGAATCAATACTATTTTTAGGCAAAGATGAAAACCAGGTTTTAGCACCATCTCGTAGTGAGAATGGAAATAGCTTCAATTTAACAATATCATTATCCACATATTTTTTCTTTTGCATATCACACAACTCAACGAAAGTATTTAGATGAGATGCGACATCTTCACTAGGAAGATCGAAAAATTGATCTTTCATAACAATATTCAACAAAGCGGCATTAATTTCATAAGATTCCGCACAAGAGGCGGGAGCCATCGGAGTACTACTAAAATCACTATTATTAGTGTTGGAAAAATCACATAATTTGATATTTTCTTGTGAATCGTGATAAAGCAAGCAATCTAGCACACAAGGAAACGAAAAGCAAACGAAAAGATGAACGAAAGAAGGGTGAATAAAAAGGCAAACATTTTTGTGTTTTTCTGAAAATGTTTTAGAAGTGAGGGAGAGGAAAACGAGAGGCAAATGGCATATAATGTAAGTGCAAGAGATGAGATTTTATGATGGGTACTTGGTAGGCTTAATGTAGAACTTCCCCGGCAACGTCGCCAAAAATTCTTCCTGCTACTTCTTAAGCTTGCGTTGATTTTTCCCTTAAAGAGAAAATGGTGATGCAGCAAAGTAGAGATAAGTATTTTTCTCAGTTAAGAACCAAGGTATCAATCCACTAGGAGGCACAAGCAAGTCCCCAATATATGCACCTGCACAAACTAACAAACACTTGCACACAACGCGAAAAAGAGGTTGCCAATCCCTTCACGACCATGAACAAGAGTAAGATCTGATAGAGATAGGTTTAAAAGATAAATAAAAGAGCAAACTAAAGTAAATATAAATAAATTACAGCAAGGTATTTTTGGGTTATTTGGTTTATAGATCTAAAAATATATGATGGAAAATAGACCCAAGGGCCATAGGTTTCACTAGAGGCTTCTCTCTTGAAAGAAAACATACGATGGGTGTAACACCCCGAGAATCATGCTACAGTAATCCCCTTCTAATGATGCCTTGTCATCATTGTTACTGTTGCTAATCTCACTTTGATTCTAATCCAGCCCAGATCTCAAATTCAAATTAAAGTCAAAATTTAAACTGCTCAAACATGAAAAATAAAATGTTTAAAGTGTGGCAAATGATCCTTGGATATTTGTCCTGATGGAACCAACCTCTTTTGGATTCCCAAAGTGCTCCTGGAAAATTATATAGTGGTCCAACTACAACAAACGTAACCTTTTCAAAATAACCAAATGTTTATGAGTTTCCAAATGACTCAAAACTTTATGTTTCGCTCCAAGATATTGTGCTTGAATTTTGTGCCAAATTTCAAGCTCAAGTAAATTCATTTGCTGTAGCAAGTAAATAGAAATCAGTGGTAGAAATGTAAAGAAACGAGAAAAGAGAGAGGAAGTAGATGACCTAATCTACTGGCACCATGGCCCATTTAGCAAAAATCGGCCCAGCCAGCCCCACACGCCCTCCTCTTCTCGCTATAGGAGGCGGGGATGGCCGTGGCGGCCATCCGCCGGCCGTGGCCACTTGCGTGGCGGCCATCCGACCCCTCCCGGTGTCCTACTCGACCTACAAGTCCTCCCCGAACCCCCCCTTGACGAACCCTAGCGCCCTCACTGCATTCCCCCTTTTCCCGTCGCTAGATCCGCCCACTCCCGATAGCCTCCGCCGCTCACCGCCGTCGATTCCGCGCTCTCGGACGACCCCGAGCCCCGGAGAGATGTCACGGAGCTTCGTCGCCCTCCGCTGCATCGCCTGAGCCGAGCCACTGGAGACGACGGGCTCGGCATCGAGCGGATCGAGCTCGTCTCCGTCTTCTGCGTCGCCGGTGACCGCCGCCGTCTTCGTCATCCCCTGCTGCTACAAAGCTGTCGAGGGCCTTTCTTGGCCGCTCGGTGAGCTCCTCTCTCCCTCCATTACTTCTTCCCGTGGCTGCATTCGTCCCTAGCTAGTTCGCCGCCGTTGCCGTGCCTCTGCTTCCGCCGGCGTGCTCGAAGCCATGCCGTTGCTCCCCGTCGAGCTCAGATGAGCTCGGGATCGTGCTCAGCACGTCCGTGCGGGCCCGTTGCACCCCTCCCTCGCGCTTTGTCGAGCCCCGTAGTGCTCAGTTCCAGCCACCGCAACATCTCGCTCCACCGCCATTCGACGTGGCGTCGTCCGGCCGTTCGAGCGCACCCTGCCCGCGCCCTCACGCGCGTGTGCCCGGGCTTGTCCGCGGCCCGGCCCTGCCGCTACGACCGCGCCATGCTGCTGTTGCTGCTTGCCACTACTGCTTGCGCCTCCGCCGCTTGCTTGTACTGCCGCTGTTGCTCTGCATACTGCTGCTGTCGCCTGATGCTGCCACTGCCGCTTGCCGTCGCCCCGAGCCACTGCCTGCGCCGCAGCCGCCCCGCGCTCGCGCACTGCTGCGCCCGACGCTGCTCCCCCTCGCCTGCCCATTGCTGCGGATGCGCTACTGGTTGCTACGGCCGAGCGTTGCTTGCTGTACTTCCGATGCTGATGCTAGTTACTGTAGCGGCTACTAGCTAGCTTTTCAGTTTTTACACTGACTAACCCCCTTGACAGCCTCTGATCAGCTGTTAAACAACTACTAACAGGCCTAAAAATAATATGAGTAGAATGTATACTTGACAAACTTTATTTTATCCCACTGGACCAAATCCTTTCGATGCATGGTTTAAATCCTACAAAATTCAGAAAATGCTATCTTCTGTTAGCAAAACAACAGAATTGACTCCTAGCATTGTGTGTTGCGTGCTTGTGTGTGTGGCCAGCTTGGCCACGGCCCCCGGCAGTGTGTGGCCGGCCCTTGTGTTAATTAGGACTAGTTTAGTTTAGGATTAAAGTTAGTGCTAAGTTAGTCTAATAGCCGGTGACACGTGGATCTACAGTTAGTTTAAATAAAATCAGTTTTATAAAAAAATGTCTAAGTCAATGACATACGGGACCCTCCTGCAATGTTCACTTGACCAAGTCAACATCAACTATGTTGACTTTGGTAACCCCACTTGTCATACACCCTGGCTGGATTACACTCTGTGTACCCATGGCAAATTCCAGTTTTTTTTCCGAATTAATAATAATTTCAGAAATTGTTTAAATCTTTGAAAATTAATAGAAAATAAACCGTAGCTCGGATCGAAAAACTTTATACATGAAAGTTGCCCAGAACGACGAGACGAACCCGAATATGCTACCCACATACATGTCAGATGCCTCTAACTATCTGAACATGGAACTTTCCCCCTCCGGTCATCTGTTTGACACAGGTTCGGAACCGGGAAAACATTCCCGGTTGTTTCGCCCCTTCACTTATATCGTGTAGCCATACGTTAAGTCACACCCGACACAACATATTGCCACGTTATGCTTTGTGATGCTATGTTTGCTTTATATTTACTGTTTCTTCCCCCTCTTCTCTCCGATAGACCCCGAGACCGATGGTGCCCCTGTGATCGACTACGTCGACGACGACCCCTCCTTGCCAGAGCAACCAGGCAAGCCCCCCCTTTGATTATCCCGATATCGCACATTCCATTCTCTCATGCTTGCATTAGATTTTGCTACTGTTATTGTTTGCTCCTATTCTGATGCATAGCCTGCTTTTGTAACCTGCTTATTGTTACCTACCTGCTTATCCTAAACTGCTTAGTATAGGTTGGTTAGAGACCCATAAGTGACCCCCCACCTTGTCCTTGTTGCCCCCGCTTTATCATCGAAGACCCGATCAACGGGATCGAAGACCAGGCCCCGGCACCGCACATCACTTCCCCTTAGTTGCTCGACACTACTGGGTTACTATCGAGTACCGAGGGTGAACCTCTTCAGCACTTCTGATGTTAACCCTGTAGTGTAGTCATTCAGTCGTGGTCATCGAGGGTGATTTCCTCCTTAACCACTTCCGATACGACTCTGTCATGCAACCCCTCAAGTGTGAACCTTGAGGGTGATTCCTCTTACGTTCACCTTGATGATTACATCTAGTGGAATTCATCTGGGGTGATTCCTCGGGTTTTCCCCTTGATGTTTGGACACACGGATACTTGGACTTTACCACTGTTACTTGGAAAGACGGGTCGACCCTGAGGGGTACCCGCGCGAGCTTAATTGCGAGTGATGTGGAGACGGTTCCCGCGAGATAAATACGAGGCGTGGCCGGGCATTCCTAGCCTTTGCTGCAAGTTCTCGAGACGGGGCAACGGGGTCACATCTTTCGTGAGTCTCTGCTTGTTACCGCGCGTTCCTAATCCACTACGATTTGGATATTTGATCCAAGGGGCCTCTGGCCTGATAGCACTAACCATCACGTGGGCATAGTATGGGCGTTCTGCGTCGTATGCATCAGCCGAAGCTTAATAGGCGTCGGCCGCGAGTGGCGCGTCGGGTTGGACTGCGTGGCGCTGCCTTGTTGAAGGAGGTAGCTAGGTCTGCTCACCGCCGCGTCATAGCGTGCATGAGTTCCCGGGAGATGGCCCATGACCCCAGGGGCATAGGTTTAGTCCGGCGTGCTGGCCTCTCTATTAAGCCTAGGTCGGGTTGCGGCGTATTGTTTGCCCGAGGCCGGGCATGACCCAGGAAAGTGTGTCCGGCCGGAGTTAATCGAGCGTGGTGGGTAAGTTGGTGCACCCCTGCAGGGAAGAAAACATCTATCGGTAGCCTGTCCTACGGTAACGGACACTTGGAGTTGTATCCCGATCGATACAACTAGAACTGGATACTTGTGATGAGAATTGGATGGTGATGAGAATTGGATTGTGATGATAACTGGATAGTATGGCTCTGGGATGCCTTTCTCGCAGGGAGTCGAGAAAGGATCTCCGGCCGAGGTTGATAACACTTCTAATACTTTACTTTATGCTACTCTACTCCCTCCGGTTGCTGCAAGATGGTGGTTTCCAGAAGATGCTACTCTTCGATAGGACTAGGCCTTCTCTCTATTCTGGCATTTCTGCAGCCCAGTCCACATATACAGCCTTCCTTTGATAATGTTGCATATGTAGTGTAGATCCTTGCTTGCGAGTACTTTGGATGAGTACTCACGGTTGCTTTGCTCCCCCCATTTCCCCTTTCTTCTTCTTTCCGGTTTATGCAACCAGATCGGAGCCCAGGAGCCAGATGCCACCATCAGTGCCTACTACTACGTGGAGACCGTCGATGACCAGGAGTAGTTAGGAGGCTCCCAGGCAGGAGGCCTTGCCTTTTCGATCGTTGCTGCTTTTGTGCTAGCCTTCTTAAGGCAAACTTGTCTAACTCATGTCTGTACTTAGATATTGTTGCTTCCGCTGATTCTTGTGTATTCGAGCTTATGTATTCGAGCCCTCGAGGCCCCTGGCTTGTAATATAAAGCTTGTATTATTTTGATTTGTGTCTAGAGTTGTGTTGTGATATCTTCCCGTGAGTCCTTGATCTTGATCGTACACATTTGCGTGCATGATTAGTGTACGATTGAATCGAGGGCGTCACAAGTTGGTATCAGAGCTGACTGCCTGTAGGTAGCCCCCCTTCCAACTCCTTGGCCGAAGTTGAGTCTAGTCATCCAAAAACTGTTTTACTAACTTGGCTGTGTGGCTTACGGGCCCACGTTGCCATTGGGTGGTATTAGGATCTTTTATTCCTCGTCTATACTTTGGTACACTAATCTCTCATCTATTCGGGTTAAACTTTTTACTAACTCTGACATTAGGTTCTCGTACCCACTTCCTCGCGGAGAGCCCTGACATTACCAATGATCGCTTGCTTCACCAGAAGATTCTGCAGATACTCCTCGATGTTTCTCGAGACCCTGTGCCCACCGCCTTGCAGTTCCTGACCACCGATAATCCCTGTAAGTAACATCCTTGCCGCTTGTACCTTCATCCCCAGTTGATCCTGTTATTACAAGATGCCCCTAGTACTCTCTGTTGTTTCAAGAATCCTTTGTGCCTTCTGCTTTGCAGCTTCTTTTGCACTGCGGATAATTCACTTAACCGGGGTTCGTTCATCCCTAGTTGTTCATATGCTTTCCTAAATACTTGGAAATACTATCTAATCTTCCAAAATCCTCAGCAGCCTATTGTTGTTGAAATTCTAGTTTGCTTGCATTATGGTTAATTCCATACTTCTAGTAATCTTCATTGACACCCTCTGTCACTATCGTTTCGAGTCCCTTGATCCAATATGTCGCGAATGCTTGTAATCCTCAGTCAGATCCTAGCATTCATCCTTCCGGCTCATACGTCACTCCAAACATGAGCTTGTTCTTGTCAAATTGAACCTTGATTGATTGTGAATCTGTATCGATCCAACTCAATTATCTTTTGATCAGAGCCTTTGCTTCAGATCTTCTGATCTGCAAATCATAGTTCCTTTGTATTCAAGCTTTGAAGTTATCCAGTTATATCTATAACCCGATGCCTTTGCCTTCTTTCTTCTTCTGGGTGAGTACCGATACTCACATCAGCTCCATTTTGGACCGGCATGCCAATTGTCGGGTTATTATCCGATAGTATCCTTCACATTCAAAATTCTTGTGAGTTATTCCCATGATACGTAATGTCTTTGACAATTTGTATCCTCTGCTTTTGTCAACCATGCTCTGCTTTGAACATGTGTTAATTGATCCTAAAGTTCATGGTATATGTCCTAAGATGCCCCGATGGGTTGGACCTATGCCTTCCTTAATGTGTGAACCCGAAAGGTTTCATGGGTCATACTCCTCTGGTAATTCACCATGTAGGTTTTGACACTAAAATCATTTTTTTAGAGCAGTGAATGAAAGGTTATGGATTGAAGAAGTGGGAGTCGACCTTGAACTTTGTGTTCATGCCCATAGACACGATGTAGATCTTATCATGGAAGCTTCTCTTATAATCAAATGTTCCCTTGGTATAAGCTCATCTTGCATCTGTAAATTGATTCTTTGCAATCGTGGTTCCGACCATATTTTCTCCTTGATTCCATTTCCCGAACAAGTTAAAATATTTGTCTTCTGCAGATCATTTCATCTGTCCAACCTCTATTTTGATCTACCTTGAGTATTGCCCCCTGTTATCCCGAGGATATTGTGTCATTGCACTACCTCTTGTGAATTCTCATTGGAATGATACTCCATCATATCATTCATATCCTGATCGGCTATATCATTATCGAGCTAATTTTAACTGTGCTACCCGGTCCTTCTCCCCGGGGAACAACTCCTAACGACGAGCTAAGATTACGTCGATCTTCCTCATCTTGTCATTTCACCTCAAACAACAAGCTTGAGCTTGTGTCGCATCCGTGGTTCCAATAACCTTCCGCTTCATCATTCCTTTTGCTTGGTGTCGTTGTTGTTCGATGGCCTCTTCATAGTACCTCGACAAAATCTGTCATGATCCCCATCAATATACTGACCTATTTTAGGATATCAATCGAATTCATGATGAGAAATGCCATCCTTGCCCCTTGATGATTGGGTTATCATCGACAACGTCCTTGACCTCCTGCCAGCACAGACCTGATTGTGTTTGGTTATACCTTACGTTTCGAGACAATCTTGGAAATGTTCCTTTGAATCTCTTATGATCTACAGACCAAATCCTTAATTGAAACACCATATCAGTGCTATCTCGAAGCATGACTGTGGTATTCGAATATCAACACGAACATTTGAAGCGAAATGCTAAATGCTTCTTGATCTATTATCCAAACACCGTTGTATGGGTAATATCATGATTCTTCCCTCGCCCCCTTTATCTAAATGCTTTTGAGCTTGCTGTCAGATCATGTATATTTTGCTCCGCTTCCCCTTGGGAAGGATATATTCCAAATTCTTGTGCGTAAACACATTTTCCTTTCCATTGGTCTGATTAATCCGATAATTTCATTTTCCTTTCCATTGGTTTGTTTAACCTTCTTGTGATCTATATGATATAAGAAGAAATAATTCCCTGCTTATAAAACACCCCGATGTACAACCTTGTCAGTGAGACCCTGTTACTATTGTTGATGACATTCCGGTAACCACCGATGGACGCGAACCTTGCCGATTGGTCCGCCTCGTTCAACGAGCAGGAATATGGTTTTCTTCGTCCCTCGCCCTTGGTACCAACGTGGTTGCCAACATAACTGACATGCTGTCCTTCGACAAAACTTGCTATAATAATCGTGTAACATGTCACCGCTCTTTCTACTTTTAACCCGCATGGTGGGCCCATAACCCACAGTTCCACAGGATTGAAACCTGACTCGCCTGTACAACCTAGATTCTTAAGTAGTCTTTGCACTTGGCTTCGTATGTAATTCACGAGCTAACTTCCTCACCATGTTTCACTCCGGTACCAGAGGCAACCTTATTCTTCATCGCTCTGAGCCCCTTCATTGCCTGTTTTATGCATCACCTAGATGCCTACATGGTTGAAGCTTCTTATTGCACCTCCTTACCTTGCTCTCGATGACTTTCTTGAATTTCAACTCGATATATGCCTCTATGCCACGTTCACCGAGATAGCCCCCATGTACCTATCTTGTGTTGAGCTCCGTCCTTCCCGAGTCTTTCCCCCTTACTCCACCGCTTAAATCTCGGGACGAGATTTCTTGTAGTGAAGGAGATTTGTAACACCCCGAGAATCATGCTACAGTAATCCCCTTCTAATGATGCCTTGTCATCATTGTTACTGTTGCTAATCTCACTTTGATTCTAATCCAGCCCAGATCTCAAATTCAAATTAAAGTCAAAATTCAAACTGCTCAAACATGAAAAATAAAATGTTCAAAGTGTGGCAAATAATCCCTGGATATTTGTCATGATGGAACCAACCTCTTTTGGATTCCCAAAGTGCTCCTGGAAAATTATATAGTGGTCCAACTACAACAAACGTAACCTTTTCAAAATAAACAAATGTTTATGAGTTTCCAAATGACTCAAAACTTTATGTTTCGCTCCAAGATATTGTGCTTGAATTTTGTGCCAAATTTCAAGCTCAAGTAAATTCATTTGCTATAGCAAGTAAATAGAAATCAGTGGTAGAAATGTAAAGAAACGAGAAAAGAGAGAGGAAGTAGATGACCTAATCTCATCGCACCATGGCCCATTTAGCAAAAATCCGCCCAGCAGCCCCACACGCCCTCCTCTTCTCGCTTCTGAGGCTGGGATGGCCGTGGCGGCCATCCGCCGGCCGTGGCCACTTGCGTGGCGGCCATCCGACCCTCCCGCGTCTTACTCGACCTACAAGTCCTCCCGAACCCCCTGACGAACCCTAGCGCCTCATCGCATTCCCCTTTTCCTCGCTAGATCCGCCCCTCCCGATAGCCTCCGCCACTCACCGCCGTCGATTCCGCGCTCTCCGATGACCCGAGCCCCGGTGAGATGTCACGGAGCTTGCCGCCCTCATTGCATCGCTGTGCCGAGCCACTTTGGAGACGACGGGCTCGGCATCGAGCGGATCGAGCTCGTCACCGTCTTCTGCGTCGCCGGTGACCGCCGCCGTCTTCGTCATCCCCTGCTGGTACAAAGCTGTCGAGGGCCTTTCTTGGCCGCTCGGTCAGTTCCTCTCTCCCTCCATTCCTTCTTCCCGTGGCTGCATTCGTCCCTAGCTAGTTCGCCGTCGTTGCCGTGCCTCTGCTTCCGCCGGCGTGCTCGAAGCCATGCCGTTGCTCCCCGTCGAGCTCAGATGAGCTTGGGATCGTGCTCAGCACGTCCGTGCGGGCCCGTTGCACCCCTCCCTCGCGCTTTGTCGAGCCCCGTAGTGCTCAGTTCCAGCCACCGCAACATCTCGCACCACCGCCATTCAACGTGGCGTCGTCCGGCCGTTCGAGCGCACCCTGCCCGCGCCCTCACGCGCGTGTGCCCGGGCTTGTCCGCGGCCCGGCCCTGCCGCTACGACCGCGCCATGCTGCTGTTGCTGCTTGCCACTACTGCTTGCGCGTCCGCCGCTTGCTTGTACTGTCGCTGTTGCTTTGCATATTGCTGCTGTCGCCTGATGCTGCCACTGCCGCTTGCCGTCGCCCCCGCGGAGCCACTGCCTGCGCCGCAGCCGCCCCGCGCTCGCGCACTGCGTGCCCGCACTGCCGCGCCCGGCGCTGCTCCCCCTCGCCTGCCCATTGCTGCGGCTGCGCTACTGGTTGCTACGGCCGAGCGCTGCTTGCTGTACTGCTGATGCTAGTTACTGTAGCGGCTACTAGCTAGCTTTTCAGTTTTTACACTAACTAACCCCCTTGACAGCCTCTGATCAGCGGTTAAACAACTACTAACAGACCTAAAAATAATATGAGTAGAATGTATACTTGACAAACTTTATTTTATCCCACTGGACCAAATCCTTTCGATGCATGGTTTAAATCCTACAAAATTCAGAAAATGCTATCTTCTGTTAGCAAAACAGCAGAATTGACTCCTAGCATTGTGTGTTGCGTGCTTGTGTGTGTGGCTAGCTTGGCCACGGCCCCCGGCAGTGTGTGGCCGGCCCTTGTGTTAATTAGGACTAGTTTAGTTTAAGATTAAAGTTAGTGCTAAGTTAGTCTAATAGCCGGTGACACGTGGATCTACAGTTAGTTTAAATAAAATCAGTTTTATAAAAAAAATGTCTAAGTCAATGACATACGGGACCCTCCTGCACTGTTCACTTCTGACCAAGTCAACATCAACTATGTTGACTTTGACTGGCCCCACTTGTCATACACCCTGGCTGGATTACACTCTGTGTACCCATGGCAAATTCCAGTTTTTTTTCCGAATTAATAATAATTCCAGAAATTGTTTAAATCTTTGAAAATTAATAGAAAATAAACCGTAGCTCGGATCGAAAAACTTTATACATGAAAGTTGCCCAGAACGATGAGACGAACCCGAATATCCTACCCACATACATGTCAGATGCCTCTAACTATCTGAACATGGAACTTTCCCCCTCCGGTCATCTGTTTGACACAGGTCCGGAACCGGGAAAACATTCCCGGTTGTTTCGCCCCTTCACCTATATCGTGTAGCCATACGTTAAGTCACACCCGACACAACATATTGCCACGTTATGCTTTATGATGCTATGTTTGCTTTATATTTACTGTTTCTTCCCCCTCTTCTCTCCGATAGACCCCGAGACCGATGCTGCCCCTGTGATCGACTACGTCGACGACGACCCCTCCTTGCCAGAGCAACCAGGCAAGCCCTCCCTTTGATTATCCCGATATCGCACATTCCATTCTCTCATGCTTGCATTAGATTTTGCTACTGTTATTGTTTGCTCCTATTCTGATGCATAGCCTGCTTTTGTAACCTGCTTATTGTTACCTACCTGCTTATCCTAAACTGCTTAGTATAGGTTGGTTAGAGACCCATAAGTGACCCCCCACCTTGTCCTTGTTGCCCCCGCTTCATCATCGAAGACCCGATCAACGGGATCGAAGACCAGGCCCCGACACCGCACATCACTTCCCCTTAGTTGCTCGACACTACTGGGTTACTATCGAGTACCGAGGGTGAACCTCTTCAGCACTTCTGATGTTAACCCTGTAGTGTAGTCATTCAGTCGTGGTCATCGAGGGTGATTTCCTCCTTAACCACTTCCGATACAACTCTGTCGTGCAACCCCTCAAGTGTGAACCTTGAGGGTGATTCCTCTTACGTTCACCTTGATGATTACATCTAGTGGAATTCATCTGGGGTGATTCCTCGGGTTTTCCCCTTGATGTTTGGACACACGGATACTTGGACTTTACCACTGTTACTTGGAAAGACGGGTCGACCCTGAGGGGTACCCGCGCGAGCTTAATTGCGAGTGATGTGGAGACGGGTTGACCTGGAGGGTTCCCGCGAGATAAATCTGGCGTGGCGGGCATTCCTAGCCCTTGCCGCAAGTCCTCGAGGCGGGCAATGGGGTCACATCTTCGTGAGTCTCGCTTGTTACCGCGTTCCTAATCCACTACGATTTGGATATTTGATCCAAGGGGCCTCTGGCCTGATAGCACTAACCATCACGTGGGCATAGTATGGGCGTTCTGCGTCGTATGCATCAGCCGAAGCTTAATAGACGTCAGCGACTGAGTGGTGCGCGTCGGGTTGGACTGCGTAAGCGCCTGCCTTGTTGAAGGAGGTAGCTAGGTCGCTCACCGCCAGCGTCGCATAGCGTGCATGAGTTCCGGGAGATGGCCCATGACCCTGGGGCATAGGTTTAGTCCGCGTCTTGGCCTCTCTATTAAGCCTAGGTCGGGTTGCGGCGTATTGTTTGGCGAGGCGGGCATGACCCAGAAAGTGTGTCCGGCGGAGTTAATCGAGCATGGTGGGTAAGTTGGTGCACCCTGCAGGGAAGAAAACATCTATCGATAGCCTGTCCTCGATAACGGACACTTGGAGTTGTATCCCATCGATACAACTAGAACTGGATACTTGTGATGAGAATTGGATGGTGATGAGAATTGGATTGTGATGATAAATGGATAGTATGGCTCTGGGATGCCTTTCTCGCAGGGAGTCGAGAAAGGATCTCCGGCCGAGGTTGATAACACTTCTACTACTTTACTTTATGCTACTCTACTCCCTCCGGTTGCTGCAAGATGGTGGTTTCGAAGATGCTACTCTTGATTGGACTAGGCTTTCTCTCTATTCGGCATTTCGCAGCCAGTCCACATATACAACCTTCCTTTGATAATGTTGCATATGTAGTGTAGATCCTTGCTTGCGAGTACTTTGGATGAGTACTCACGGTTGCTTTGCTCCCCCCATTTCCCCTTTCTTCTTCTTTCCGGTTTACGCAACCAGATCGGAGCCCAGGAGCCAGATGCCACCGTCGGTGCCTACTACTACGTGGAGACCGTCGATGACCAGGAGTAGTTAGGAGGCTCCCAGGCAGGAGGCCTTGCCTTTTCGATCGTTGCTGCTTTTGTGCTAGCCTTCTTAATGCAAACTTGTCTAACTCATGTCTGTACTCAGATATTGTTGCTTCCGCTGACTCTTGTGTATTCGAGCTTATGTATTCGAGCCCTCGAGGCCCCTCGCTTGTAATATAAAGCTTGTATTATTTTGATTTGTGTCTAGAGTTGTGTTGTGATATCTTCCCGTGAGTCCTTGATCTTGATCGTACACATTTGCGTGCATGATTAGTGTACGATTGAATCGAGGGCGTCACAATGGGTAAACAAATTACTGTCGAGTAATTGATAGAAAATCACATAGTTATGACGATATCTAAGACAATAATCATGAATATATGCATCATGTCCGTGACAAGTAGACCGAAATGATTCTGCATCTACTACTATTACTCTACACATCGACCGCTATTCAACATGCATTTAGAGTATTAAGTTTAAAAGAACAGACTAATGCTTTAAGTGAGATGACATGATGTAGAGGGATAAACTGAAGCAATACGATATAAACCCCATCTTTTTATCCTTGCTGGCAATCGTGCCTCGCTACCCCTTCTGTCACTGGGTGAGGACACCGCAAGATTAAACCCAAAACTAAGCACCAAGAAAAACCAATCTAGTTAGCCAAACCAAACCGATAGTTCGAAGAGAAATACAAAGATATCTTAATCACGTATAAAAAAGTTCAGACAAGACTCAAATAATATTCATAGATAAACTGTCTGACTCAAATAATATTCATAGATAAACTGATCATAAATCCACAATTCATTGGATGTCGACAAACACACCGCAAAAAGGTATTACATCGGATAGATCTCCAAGAATATCGAGGAGAACATTGTATTGAAGAGCAAAGAGAGAGAAGAAGCCATCTAGCTACTAGATATGGACCCGTAGGTGTGTGATAAATTACTCACGCTTCATCGGAAGGGCAACAAGGTTGATGTACAAGCCCTTCGTGAATCCCCCTCCGGCAGGGTGCCGGAAAAGTCCCAAGATGGGATCTCACGGGAACAGAGGCTTGCGGCGGCGGAGAGGTATTTTTGTGGATGCTTCTGATGTTTGGGGAATATTTGGAAATTTATAGAGATGGAATTAGGGTTGGAGGACACGTGAGGGGCCCACAAGCCCTCAGGACGTCCCCCCGGGGCGCGCCCTGGAGGCTTGTGACCTCCTTAGGATTCTTCTGACCCTCTCTCCAAGTCACTTAGGTGTCTTCTGGTCCAAAAAAAATCATCGTAAAGTTTTATTCTGTATGGACTTCGTTTGGTATTTTTTCAGTAAAATTTTAAAATAAGGAAAAACAGAAACTGACACTGGCCTCTGATTAATAAGTTAGTCCCCAAAATAATATAAAATAACATATTAACACATATAAGACATCCAAAACAGATAATACAATAGCATAAAACAATAAAAAATTATAGATACGAGACTTATCAAGGACATGGGGCGAGATATTTCTGAAAGTGAAATTGACCATCATAGTTCTAAGACATATCCACGTATTTTCTCAACAGATGCAACAATAAAAAGGAGAAAAAAGAAAATCCAAAGCTTATGTGTGTACACGTGTCAATTGGAGATGAGGCATCGGCTACAATGTGAAACGCATCTGATGTGGGCTAGCTTTGGCCACTTTAAGGCTGGTTGTAAAGGGGAGTATCATATACTATTATCATGCATATGATACTAGTGTATGATACCACCTCCCTAATGCATAATATCATATATTAGTATCATGTTGTATTATATTTATTGCCATGCATGACACAAAGTAGCATAACATTTAATATGATACGGTATCATGATATGATACTATACCCTCTCTTTCTTCATTTAATGCTATGCCACCTCATCAAAATTGCCTAATAGCTATGATACTAGCTATGATACTACCATTACGATCATCCTAATTAATTCTTGTTTATATGCATGCTTTGAGATGAATACGGGGGTGGTACAGAAAAAAGTGACCGAACCTAAAATTAAATTCAGTCTTCTCAGCTATAGCCGGTCCCGTCAAACATACACTCTCTATTTTGACAATGTCTGTGGTGCAACTTTGACTGAAGCTCAATTGAATTCCTGTTGAGTGTCAAACAGACACTCCTATATATATGCCCTCATAGACAGTCTGATCACTAGTGGTGGTGGTTGTTGTCAGCAGCATCATGGGTGCCGGAGGCAGGATGACGGACAAGGAGCGGGAGAAGCAGGAACTGCTCGGCCGCACGGGCGCCGGCGCGGCCTTCCAGCGCTCACCGACGGACAAGCCGCCGTTTACGCTGGGCCAGATCAAGATGGCAATCCCGCCTCACTGCTTCCAGCGCTCCCTGGTCAAGTCCTCCTCCTACTTGGTCCATGACCTCGTCATCGTCGCGGCGCTCCTGTACGCCGCGCTGGTCTGGATCCCAGCCCTCCCAGGCATTCTTCAGCTGGGCGCCTGGCCGCTTTACTGGGTCGCGCAGGGCTGCGTCATGTTCGGCGTCTGGGTGATCGCGCATGAGTGCGGCCACCACGCCTTCTCCGACTACCCGCTGCTCGACGATATCGTCGGCCTGGTGCTCCACTCATGGCTGCTCGCCCCCTACTTCTCGTGGAAGCACAGCCACCGCCGCCACCACTCCAACACCGGGTCGCTGGAGCGCGACGAGGTGTTCGTCCCAAGGCCGAAGGAGGCGCTGCCGTGGTACACCCCCTATATCCACGACAACCCCGCCGTCCGTGTGGTGCTCATCGTCGTGCAGCTCACCCTTGGGTGGTATATGTACCTGTCGCTCAACACCTGGGGCCGCCCGTACCCGCGCTTCGCCTGCCATTTCGACCCCTACAGCCCGATCTACAACGACCGGGAGCGCGCCCAGATTTTCATCTCAGACGTCGGCGTGCTGGCCGTGTCGTTCGCCATGTTGAAGCTCGTGTCGACGTTCGGGTTCTGGTGGGTGGTGCGGGTCTACGGCGTGCCGCTGATGATCGTGAACGCGTGGCTGGTCCTGGTCACCTACCTGCACCACACCCATCCGGCGCTGCCGCACTACGACTCGACGGAGTGGGACTGGCTGCGGGGGGCGCTCGCCACCATGGACCGCGACTACGGCATCCTCAACCGCGTGTTCCACAACATCACGGACACGCACATCTTGCACCACCTATTCTCCAACATACCGCACTACCACGCCATGGAGGCCACCAAGGCGATCAAGCCCATCCTCGGCGAGTACTATCAGTTAGACGCCACCCCCCTCGCTAAGGCCACATGGCGCGAGGCCAAGGAGTGCCTGTACATCGAGCGCGAGGACAGCAAGGGGATCTTCTGGTACAGCAACAAGTTCTAGCCGCCAGGATCCATCAACCGTGCTGCAGGAAGAACTCAGGAAGAGATCCAGGGCATTTGGGCGGAAGGAAGACTATTACCGTGGTTTTGCTCAGTTCCATCTTTACTTTTTTCTCTGTGATTTAGTCGCCGGACATGGTTTGGCCGGCGGTCGTCCTTGGTGTCCGTGGCCATTGACATGGCCGTATGTTGTGTGTGCGTCTGTCATCTCCCCGTCCATGCATGTCGTGTTGCTGTAAACCAATAAACCATTTCGTGTTTATGTCGGATTTTTCATAGTACACCGGTTCTTTTCCATGGCTTTCGCTTTTGCGCACCGCACCATGCGGCCAATAATAGTTGGCCAACATATGCCTCATTAGCAAAACTAAAGATTTATGTTGATACTTCCTCCGTTCCTAAATATTTGTCTTTCTCGAGATGTTCTTGCTAGCCATTGTGTGATTTTGCAAGTCTCTCTAATCAAAATTAAACTAACGGTAAGTTTTGATTAGTGATTTAGTGAGAAAAGGTTCCAGTGGAATATGATGATAACCTGGCAACTGTTGAATATATTTCACGTGTCATTAATGAATAAATAAGGTTATTTTATTTTTTTCCAACGATGATACAAAGTAGAATAACAATCAATCATGTCTATAATTCATCTCGTCACAAGGTTAATCCATGCTTAATGTATTAATATTATTATGTTTCTAGTGATGAACATTAATAGTTATGCGAACTGTTGTTTTTGGCATCAACCCACTTAATATAAATTACTTTCCTTTGGTTGCTCTCGAGAGTCGCAGCGCTGGGTTCGGGGTGTCCGAGCGCCGCGTGGTGACCCAGGGGTAGGCGATACAACACTGCGGCTTCGCTGAAGGAAGATCGCGGGGTGGACACCGACTGGTCCAGGGTGGCGGCAACGACTTGGTTGGAGGTCGGGAAGGTGGTGTTCGGTCGTGGAGGGGGGGGCACGATTGAGAAGATGGCACCAGTTTGTGGGTTGTTTTCAGGATTTTTTTTGATCTGTTTTGGTGTTTGGTTTGGTGGGTTTTGTAGTTCGGAATTGATAGTAGAGTGACTTTTTCTTTATTGTAGAATAAGGTCTTAATGGGTGCTTGTATATACATATTCTTTGTACGTATTTTACCAATACAGTAAAAATTATGGGTTCTCTTAGATTTTGCCCCTTCATATAGCTGACTTGGAGTATCTTAGATATATGATATAGCTCATTTTAAAGTATCTTAGATATAATATATGAAAAATTAAACACTTCTATATTTCTATACAGAGGGAGTAGTATATATAATATCACATGACAATACATGAGATGTGAGTGTAACCGCACCCGGTTGTAAGACTCCTCTTTTATACTCCTAGGAGTATGTACTTCCGTCGTTAGTGAATGTGCTGGACGGGGTGACTATCTTCTGTATTTAAATAGCTAGCTCCATTAATCTACTTAAATCAACATGAATGGGAAAAGATCCACCTCAATGTACAACTATCTATAAAAAAAACCCACCTCAACATGTACAACTATCTATAAAAAATCACCTCAACATGCAAACATGCATGCCATTTTCATTCTATTATGATGTTTATATTATACAATAATCAAACACAAAAATCATATGAATATCAGTTTTAGTTCTTATATTATTACTCAAAATTTTCATATTAAATGCAACACTATGAATATATTGCAACACATTTTCACAACAACATGCCAAATATCATCTAGTATTCAATAGAGTGAAAATTATGATGCAAATTAGTAAATAATTTAACTTTTTTTAGGAAAAGCGATCATGGCTAGCTTTATTAACTTAGAAAGGAATTACATCATCCACAAGGTTTAAGACAAGACAGCTGGGGGCTCGTCCGTCCAACTAATCTAACTACTTGCTACGAGTGCATACCTCCTTCCTAGAAATCAGAAAAGCTTGGATGTTATCCACGTTTTGTACTGCACAGTTCACGTTTTCCCCCTTCCATGCAGTATATGTTCCGTCGAGAGTAGTATAAGTAGCTTTTTTTTAGATGCCACTGGGTCTGAAACTTTGAACATACACTAATGCTTTTTAGTGGGATTACTTGCAACCAAGGAGGATACAATGTTATACAATATTTTTGTGTGTCAGGACACTTAGCCCACAAAAAGCGAATTGTGCTGTATTTGTACTACTTTGAGGTGAGGTATATAGTAGGAGTACTTAGAAACTAAAAGAGTATATACCTTCTTTTTACACGATGGGTATTTTTTTCCTGGTGAGTACATATACATTTTCTGAGAGTGATTATATAGACATTTTCTGGTGAGTGAGTATATATGTTTGTCTGTGAAACGGTATATAACTCTCGTTGTGGTTTTAGTTCAAAATTTTAACCTAAAACCACGACAAAAATTATGAAACGAAACGGAGGGAGTAAATATTTTTTTGAGTCCTTATATAAACAGAGGTGCCTTTGGCCTTTTCGCAAAAAGGGTCTATTATAGGAGTTTATCTGTAACCGAGTAAGGGCATCTCCAACGGCGACCCTCAAACCGCCCGCATACGTTCGGACCAGACGTGTTTTGCCAACCAATGCGATCCTGTATTGGTTTGTAGGCCAGTATGGAGGAGCTTTTTCCGGCAAACCATACCGGGAGGGGGGGGGGGAGGGAGGGGTTTGCGGGCGTCCGGACTGCTACCATGCGCGCTCCTGACTACCCTGGCCCATCAAAAACCCTCCTCCTTCATCCATGTGTGTTCCAGCCCCACGTCAGCTGCCGCGTATTGACGCACTCAACGCTTGGCCTCACTGGAATCCGCTATTTAACCGCGGCCACACCCGGCTAAACTCCACACCACAACACATCCGCTCCACATCCTCCTCCATTGCACCACACCCACCATGAACGCGAGCGGGAACGATCTATGGGAGAGCCTATCGACGGAGATGAAGCACGAGGTCGCCGCCCTTGCGGCCACCTGGCACTGTCGCCGTGCCAGGCAGATTGAGGCCGGCATGCTGGCCAGCTCCCCCCGAGGCCTCCGACCACGACTCTACAATGGATACAGGGTCCGATGAAGACACCGTGCCGATGCATGCCAGCTTGACCATGGAGCAGGCACAGACGCACTACGACGCCGCCATGACGGATGAGGAGCAACCTGCTCCGGCTCCTATGTCGACATTCCGGTAGGTTGAGGAGGAGCAAAGGTACAACCTGCTCCTCTTCGACAGCACCGGTTAGCGAAGGGCCAAATCTACGGCGAGCGCGCAAGCGAGGAGGCCGTGGTGGCCATTACAACGGCGAACCCGAACTTCGTTGTGGAGAAGCAGACGCTCTACGAGGCTGGACGTGCTCAACGCGTCGCTCGCAACGCAGTGGTGGCACAGCCGGACGCGGACGCAGCCACACGAGCGCTGGCAGCACAGGCGGTCGAGGACGAGAACGCTGCTAGTTGCGTGTCTTACATGCCGTCGTCCAACTTCCGGGGGCGCATCTGGCAGGTGGACAGCGACGGACCGTCCACATCGATCATCAACCTCGCGTCTACCTGCATCGGCGACAGACAGGTTGCAAACCCCTCTTTCATGTTCCACTTTATCTCGCGAAGACCACACCTTCACTTCACGGGTCTTGAACCCCGCCGCCATTCATGAACACGACAGATGGAGGACATGGTCACCGATGCCGAATACAAAGAAAGTGAACGACGGGCGCCACCGTAGGGCAGCTTCAGGCCCTGGCCACTTTTTTTAGTGAAAAATGTTCAAAATGCAATAACATATGGTTTATATGAATATCCACCGTGTTTGCATGAAACTTGGTTTGAAATATATGTGGACGGATGCGGGAGCAAATTTGTGGATCAGAAATGCCCTAATTGAGCACGCATTGCATTTTGCTGACAGGGCATGCGTGTACCATTTCTTGTGATAGCATATATATACTAAAAAGCGATTACCGTGTTGATTAGTCAGAGAGAGTGTGAATAAATAAGTAATACAACATGAGTCTGCACTCATGTTTATACATATACCTTTCCATGAGCAGACGACTATGCATGGCCTACAACGAGCATCACGTCTCGTCGTCATCACAGGATCAGGATGAAAGGAACACCAGCGTCGTCGTCGCTGGCGGCTAGCAGCTGACAGCGGCCGCGCTACATGAAAGAGTCCACTCCACGGAAACTGGAAGGGACGTTCAATTATTCAGACTTTGTTTTCGTCGGTCGTCGCCGGCGGCGGATAAGGGAGCAGGGGACTGAGGCCTTCCAAAATAGTAATCACTAGCGTCGTCGTCGCTGGCGGCCAGCGGCTGATGACGACTGCGCTACATGACAGCGTCCTCCACGGATGTTGAGATGTTGTGGTCATGGCGGCGGCGCACAGGGGAAGAGGGGATTGAGGCCTTACACAAGAAATACTAGCGTCGTCGTCGCTGGTGGCTCGGCGGCTCGCGGCTGATGGTGACCGTGTTACATGAGAGCGTCCACCGGAAGGGATGTTTAGAGTATAGAACTCTTGTCGTGAGTATATATGTTTGTTTGTGAGACGGTATATAACTCTTGTCGTGGTTTTAGTTCAAAATTATAAACTAAAACCATGAAAAAAAGTATGAAATGGAGGGAGTGATATTTTTTTCGAGTCTTTATATAGCCAGAGGTACCTTTGCCCTTTTGGCAAAAAGGGTCTATCACAGGAGTTTATTTGTTACCAAGTAAGGGCATCTTCAACGCTGACCCTCAAACCGCCTGCATACGTTCCGACATGACATGTTTTGCCAACCAATGTGATCCTGTATCGGTCTGTAGGTCAGTCCGGACGTGCTTTTTCCCACAAAACCAAAGATAACTGTGTGTGAGGGGTGAGGGGGGGGGGGGGGGAGTGGGCTTTGCGGAGGTGCACCCGAACACTTGGCCTCACCGGAATCCGGTATTTAACCGCGGCCACACCCGGCTAAACTCCACACCACAACACATCCGATCCACATCCTCCTCCATTACACTGCATCCATCATGAACTTGAGCGGGAACGATCTGTGAGAGAGCCTATCGACGAAGATGAAGCACGAGGTCGCCGCCCTTGCGGCCACCTAGCAATGCTGCCGTGCCAAGCGGATTGAGGCTGGCATGCCAGCCAGCTCCCCCGAGGTCGCCGCCGCCAACCGCGCAATGGAGACGGGTCCGATGGTGACACTGTGCCGGTGCATGCTGGCATGACCATGGAGCAGGTGCAGGCGCACTACATCACCGCCATGGCGGATTAGGAGCAGTCTGCGCCGGCTCCTATGTCGGCACTCGAGCAGGCTTAGGAGGTGCAAAGGTACAACCTGCTCCTCTTTGACAGCGCCGGCCGGCGAAGGGCCAAATCTACAACGAGCGCGCAAGTGAGGATTCCATGGTCGCCATGGCCGCGACGAACCCAGACTGCGTTGCGGAGAAGCAGATGCTCTACGAAGCTGTGCATGCTTAATGTGTCGCTCGCAACGCAGTCCTGGCGCAGCCGCACAAGCGTTGGCAGCGCAGGCGGTCGAGGACGAGAATGCTGCCAGCTGCGCGTCTTACGTGCCGTCGTTCAACTTCCGGGGGCGCATATGGCAGGTGGACAGTGACGGACCATCCACGTCCACCCGCTTCGGTGATGGACAGGTCGCGGACTCCCCCGAAGATGACTAGGACATGGGAGGCGGCAGGGCATTGTCTCCCAAGTGGGCCGGTCTGTCTTCCATGTTCTACTTTTCCTTGCCAGAGACCGCACCTCCACTTCACGAGTCTTGAACCCCGTCGCCATTCGTGGACACGACAGATGTAGGACGTGGTCGCCGATGCCGAATTCAAAGGAAGTGGACGACGGCCGCCGCCGTGGGATAGCTTCAGGGTCCGGCCATGTTTTTCAATGAAAAATGTTCAAAATGTAATAGAATTCCGTACGGTTTATATGAAAATCCGTTGTGTTTGCATGAATTTCGTTTAGATAGTTGAAACTTGGTTCCTAATATATGTGGGCACCGTTGGATAACCGGCTCTCGCATCCGTGTCCTCGGAATGGTCACTCTGTTCGCTAACGGATGTGAAGCAAATATGCGGGTCTGTGTTAGAGATGCCCTAATTTAGAATGCATTACATTTTGCTGAGAGGGCATGCGTGTACTATTTCTTGTGATAGCCTATACTATCAAAAAACGATTACCATGTTGATTAGTCAGAGTGAGTGAGTTTGCACTGAATGTTTATACATGTACTACCTTTCCGTGAGCAGGCGACTATGCATGGCCTAGAACGAGGATCACGTCTCGTCGTTATCACAGGATCAGGATGGAAGGAACACTAGCGCCGTCGTCGCTGGCGGCTAGCAGCTGACATCGGCCGTGCTACTTGAAAGCGTCCACTCCACGGAAACTGGAAGGGATGTTCAATTGTTTAGACGTTGTTTTCGTCCGTCGTCGCCGGCGGCGGATAAGGGAGCAGAGGACTGAGGCCTTCCAAAATAGTAGTAATCACTAGCGTCGTCGTCGATGGCGGCTAGCGGCTGATGACGACTGCGCTACATGACAGCGTCCTTCACGGATGTTCGCACAGGGGAAGAGGGGATTGAGGCCTTACACAAGAAATACTAGCGTTGTCGTCGCTGATGGCTCGGCGGCTCGCGGCTGATGGTGACCGTGCTACATGAGAGCGTCCACGGGAAGGGATGTTTAGAGCATGTGTAGCTGGGCGCCTAGGGCATCTCCGCCCGCATACGTGCTGTTCGGGTCAAGGAAGCCCTCTCCTGTATTGGTCCGTGGGTGGTCTAGATGCGTTTTTTTTCGTAAACTGGAGACAAACATGGGAAGCTTTGCGAGCATCCGGACAGCGGGCATATGGATTCCGACACCCCCGGCCCATCCAAAACCCTTTCCGGACCCGCGCCTCGGTCCTTTCCATTTTCTCTCCTTCTTTCTTTCTCTCTTGCCTTCGCCGCAGCTCCACCACCCCGGCCGCCACGCCACACCCCTGCTGGAGCACTACATCTCCGTCACCTCCCGCGTTCTAGCCGGGCTCCACCCCGCTTCTCCTCCATCACCATTGAACCCATCTCCTCCGACCACCCCGTCGGGTACGATCCGTTACTGTTATACTTACCATGCCCGTCAGTTGTTCGATGAATTGCCAGAGCTAAAAAAGTTGTCCCTTCTTCTTTCTAGCAATGGATTCTGATTTGGAGTACATATATGAGCACTATGTTGAGTCGTGTGACGAGGAGGAGTACTCGGATGAGACGGCGATGATGCAGGCGGTCCTTGAAGACGTTGAGTGTGCGGAGGAGCATGTTGTCAAATTCAAGGGCTCGATCAAGGGTCATCAAGTGCTCCACCACAAGAGGGCGCGCAGCCATTTGACACTGATGGCCGACTACTTTGCCCTGGATGCACTCTTCATTGACCATTTTTGTCGGCGTTTTCGGATGCACAAGGTTGCCTTGGGTCATTTTTATCATGGCGTCCGATCCTATGATGACTACTTCGTCTTAAAGAAGGATGTTGTGGGAACGATTGGCTTCTCTGGTTACTAGAAGTGCACGATCGCACTCCCGATACTTGCATATGGCACAGACGCTGATTCGTGGGACGAGTACCTACGAATGTCTGAGAGCACATGCAGAGATGCCATGGTCAGGTTTGCAACTGTGGTGGTCGAGGTGCTCGGACCTCAGTACCTGAAAGAACCAATTATGGCAGAGCTGAGAGGCTCTTGGCAATCTCAGAAGCAAGAGGATGGCCATGTTTGCTTGGGTCTCTTGACTGAATGCATTGAAAATGGAAAAACTGCCCGAAAGCTTTACAAGGGCAATATCAAGGTCATGTTAAGAAGTCCACCATCATTCTTGAAGCAATTGCATCACATGATCTTTCGACTTGGCGTGTACGGGTATCACAATGGCAGTTGGGAGACATAGTGGAAAACAAAAAAAAATCACGCCTACGATCACCCAAGATCAATATGAAGATGCATAACGGGTTGGGATCACGATCATTACCGTCACCGAGTTGTAGCGGAAGAAGAATGTGTCGGTGTAGATCATACTTGGTGTCCCTTGAACCTTCAATGAACGACCCCTCGTACCGCCCACAAACGGTCCCTCGAACCGAAGACCGAAAGAATGGCCTCTCTACTTGGTTGCAAGCGTGCAACCTTCACGATCTGGCAGCGCTTCACCTTCAGAGCTAATCATCTCCAGTGAATTAGTGGGAGGAGATTAGAACCACACAGGACTTCCAATTATGAGGACAATAGGATTAGCAAAGCTCTAATTAGTCAAGTAGTACCAACTAGAACAAGAACTAGAAGAACTAGAGGAGGCTCCATATATATAGGTTAGAGGGGAGAGAGATGGCTTCCACCAAGGAGGGGAAGCCTCCTTGGGGCGCCGACCAAAGGGGAGGAGGAGGTGGACTCCTCCCCCACTCCTATTCGGCCTCCTTCCTTAGGGAAGGGAGGCGCCTTCCCACTTGGGCCTCTGTGGCCCAAGTTGTCTTCCACCTCTTAGCCTTTTTAGGCCCGTTGATATTAAATTAAATATAAAATTATTATAAATACTTTCAGGCCATTATATATATATATATATATATATATATATATATATATATATATATATATATATATTTGAACATCCCAGAAACATTTCCACCTATATATATTGATCGATAATACCTGGTATTACCCGATATTCATCGAAACCCTTCCGGTGACCCCAGAACGCTGCCTGATCCTCTCAAAACTATTCTGAATATTAATGAAACAATCCCACAAATATATTCTCATTACTCCCGTCCTACTAACACTCAACGGATCGCGATTGCCTTAAGCTTGTGACCCTGTAGGTTAGATAACTCATACACATGAATGAAATCGTTCGATGAACAACAACGGGACCGTGGACATCCATATCGATCCCTATGAGCACACAAATGATATTTGAGTGAACCTATGGTTATCATGTGATGTTCCCTTTGCTTCGTGATACTTCACAAAATCTGGGATGCATCGATATCCTCATGAGTCATCACTATATATGCTAACTATACCAAAATCCTCGTTACCGGTTTTGTTCTTCTTTCTCGTTATTACGTTTCGGCATCCCCGTGGCGTTGTCACCTGTGTCTGGCCAGACGATGATGGATGTCGTCACACCGAGAGGGCCCTAAGAATATCTCTCCATCGTCGGAGGAGCAAATCCCACTCTCGAGCTATTCTGACACTTGTCAAACTTTCTGATGAAACTGTAAGTTGTCGTTATGAACACCGTGTTACAGGTGATGTTTTAGCAACCCCAAAGCCCACCGTATGGTAACAAGTGACCATGATACGCTCATGGTCTAAGGATAAAATCACACGTTAACACTCCGTGTCATTACAATTGATTACAAACGATATTATCTCAATCCATAACAAACAAGTTTGGGTCGATTCAATATGGTCGTCCTTCCAACGTCATAATCTCAATGTTGTTTTAGGACTATCGTTACACTCAATGATATCCTAAGATCTGGAAAACATGATCACAAACAACATTTGAGCTAGTCTTAGAGGCGAGACTAGGAACCTTTATTTTATTCGTTTATCATTTCACACGTGCATATGAGTTTTCCACTAAATCACATATTCCAGGATCATAACAGTTATAGCATAAAATATTAACACTTAATTATGAATATGAAAATATAATAATACAATATTATTGTCTCTAGGGCATATTTCCAGCAGTCTACCACTCACACTAGAGTTAATAATCTAGTTAGCACTTTTAACTTTCACACCAATGACAATCCAGTGTCACTCCATGCTTTACTTTTGGTATAGACTTCGTCCCATCGAATCTGACAATCTTCAGATTCATGTGTATCTTTTGCATTTCAATGCATCTCTCATGCTCCCTGATAACCCACAATTATAGGGGATCACAACATCTTTCGAGGGTAGAGTATTCAACCCAAATTTATTGATTCGACACAAGGGGAGCCAAAGAATATTCTTGAGTATTAGCAGTTGAGTTGTAAATTTAACCACACCTGGATAACTTAGTATCTGCAGCAAGGTATTTAGTAGCAAAAGTGGTATGATAATAATAGTAGCAGTAGCAAAAATAAAGATAAATAGTTGAGACAGTAGCAACGGAAAAGTAAATAAGCGAAGAACAATATATGAAAAGCTTGTAGGCAATTGATCAGTGATGGATAATTATGCCGGATGCGATTCCTCATGCAATAGTTATAACATAGGGTGATATAAAACCAGCTCCAATTCATCAATGTAATGTAGGCATGTATTCCGTAAATAGTCATACGTGCTTATGGAAAAGAACTTGTATGACATCTTTTGTCCTACCCTCCCGTGGCAGCGGGGTCCTTACGGAAACTAAGGGATATTAAGGCCTCCTTTTAATAGAGAACCGGAACAAAGCATTAGCACATAGTGAATACATGAACTCCTCAAACTATGGTCATCACCGAGAAGTATCCCAAGTGACTCAGAGAATAGAGCTGTGCTCCTCGGCAACAGCGCCAGAAATTAGTCTTGATAACCCACAAGTATAGGGGATCGCAACAGCTTTCGAGGGTAGAGTATTCAACCCAAATTTATTGATTCGACACAAGGGGAGCCAAAGAATATTCTTGAGTATTAGCAGTTGAGTTGTCAATTCAACCACACCTGGATAACTTAGTATCTGCAGCAAGGTATTTAGTAGAAAAAGTGGTATGATAATAATAGTAGCGGTAGCAAAAGTAAAGATAAATGTTTTTGAGTTTTTGTAGTAGTTGTAACAGTAGCAACGGAAAAGTAAATAAGCGAAAAACAATAAATGAAAAGCTCATAGGCAATGGATCAGTGATGGATAATTATGCCAGATGTGATTCCTCATGCAATAGTTATAACATAGGGTGATATAGAACTAGCTCCAATTCATCAATGTAATGTAGGCATGTATTCCGTAAATAGTCATACATACTTATGGAAAAGAACTTGTATGACATCTTTTGTCCTACCTCCCGTGGCAGCGGGGTCCTTACGGAAACTAAGGGATATTAAGGCCTCCTTTTAATAGAGAACCGTAACAAAGCATTAGCACATAGTGAATACATGAACTCCTCAAACTACGGTCATTACCGAGAAGTATCCCGATTATTGTCACTTCGGGGTTGTCGGATCATAACACATAATAGGTGACTATAGACTTGCAAGATAGGATCAAGAACACACATATATTCATGAAAACATAATAGGTTCAGATCTGATATCATGGCACTCGGGCCCTAGTGACAAGCATTAAGCATAGCAAAGTCATAGCAACATCAATCTCAGAACATAGTGGATACTAGGGATCAAACCCTAACAAAACTAACTTGATTACATGGTAAATCTCATCCAACCCATCACCGTCCAGCAAGCCTACGATGGAATTACTCACGCACGACACTGAGCATCATGAAATTGGTGATGGAGGATGGTTGATGATGACGACGGCGACGAATCCCCCTCTATGGAGCCCCGAACGGACTCCAGATCAGCCCTCCCGAGAGAGATTAGGGCTTGGCGGCGGCTTCGTGTCGTAAAACGTGATGAAACTTTTTCCTTGATTTTTTCTCCCCGAGACGGTATATATGGAGTTGGAGTTGAGGTCGGAGGAGGTCCAGGGGGCCCATGAGATAGGAGGGCGCGCCCTAGGGGGGGGGGCGCCCCCTGTCTAGTGGACAGCCCGTGGGCCCCCTGGCCTTGATTCTTTTGCCAAAAATTCTTATTAATTCTGAAAAGTGCCTCCGTGGATTTCCAGGACATACCGAGAACTTTTCTTTTCTACACATAAAACAACATCATGGCAGTCCTGCTGAAAACAAAGGTCATCCGGTTAGTTTCATTCAAATCATGCAAGTTAGAGTCCAAAACAAGGGCAAAAGTGTTTGGAAAAGTAGATATGTTGGAGACGATCAACTCCCCAAGCTTAAACCTTTGCTTGTCCTCAAGCAATTCAGTTGATAAACTGAAAGTGATAAAGAAAAACTTTACAAACTCTGTTGCTCTTGTTGTTGTAAACATGAAAAGCCAGATTCAAGTTTCAGCAAATATTATGAACTAACCATACTCACAATAACACATAGGTCTCACAATTACTCATATCAATAACATAATCAGCTAGCGAGCCATAATAATAAAACTCGGATGACAACACTTACTCAAAATAATCATAACATGATATAACAAAATGGTATCTCGCTAGCCCTTTCTGAGACCGCAAAACATAAATGCAGAGAACCTTTAAAGATCAAGGACTGACTAAACATTGTATTCATGGTAAAAGAGGTCCAGTCAAGTCTTACCCAATATAAACCAATAATAATGAATGCAAACGACAGTGTGCTCTCCAGCGGGTGCTTTTTAATAAGAAGGGTGATGAATCAACATAAAAGTAAATAGATAGGCCCTTTGAAGAGGGAAACAGGGATTTGTAGAGGTGCTAGAGCTCAATTTTAAGATAGAGATTGAATAACATTTTGAGCGGCATACTTTTGCTGTCAACGCTACAATGAGATGGTTGTATCTTCCATACTAAATGCATTATAGGCAGTTCCCAAACAGAATGGTAAAGGTTATACTCCCCCAACCACCAACAAGCATCAATCCATGGCTTGCTCGAAACAACGAGTGCCTCCAACATACAACAGCCCTGGGGGAGTTTTGTTTAATTATTTTGATTTGCTTTGATCTTTTTGGATCATGGGACTGGGCATCCCGGTTACCGGCCCTTTCTCGTGAATGAGGAGCGGAGTCCACTCCTCTTGAGAATAACCCACCTAGCATGGAAGATATAGGCAGCCCTAGTTGAAACATGAGCTGCTTGAGAATACAAAACAGAATTTCATTTGAAGGTTTAGAGTTTGGCACATACAAATTTACTTGGAATGGCAGGTAAATACCACATATAGGTAGGTATAGTGGACTCATATGGAACAACTTTGGGGTTTAAGGAGTTTGGATGCACAAGCAGTATTCCGCTTAGTACAGTGAAGGCTAGCAAAAGACCGGAAGCGACCAAGCGAGAGAGCGACAACAATCGTAAACATGCATTAAAATTAATTCACATCAAGTACAAGCATGAGTAGGATATAATCTACCATGAACATAAATATCATGAAGGCTATGTTGATTTGATTCAACTACATGCCTGAACATGTGCCAAGTCGAGTCACTTAATACATTCAAAGGAGGATACCATCCCATCATACCACATCATAATCATTCTAATAGCATGTTGGTACGCAAGGTAAACCATTATAACTCATAGCTAATCAAGCATGGCACAAGTAACTATAATCTCTAAATGTCATTGCAAATATGTTTACTTCATAATAGCTGACTTAGGAACGATGGATCATCATATTTACAAAAACAAAAGAGGTCGACTTCATACCAGCTTTTCTCATCCCAATAAGTCCATCATAAATCATCATTATTGTCTTTCACTTGCACCACCAAATGATGTGTATAATAATAAGAGTGCACGTGCATTGGACTAAGCTAGAATCTGCAAGCATTCAGCTCAAGAGAGAAGACAAGTAATATGGGCTCTAATATAAATAAACAATCATGCATAAAAGAGCCACTAAACATTTCAATATGGTCTTCTCGACCCCCAAAAGAAAGAAAATAAAATAAAACTACGGGAAACCTCCCAACAAGTAAAAGAAGAACGAGAAATCTTTTTGGGTTTTCAATTTAATTTCTACTACAAGCAGGGAAATTAAACTAACTATTTTTTTGGTTTTTCTTAAGGTTTAACAAACACACAAGAAGAAAGCTACAAAAAGAAATTTAAACTAACATGGATAATACAATGAAAGAGTATGAGCACCGACGACTAGTGTGTGAACATGAATGTAAAGTCGGTGAGAAATACGTACTCCCCCAAGCTTAGGCTTTTGGCCTAAGTTGGTTTAATACCAGTGACCGCCTAGTTGATATCCATAAGTGAAACTGGGGTAGTACTGAGATGAAGAGGCGGCTGCCTCCTGAGCAGCAGCGTGTTGGCGAGCTGCCTCCATTCCCCTCTCGTATTCAGTGGCTTCTTCCCCGGTGACAACATATCTTCCTTTTGTGTGATAATCAAAAAGGTAGGGAGCAGGAAGAGTAACAGGGACGACGTTGCGTCTGTTATAAGTTACCCGATAATGGAGGAATTGTTCATTCCTCTCAAGAAAATGATGATCAAACATAGCTTCTTTATCCAAATAAACATGAGGCGCAATCATATCCCCTTCTCGTGGATCTATATTAAGAAAATTACCCACACGGGTTGCATAAATTCCTCCAAAGAAATCTCCTCTTCTATTATTATTATGCAGCCTATGTGCAACTATTGCCCCCAAGTTATAACCTCTATAACCTGACACAGCACTCTTGAGGACACAAAGATCAGGGGCACACATGTGACATACTTCGTCCTTACCGTTAATGCATCTACCAATAAAGAGAGCACAGTAATGTATAGCAGGAAAATGAATGCTCCCTATGGTAGCTTGTGTTACGTCCCTAGATTCTCCCACAATAATACTAGCAAGAAAATCTCTAACTTCAGATTTGGGAGGATCATTAATATTACCCCACTGCGGGAGTTTGCAAGCAATTGTGAAATCCTCTAAATCCATGGTATAAGATGTATCATAAATATCAAACATAACACTAGGGGAATTACGCGAAGAAATATATTCGAACCTCCGCACAAAGGAATCAGTCAATTGATAATATTGAGGACACTTATCTTGTAAGAAGTCCTCAAGCTCAACATTACGCATTTACGCGCGTCAAATTCCCCCTTGAAGCCTGCTTCAACCATAAAATCATCGGATGGCCACTCGCAAGCCCGTACATTTGCATCCCTTGGCAAATTAACATCTTGTTCACGTATAGCAATCCTTGGCCCTTTCTTTGCCGTGGAACCACCTTGGTACATCCTTCTAAGCATATTTCTTTTTCTGAAAATTTTTAGTAACTTCAAAATAAAAGTGAATAAAACTAAACAAGATTGATAGCAACTACTCCTACAAGTGCCTAGAGCCTATATCATGCATTGGAATTGCTTGGGACCTCAAAAATTTTACATGCAAGCTCAAGAACATGGTCACCTATGCAACAAAAATTGGCAATGAATAAAGCACTAGAACAAAAGCTAATTGGACCAATGGAGGAGTCACATACCAAGCAACAATCTCCCAAAGCAGTTTTACGAACGGAGCTTTGAGCTAAGAGATTGAAAATCGCAGCAAAACGAGCTAGAACTCGGGCTTGAGCTGGATGGGGATTTTTTGGGTAGAAGATGAAGTGTGTGGGTGCTGGCATAAGTGGAGGGGAGCCACCAGGGGCCCACGAGACAGGGGCGCCCTCACAGGGGGCGCCCTCTCTCGTGGCCCGGTGCTTGGCCCTCTGTAGTGTTTTCAAGCCTAAAATCCTCAAATATTCCAGAAAAAATCATACTAAATTTGCAGGGCATTTGGAGCACTTTTATTTTCGAACTATTTTTTAATGCACGGATAATTCAGAAAACAGGCAAATAATACTATTTTTGCTTTATTTATTCTAAAAAACAGAAAGTAAAAGGAGGGTACAGAAGGTTGTGCCTTCTAGTTTCATCCATCTCGTGATCATCACAATGAATCCACTAACAAGGTTGATCAAGTCTTGTTAACAAACTCATTCCGAATAACACGGAACCGGAGAAATTTCGAATAACACTAAGTTACCTCAATGGGGATATGAAAATCCCCAACAATAAGAATATCATACTTTTTCTTGACAGTAGGGAGAGGAAATTCAAAACCTCCAAAAATGATAGTTGGAACTTTTTCAATAGAATTGATACTATGAACTTGAGATTGTTTCCTCGGAAAGTGTACCGTATGCTCATGCCATTAACATGAAAAGTGACATTGCCTTTGTTGCAATCAATAACAGCCCCTGCAGTATTAAGAAAAGGTCTACTAAGGATAATAGACATACTATCGTCCTCGGGAATATCAAGAATAACAAAGTCCGTTAAGATAGTGACATTTGCAACCACAACAGGCACATCCTCACAAATACCGACAGGTATAGCAGTTGATTTATCGGCCATTTGCAATGATATTTCAGTCGGTGTCAACTTATTTAATTCAAGTCTACGATATAAAGAGAGAGGCATAACACTAACACCGGCTCCAAGATCACATAAAGCAGTTCTAACATAATTTCTTTTAATAGAGAATGGTATAGTTGGAACACCCGGATCTCCAAGTTTCTTGGTATTCCACCTTTAAAAGTGTAATTAGTAAGCATGGTGGAAATTTCAGCTTCTGGTATCTTTCTTTTATTTGTGATGATATCCTTCATATACTTAGCATAAGGATTTACTTTAAGCATATCAGTTAAGAGCATACGTAAGAAAATAGGTCTAATCATTTTAGCAAAGCGCTCAAAATCCTCATCATCCTTTGACTTGGATGGTTTAGGAGGAAAGGGCATGGGTTTCTGAACCCATGGTTCTCTTTCTTTACCATGCTTCCTAGCAACAAAATCTCTCTTATCATAACGTTGACTCTTTGATTGGTGGTTATCAAGATCAACTGCATGTTCAATCTCTACATCATTGTCTTTGCTAGGTTGAGCATCAACATGAACATTATCATTAACATTATCACTAGGTTCATGTTCATCACCTGATTGTGTTTCAGCATCAGAAATAGAAATATCATTGGGATTCTTAGGTGTGTCTACAGTAGGTTCACTAGAAGCATGCAAAGTTCTATTTTTTTCTTCTTCTTTTTAGAAGAACCAGGTGCCTCTAAATGGTTTCTCTGAGAATCTTGCTCGATTCTCTTAGGGTGGCCTTCAGGATACAAAGGTTCCTGAGTCATTCTACCAGTTCTAGTAGCCACTCTAACAGCAAAGTCATTTTTATTATTTAACTCATCAAGCAAATCATTTTGAGCTTTAAGTACTTGCTCAGCTTGGGTAGCAACCATAGAAATATATTTGCTAACGTGGTGAAGTTCATCTTTAACTCTAGCCAGATTATCACCTACGCGTCCTATCTCGAAAGCATTATTCTTTAACTCTCTACCAACATAAGCATTAAAACTTTCTTGTCTAGCCATAAAGTCATCAAATTCATCTAAGCATGGGCTATGAAATTTAGTAGAGGGTACTTCAACTTTATCATATCTATAGAGAGAATTTACCTTCACTACCTGTGTCGGGTTATCAAGACAATGTGGTTATTCAGGCGGTAAATTAAGACCATGTATTTCTTCAATAGGAGGTAAATTCTTAACATCTTCAGCTTTAATACCTTTTTCTTTCATTGATTTCTTTGCCTCTTGCATATCTTCAGGACTGAGAAATAGAACACCTCTCTTCTTTGGAGTGGGTTTAGGAATATGCTCAGGAGTTGGCTCAATGGTTCAGGAATTACTTCAGGAATTGGCTCAGGAGGAGTCCAATTATTTTCATTAGTCAACATATTATTCAATAATATTTCAGCTTCATCGACTGTTCTTTCCCTGAAAACACAACCAGCACAACTATCCAAGTAGTCCTTGGAAGCATCGGTTAGTCCATTATAAAAGATATCAAGTATTTCATTTTTCTTAAGAGGGTGATAAGGCAAAGCATTCAGTAATCGGAGAAGCCTCCCCCAAGCTTGTGGGAGACTCTCTTCTTTGATTTGCACAAAATTATATATTTCCTGCAAGGCAGCTTGTTTCTTATGAGCAGGGAAATATTTAGCAGAGAAGTAATAAAGCATATCCTGGGGACTATGCACACAACCAGGAGCAAGAGAATTATACCAAGTCTTAGCATCACCCTTTAATGAGAACGAAAATATCTTAAGGATATAATAATAGCGACACTTCTCATCATTAGTAAACAGGGTGGCTGTATCATTCAACTTGGTAAGATGTGCCACAACAGTTTCAGACTCAAGGCCATAAAAAGGACCAGATCCAACTAAAGTAATAATATCAGGATCAATAGAGAATTCATAATCCTTATCAGTAACACAGATAGGTGAAGTAGCAAAAGCAGGATCGGGTTTCATTCTAGCATTAAGAGACTGCTGCTTCCATTTAGCTAATAATTTCTTAAGATCATTTCTATCATTGCCAGCAAGAATTTCCATAGCAGCAGTTTCATTCATAACATAACCCTTAGGAACAACAGGTAATACATAATCATTGAGGGGACCTTCATCATCACTATCATCAGTAATAGGATCTTCAGTAATTTAATTCCCCTAACTCTAGCAAGTTGTTCATCTAAAATTCACCTAATGGCACAAGTAGTATCACGCACGTAAGTAGTTTCATCATGCATAGCGAAGTGGCATCATCGATAACGCATCGACATATCGTAATTCATAGCAGATAGCAGGTTTAGGTGTCGCAAGCCTACTAATAACGGAAGGAGAATCTAGTGCGAGCTAGATGGCGTTCCTTACCTCCCTCGTAGTTGAGGGCAAAATAGTAGTTCGATCGCCTTTCGTGTTCTTCATAGTGATCAATGATATAAATCCCAAGTGACTTAGAGAATAGAGCTGTGCTCCCCAAATGGCCTTTAAATTAGTCTTGATAACCCACAAGTATAGGGGATTGCAACAGCTTTCGAGGGTAGAGTATTCAACCCAAATTTATTGATTCGACACAAGGGGAGCCAAAGAATATTCTTGAGTATTAGCAGTTGAGTTTTCAATTCAACCACACCTGGATAACTTAGTATCTACAGCAAGGTATTTAGTAGAAAAAGTGGTATGATAATAATAGTAGCGGTAGCAAAAGTAAAGATAAATGTTTTTGGGTTTTTGTAGTAGTTGTAACAGTAGCAACAGAAAAGTAAATAAGCGAAGAACAATATATGAAAAGCTCGTAGGCAATGGATCAGTGATGGATAATTATGCCGGATGTGATTCCTCTTGCAATAGTTATAACATATGGTGATATAGAACTAGCTCCAATTCATCAATGTAATGTAGGCATGTATTCCGTAAATAGTCATACGTGCTTATGGAAAAGAACTTGTATGACATCTTTTGTCCTACCCTCCCGTGGCAGCGGGGTCCTTACGGAAACTAAGGGATATCAAGGCCTCCTTTTAATAGAGAACCGTAACAAAGCATTAGCACATAGTGAATACATGAACTCCTCAAACTACGGTCATCACCGAGAAGTATCCCGATTATTGTCACTTCGGGGTTGTCGGATCATAACACATAATAGGTGACTATAGACTTGCAAGATAGGATCAAGAACACACATATATTCATGAAAACATAATAGGTTCAGATCTGAAATCATGGCACTCGGGCCCTAGTGACAAGGATTAAGCATAGCAAAGTCATAGCAACATCAATCTCAGAACATAGTGGATACTAGGGATCAAACCCTAACAAAACTAACTTGATTACATGGTAAATCTCATCCAACCCATCACGTCCAGCAAGCCTACGATGGAATTACTCATGCACGGTGGTGAGCATCATGAAATTGGTGATGGAGGATGGTTGATGATGACGATGGCGATGAATGCCCCTCTCCGAAGCCCCGAACGGAGTCCAGATCAGCCCTCCCGAGAGAGATTAGGGCTTGGCGGCGGCTCTGTGTCGTAAAACGCGATGAAACATTTTCCTTGATTTTTTTCTCCCCGAGACTGTATATATGGAGTTGGAGTTGAGGTCGGAGGAGGTCCAGGGGGCCCACGAGATAGGAGGGCGCGCCCTAGGGGGGGGGGTCCCCCTGTCTCGTGGACAGCCCGTGGGCCCCCTGGCCTTGATTCTTTCGCCAAAAATTCTTATTAATTCTGAAAAGTGCCTCCGTGGATTTCCAGGACATTCCGAGAACTTTTATTTTCTACACATAAAACAACATCATGGCAGTTCTGCTGAAAACAGCGTCAGTCTGGGTTAGTTTCATTCAAATCATGCAAGTTAGAGTCCAAAACAAGGGCAAAAGTGTTTCGAAAAGTAGATACGTTGGAGACGTATCACTCCCACATGAATTCAAAATTTATTTGAAACAAGCTTAGTATATATTGAATCACTGGCAGTACCTTTGATTCCTTAGTTTGAGCCATAGATCCACTATTAAGAATAGTGTTCTATTTGCACAGTCATCTAGAAATCATACTAAGGTTACAAATTAACCGTTGATTCATCACACTCTATTGTTGCTTTTAAAGCGACAATATACTTAGCCTTCTGTTGCAGAATTCACCTCATTAACTTTCTTGGACTAATTCCAACTTACTGTGCCATCATTAATCATTTAATTGAAACCGAAAGTTGCTTGGAGCACTGATGAAGATTTTATCTATGTACTACTTACAACGAGCCTGTACTGATGTAACTCCTTACAACAATCTCATCATCTTCTCCGTATGTGAGAAACATGTTGTTGGTACTTAACGACATTTTCATTGTTGTCTTGTGATCCACAATTTGACCATTCCAGTAACTTTACTCACAACTTACTTGGAGTACTAGACATATCTGGTTATTTACATACCATGGAATTAACACAAGTGTGATTAAATTCATGTATTCATTAGATTCTTGCTAAGAACTCCTTCCATGTGACTTTGTCAATATACTCTTCTTGGCATTTTTCTTACTAAACAACTTTAGTACTTTGTCAATACGTATTTTGGCTAAGCCCTAATTAGACATTAATATCTCCATAGATTTGATGCTTAACACAAGGACTATATTACCTAAGTCTTAATTCGTGTCAAGAAATTTATATAATTTCCAATCAACAATGTGTCATGCACATATAGTGTTTAGAAATATTATCATGCTCCCACTTACTTTCTTGTAAATACAAGCATTTTTGTTTGTACCGATGAAATCATATTATTTGATCGATTCATCAAAGCAAAAATTCCAAATCTACTATGCTTGCTTCAGATCATTATTGGATCTCTTGAAGTTTGCACACCTTAATTACTAGCATCCTCTAGATTGAGAAAATTACCTTGGACTGTATCAAATATACAACCTTGGTTCTATTTCCATCTCATGGGAATCATTTTGACATCCATCTATCATATCTCATAACTAAAATATTTAGCAATTGCTAGTTTAATTCGAACTGACTTTAAGTATTATTATGACGCGACAATCTCGTCATAATCAACTCCTTGCTCTTGTCATAAAGTATTTGCAATAAGTCAAGCAATATAAAACATTTTTATCTTTATCAATATATAGATCCATCACTACACTTTAGGCTTTAAATCTTTCAGAGGGTCCATCAAGTTCAAAACTTTAATTATGTGTATGGATACTATACTGGATTATCTTGGCGTATATCCAATTCCGGAGTTGAGGCACATCAACGGTTCTTTGTGTAAAAGTCAATCGTTTGGGATAACTTACAAAGTAGCAATTATCTTATAGATTTGATGGTGCTCCTTTTCAGTATAAAGCATCACATTAAAAGTATATTGGCGAAATAATTAATGTCAGCTTTGATCGCACCATATTATACATAGCTTGATTACATCTACTCAAAACACTCTACTCTTAGTAGTGTTTCTAGGAGGTGCAAGCTATAAAATATTTTTCACAACTCATCAGACATTCTCTACATTTGTAACTCAAATATTCTTTTGTGCAATCCAATTGTAGAAACATAATTTTTTTCTTGTCACAATAATTCCTACTTCATTCTAAAAAGCTTTTGAAATTATTTCAAAAGATCCAGATTTATGTCTCAAATAGTTAATATAAATATATACTTGAGTCATCCTTGAAGATATATAAATCAACTGCTTGCAAGAATATTTATTGGACTACATACATCAATATGCATATTTCCAATTATTTTGTTGCTCGTTCTTTATGGCATGTGATGGTATTTTAGTTTACTTCACTATTAGGGCGATAGTTGCAAGTGTTAGATGATTCATAATCATATGACTCCAAAATCTATCTCTATAAAATTTCTCCATGCAGATTTCTCCAATGTGACGAAATGTAGTTCCAAAATATGTGGTATTCATTTAGTCTTGCAACATTTAGCGTCCGTGTTATGGATGTTTAATTCTATCATCAACATTCATAACTTACATCCTATTCACAATACGAGTGTGGCCGTTTTGTTCATTAGATCGAATAACTATTGTTCTCTTATGAACAACCTCCTTGCAACTTCTATGCAATGGGATAGAGTGTGCAAAACTCTAAAATGAATTATGACAATAAATTCAGAGTTAATATGTTGATGAAAAAGTATCATAACATTTTTTAAAAATTCAACACATATTTAACCTCATTATTTTGTTGGTCATTAGGCCGTAGTAGTTCTTGCATCGATTCGCAAAAATATGCAATCGAGTCGGTATCCTTGTGATCAACTTTTAAACACAATTCCCAAATAATTTAGTGTTTAACAATTTAGTCACAATTCTCAAGAAGCACACTTTACTTGACCGACTTTCTCTACATCTTGTAAATTTGTATGACATTCATACCTGAGCTAGACATTCCAGTCTTCTTTTCTTCCGCCTCTAAACTTCTTATAGTTTTAGATTCTATATTTCTCTCACTCAACAGAAGAATCATCTAACTTTCTAAGAGTGGCGTTAGCCCTGAACTTATCTAGGCAGAAGTCTCATTGCATCCTTTGGTTTTGTTCTTTCTCTTTAAGTTCTCACCATCAACTCATGACCGGCGTGCTTCCGAATCTTACACATTTTAGTCTCAAACATAGTTGAACTCTTCGCTAGAACTTGCAAATAAAACACTTCTCTAGATATCATATATCTTTACCCTTTGTTTGTTTATGAAAACAATTTTTAGTTCCAAAAATATTAGATAACTATCCCAAACATTTTGAAGTTCGGGTTTCTTGGAAGAAAGTAGACCGTAATGTAATACTTAGCCTTTTGGATTGAAAGACGTAAGTCTCATCATCCATAGCATTAGCATGAGAGTATTGCAAGAATGCAGTAGTACAAAATCCTTCATGGCACTGAGAGGACGATCCTCTCATTACGTTTACCAATTTTAAAGATTCAACTAGATAAATAACAGTGAATCAATATCAGCAACAAAGGTGGAACCATGAGCCATAATTCTATAACTATGATGCAAACTACACATAGACATTGTTCATACTTATTTTGCACTAGTAATTAAACTTAATTAATACATAATTGCGCTCCCACTCAAATCAATATATCTCATAATTGATTTTAAGTGATTCAAGATCCTTATCCGATTCTCAGCCATTGATGTGGACATCACTGATGACGTGAACTTTAACAGGTAGGCAAACCTTTCCCGATTGTATATCCAAATGACTCATGTTCATCTTTCGATGCTTCTTGCTCCGAGTTCAGAATGATTCTTCCAGAACATCAAGACAACCGAGTTTTATCTGCATACATGGTCTGACCATCCTCGCCTTACACATGTCAATCTGTTTGTGCTCATATGGACATGACCTACTCCAAAAAAATACGTGTTACAGATGGTTGCAACATTAGGAAGAACACCTTTTAACTTGATATTTTCTGTGAGATATCACCCTAATAATTGACGACCGCACAATCAAAAGGTGTAAACAAAAAAGGGATTAACATCTCATGCAGTTCATAAAAGCATGATATGGTATAGCCCTGGACACCAAGAATCCTTCATGATTATCGTCAATCTTGAGTTGAAGCATTTTAACGGCCAATATTTCGTTGCCGTGGCAGCCGTTTCAAAAACGCTGCCATGGCGGCAATTTTTGAAAATGTTGCTGTGGTGACCGTTTCAGAAAACGTTGTTGTGGAACCAAATTCAAATTTTTTGTTGTGGCACGAAATTATAGCTCCTCATCCTGTGCCTAATACACCTTCTCCACGTCAGACTCCTCGTAACCTGTATGCTATTTCTATGATATTTACATTAACGTGGCAATCTCATGGCTCCAGCCATCATACCATGACACACATGCCACTTAACATTACAACATTTAACCATCTCATGCATAAATTCATTATAATGACGAAGGCTATACCACATCATATGCATACTCTGCAAAATCAAGTTAGACGTCCTCTCATCAGTTTTAGCAAATTTTAGTTACGTGGTTAACTAGTTTTAACAAATAATACTAGCTACCTACATACCAATATAGGCGACGATTCTTGATGCTAGATTAAGTTCCGGGGTGTGTGAAACAAGAAATTTAATTAAAAGTCTTGTCCCCCACACTAAACTTCGTCAAATACGCGTGACCCCCTAGAAGAACATCCATCTTTGGCACCCTCTTGTGTATGCAATGGTTCACTATTCCCGACTAAGGTGAAGCCCAAGAAACTGTTAGCAGATCATCGACAGCTAGAGCTGATCGATTGTCAGAACCTTGTGAAAAGTGACACCATGCCGTTGATGAATTGAACCAAAGCAACACTCAAGGGAAGCATAGAAAGAACATCAACCCTCACAATCACATGTGATCTAGATCGCAACCTGCACCTACTCATATAACTGCTCATGATGCCACTGTTGGAAAATGTAGTAGAAAACAAAAAATTCGCGCCTACGATCACCGAGGATCAATATCGTAACACCCCCATGTATTAAGCTACAGTAATCCATCTTGATTATGGAATGACACTTTGATTAACAGTGCTTGATCAACTATGAGTTCAAATCTCAATTCAAATTTCCCCTCTGAACTCAATTTCAAATTTAAAATATAAAGTCCAGAAATTATTTCACCAAACACTAGGACAAAAATGTTCTTAATATTGCAAATAATCACTGAGTAATTTTCTTGGAGAAACCAACATTTAATAAGTTATTTAAATGCCCTAAAACAATTAAAACATGGCAAAGCAGTAAATTAAACTGCTTTTCTAAATTATAAAAATTCTAAATTAATTTAAATGCCCCCAAACTTTTTGTGGCAGTGGCCTAATTTGCAATACTAATTATGGTACAAGTTTCATGTTTTATAAAGCTAGTTTGCTATTAAAAATAAAATAGAAATAAATAAAGCAAATAAAAAAGAATTAAAAAATAGAAAAAAGGAAACCCCTTGCCCCTGGGCCTGGGCCTTAGGCCATAGGGAAAGGCCCGAGCCGGCCCAGCCCAATCCGTTGGTCATCCCCCACAGCTACGTCTTGAGCTTGCATTGGTTTTCCTTGAAGAGGAAAGGGTGATGCAGCAATAGTAGCGTAAGTATTTCCCTCAGTTTTTGAGAACCAAGGTATCAATCCGGTAGGAGGCTCCTCAAATGACCCACGCACCTACAAAAACAAACAAAGAACTCGCAACCAACGCAATAAACGGGTTGTCAATCCCTTCATGGCCACTTGCGAAAGTGAGATCTGATAGAGATAGTATGATAAGATAAATATATTTTTTGTATTTTATAATATAGATGCAAAAAATAAAGATGCAAATAAAAGTAGATTGAAAGCTTATATGATAAAAGATAGACCCAGGGGCCATAGGTTTCACTAGTGGCTTCTCTCAAGATAGCATACGTATTACGGTGGGTGAACAAATTGATGTCGAGCAATTGATAGAAAAGCGAATAGTTATGAGATTATCTAGGCATGATCATGTATATAGGCATCATGTCTGCGACAAGTAGACCGACTCCTGCCTGCATCTACTACTATTACTCCACACATCGACCACTATCTAGCATGCATCTAGAGTATTAAGTTCATAAGAACAGAGTAACACATTAAGAAAGATGACATGATGTAGAGGGATAAACTCAAGCAATATGATATAAACCCCATCTTTTTATCCTCGATGGAAACAATACAATATGTGCCTTGCAACCCTTTCTGTCACTGGGTAAGGACACCGCAAGATTAAACCCAAAGCTAAGCACTTCTCCCATGGCAAGAAAGATCAATCTAGTAGGCCAAACCAAACTGATAATTCGAAGAGACTTGCAAAGATAACTCAATCATACATAAAATAATTCAGAGGAGATTCAAATATTTCTCATAGATAAACTTGATCATAAACCCACAATTCATCGGATCTCGACAAACACACCACAAAAAGAGTTTACATCGAATAGATCTCCACAAGAGAGGGGGAGAACATGGTATTGAGATCCCAAAAGAGAGAAGAAGACATCTAGCTAATAACTATGGACCCGAAGGTCTGTGGTAAACTACTCACAACTCATCGGAGGGGCTATGGTGTAGATGTATAAGCCCTCCGTGGTCGATTCCCCCTCCGGCGGAGCGCCGGCGAAGGCTCCAAGATGGGATCTCGCGGATACAGAAGGTTACGACGGTGGAAATTGTTTTTCGTTAGCTCCCTGGATGTTTTCGGGGTATGTAGGTATATATAGGAGGAAGAAGTATGTCAGTGGCCGCTCATGGGGCCCAGGAGACAGGGGGCGCGCCCAAGAGGGGTGGGTGCGCCCTCCTATCTCCTGGCCACCTCGATTGCTTCTTGACTTGCACTCCAAAGTCCTCTGGATCACGATCGTTCCAAAAATCACGCTCCCGAAGGTTTCATTCCATTTGGACTCTGTTTGATATTCCTTTTCTTCGAAATACTGAAATAGGCAAAATAACAACAATATGGGCTGGGCCTCCGGTTAGTAGGTTAGTCCCAAAAATGATATAAATGTGTAAAATAAAGCCCATAAACATCCAAAATGGTAATATAATAGCATGGAACAATAAAAAATTATAGATACGTTGGAGACTTATCAAGCATCCCCAAGGTTAATTCCTGCTCGTCCTCGAGTAGGTAAATGATAAAAACAGAATTTTTGATGTGGAATGCTACCTAGCATAATTCTCAATGTAATTTTCTTTATTGTGGCATGAATGTTCAGATCCAAATGATTCAAAAAATAAGTTCATATTGATAAAATAAATAGTAATACTTCAAGCATACTAATCAAGGCAATCATGTCTTCTTAAAATAACATGGCTAAAGAAATTTCATCCCTACAAAATCATATAGTCTGGCTGTTGCTCTATCTTCATCACACAAAGTATTTAATCATGCACAACCCCGATGACAAGCCAAGCAATTGTTTCATACTTTAGTAATCTCAAACTTTTTCAATTTTCACGCAATACATGAGCGTGAGCCATGGACATAGCACTATATGTGGAATTGAATGGTGGTTGTGGAGAAGACAAAAAGGAAAAGATAGTCTCACATCAACTAGGCATATCAACGTGTTGGGGAACGTAGTAATTTCAAAAAATTTCCTACGCACATGCAAGATCATGGTGATGGCATAGCAACGAGAGGGGAGAGTGTTGTCCACGTACCCTCGTAGACCGTAAGCAGAAGAGTTAGCACAACGCGGTTGATGTAGTCGTACGTCTTCACGATCCGACCAATCCAAGTACCGAACGTACGGCACCTCCGAGTTCAGCACACGTTCAACTCGATGACGATCTCCGGGCTCCGATCCAGCAAAGCTCCGGAGATGAGTTCCACAAGACGACGGCGTGGTGAAGATGATGATGTTCTACCGGCGCAGGGCTTCGCCTAAACTCCGCGACGATATGACCGAGGTGGAATATGGTGGAGGGGGGCACCACACACGGCTAAGGAACGATCCGTAGATCAACTTGTGTGTCTATGGGGTGCCCCCTGCCTCAGATATAAAGGAGTGGAGGAGGGGAGGGCCGCCCTCTCTATGGCGTGCCCTAGGGGAGTCCTACTCCCACCGGAGTAGGATTCCCCTTCCAAGTAGAACTAGGAACCCTTCCATGTAGTAGGAGTAGGAGAGAAGGAAAGGGAAGAGAGAAGGAGAAGGAAGGAAGGGGCGCCTCCCTAGTCCAATTCGGACTAGTCCAAGGGAGGGTGTGGCCACCCTTTGGCCCTTTCTCTCCTTTCCCGTATGGCCCAATGAGGCCCAATACAAATTCCGTAACTCTCCCAGACTCAAAAATACCGAATCACTCGGAACCTTTGCGAACTCCGAATATAGTCGTCCAATATATCGATCTTTACATCTCGACCATTTCGAGACTCCTCATCATGTCCCCGATCTCATCCAGGACTGCGAACTCCTTCGGTACATCAAAACTCATAAACTCATAATAAAACTATCATCGTAACGTTAAACGTGCGAATCCTACGGGTTCGAGAACTATGTAGACATGACCTAGAACTATTCTCGGTCAATAACCAATAGCGGAACCTGGATGCCCATATTGGCTCCTACATATTCTACGAAGATCTTTATCGGTCAAACCACATAACAACATACGTTGTTCCCTTTGTCATCGGTATGTTACTTGCCCGAGATTCGATCGTCGGTATCCAATACCTAGTTCAATCTCGTTACCGGCAAGTCTCTTTACTTGTTCCGTAATGCATCATTCCGTAACTAACTCATTAGCTACATTGCTTGCAAGGCTTATAGTGATGTGCATTATCGAGAGGGCCCAGAGATACCTCTCCGACAATCGGAGTGACAAAACCTAATCTCGAAATACGCCAACCCAACATGTACCTTTGGAGACACCTGTAGTACTCCTTTATAATCACCCAGTTACGTTGTGACGTTTGGTAGCACCCAAAATGTTCCTCCGGTAAACGGGAGTTGCATAATCTCATAGTTACAAGAACATGTATAAGTCATGAAGAAAGCAATAGCAACATACTAAACGATCAAGTGCTAAGCTAACGGAATGGGTCAAGTCAATCACATCATTCTCCTAATGATGTGATCCCTTAATCAAATGACAACTCATGTCTATGGCTAGGAAACTTAACCATCTTTGATTCACGAGCTAGTCAAGTAGAGGCATACTAGTGACACTATGTTTGTCTATGTATTCACACATGTATTATGTTTCCGGTTAATACAATTCTAGCATGAATAATAAACATTTATCATGAAATAAGGAAATAAATAATAACTTTATTATTGCCTCTAGGGCATAGTTCCTTCACAACGGGCTATGGAGATGCCCATTAATAGATATCAATGTGAGTGAGTAGGGATTGCCATGCAATGGATGCACTAGAGCTACAAATGTATGAAAGCTCAACAAAAGAAACTAAGTGGGTGTGCATCCAACTCACTTGCTCACGAAGACCTAGGGCATTTTGAGGAAGCCCATCATTGGAATATACAAGCCAAGTTCTATAATGAAAAATTCCCACTAGTATATGAAAGTGACAATCATAGGAGACTCTCTGTCATGAAGATCATGGTGCTATTTTGAAGCATAAGCGTGGTATAAGGATAGTAGCATTGTCCCTTCTCTCTTTTTCTCTCATCATTTTTTTCCTCATTTTTTTCCTTTCTTTTCTTTTTTTCTTTTTTTTTCTATTGCCTTTCTCTTTTTTTGGCCTTTCTCCTTTTTTTTTCATTTTTTTGTAAAGTCCGAAGTCTCATCCCGACTTGTGGGGGAATCATAGTCTCCATCATCCTTTCCTTACTGGGACAATGCTCTAATAATGAAGATCATCACACTTTTATTTACTTATAACTCAAGAATTACAACTCAAAACTTAGAACAAGATATGACTCTATATGAATGCCTCCGGCGGTGTACCGGGATATGCAATGAATCAAGAGCGACATGTATGAAAATTATGAAGGTGGCCTTGCCACAAATACAATGTCAACTACATGATCATGCAAAGAGCAATATGACAATGATGATGCGTGTCATATAAATGGAACGATGGAAAGTTGCATGGAAATATATCTTAGGATGGCTATGGAAATGCCATAATAGGTAGGTATGGTGGCTGTTTTGAGGAAGGTATATGGTGGGGGTATGGTACCGGCGAAAGTTGCGGGGTACAACAGAGGCTAGCAATGGTGGAAGGGTGAGAGTGCGTATAATCCATGGACTCAACAGTAGTCAAAAGAACTCATATACTTATTGCAAAAAATCTACAAGTCATCAAAAACAAAGTATTACGCGCATGCTCCTAGGGGGATAGATTGGTAGGAAAAGACCATCGCTCGTCCCCGACCGCCACTCATAAGGAAGACAATCAATAAATAAAATTGTGCCCCAACTTCATCACAAAGCGGTTCACCATATGTGCATGCTACTGGAATCACAAACTTCAACACAAGCATTCTTTAAATTCATAATAACCCAACTAGCATGACTTTAATATCACTACCTCCATATCTCAAAATAATTATCAAGTATCAGATTGATCATAGCATCCAATTCACTTCCTATGATAGTTTTTATTATACCCAACTTGGATGCCTACCATTCTAGGACCAATTTTATTACCATAGCAAATACCATGCTGTTCTAAGAGACTCTCAAAATAATATAAGTGAAGCATGAGAGACTAGCAATTTCTACAAAATTAAGCCACCGCCGTGCTCTAAAAGATATAAGTGAAGCACTAGAGCAAAAACTATCTAGCTCAAAAGATATAAGTGAAGCACATGGCATATTCTAATAAATTCTAATCGAGTAGGCTTCTCCCAAAAGGTGTGTACAGAAAGGATGATTGTGGAAAACTAAAAAGCAAAGACTAATATAATACACGGCACTCCAAGTAAAACACATATCATGTGGCGAATAAAAATATAGCTCCAAGTAAAGTTACCAATGAACAAAGACAAAAGAGGGGATGCCTTCCCGGGGCATCCCCAAGCTTAGGCTTTTAGCTACTCTTGAATATCTTGGGGTGCCATGGGCATCCCCAAGCTTAGGATTTTTCCACTCCTTATTCCATAGTCCATCAAAGCTTTACCCAAAACTTGAAAACTTCACAACACAAAACTCAACAGGAAATCTTATAAGCTCCGTTAGTGAAAGAAAACAAAACCACCACATAAGGTACTGTAATGAACTCATTCTTTATTTATTTTGGTGTTAAACCTACTGTATTCCAAGTTCTCTATGGTTCATACCACTTAATACTAGCCATAGATGCATCAAAATAAGCAAACAACACACGAAAAACAGAATCTGTCAAAAACAGAACAGTCTCTAGCAATCTGTAACTAACGCAAACTTCTGGAACTCTAAAAATCCTACCAAAATAGGAAGTCCTAGAAAATTTGTCTAGTGATCAGAATAAAAAAGAATCAACGCAAAAGCACGTTTCTGTGATGTAACAAAACTAATTTTGTGCGTGCAAAGTTTCTGTTTTTCAGCAGAATCAAATTAACTATCATCATAGGTTATCCTATAGGTTCTACTTGGCACAAACACTAATTAAAACATAAAAACACATCTAAACAGAAGGTAGATGCAAAATTTATTACTAAACAGAAACAAAAACAAAAAACACATATAAAATTGGGTTGCCTCCCAACTAGCACTATCGTTTAACGCCCCTAGCTAGGCATAAAAGCGAAGATAGATCTAAGTAGTGCCATCTTTGGCACTCAATTCATAAGTAGCTCACATGATAGATTCATAAGGTAATTTGACTTTATTTATTAGAAAGTTCTCCATGCCTTTCCTTAATGGAATTGGAATCTAATATTCCCTTCCTTCATATCAATAATTGCACCAATCATTCTAAGGAAAGGTCTACCAAGAATAATAGGGCAAGAAAGATTGCAATATATATCAAGAACGATAAAATCTACGGGAAACTAATTTCTAATTGCAACAATGAGAACATCATTGATCCTTCCCATTGTCTTTTTAATGGTGGAATCCGCAAGGTGCAAATTTAAAGAGCAATCATCAAGATCATGGAAACCTAGAATATCACATAAAGTTTTCGGAATCGTGGAAACACTAGCACCCAAATCACACAAAGCAAAACACTCATGATCTTTAATTTTAATCTTTATAGTAGGTTCCCACTTATCATTAAGTTTTCTAGGTATAGAAACTTCCAAATTAAGTTTTTCATCATAAGATTGCATCAAGGCATTAACGATATGTTTGGTAAAAGCTTTATTTTGACTATAAGCATGAGGAGAATTAACAACGGATTGCAACAAGGAAATACAACCTTCTAAAGAACAATTATCATACTCAAATTCCTTGAAATCCGAGATAGTGGGTTCAATGCTATTTAAAGTCATGACCTCTCCAATCCCACTTTTACCAAATTTAGCATCAAGATCTAAAAACTCTGAATTCTTGGGACACCTTCTAACTAAAGTTGACTCATCTCCAGTCCCATTATTATCAAGATTCATATTGCAAAACAAAGATCTAATAGGAGACACATCAATAACTTTAAGATCTTCATCATTATTTTCATTGAAACTAGAAGAACACGCCTTTACAAAGCAATCTTTATTAGCACACAATCTAACGGTTCTTTCCTTACACTCATCAATGGAAATTCTCATGGCTTTGAGAGACTCATTGATATCATGCTTAGGAGGAGAAGATCCAATTTTAAGACAATCAACATCAAGTGAAAGTCTATCAATGTTCCTAGACAAATCATCAACTTTGAGCAATTTTTCTTCAAGCAAAGCATTAGCATTCTTTTGAGAAATCATAAATTCTTTCACACTATTCTCAAAATCAGAGGGCATCATTAAATTTACCATAAGAATTATTGTAGGAATTTCCATAATTATTAGATGAATTACTAGGGAACGGTCTAGAATTAAAGTTTCCTCTATAAGCATTGTTTCCAAAACTATTCCTACCAACAAAATTCACATCCATAGATTCATTATTATTCTCAATCAAAGTAGACAAAGGCATATCATTGGGATCAAGAGGAGTATTTTTAGTAGCAAACAACTTCATAAGTTCATCCATCTTTCCACTCAAAACATTGATTTGTTCTATAGCATGCACTTTTTTACTAGAAGATCTTTCGGTGTGCCATTGAGAATAATTAGCCATAATATTATCAAGAAGTTTTGTGGCATCTCCTAACGTGATTTACATAAATGTGCCTCCCGCGGCCGAGTGCAAAAGATTTCTTGAAGCAGAGTTCAAACTGGCATAAATTTTTGTATGATAATCCATAAATTCAAACCATGAGTAGGGCAATTGTGAATCATCAATTTCATTCTTTCCCAAGATTGGGCAACATGCTCATGATCAAGTTGTTTAAAATTCATAATATCGTTCCTAAGAGTGATAATGTTAGCGGGAGGAAAATACTTAGAGATAAAAGCATCTTTGCACTTGTTCCAAGAATCAATACTATTTTTAGGCAAAGACGAAAACCAAACTTTAGCACGATCTCTAAGTGAAAACGGGAATAACTTCAATTTAACAATATCATTACCCGTATCTTTTTTCTTTTGCATATCACACAAATCAACAAAGTTGTTTAGATGACTAGCGGCATCTTCACTAGGAAGGCCGGCGAATTGATCTTTCATAACAAGATTCAACAAAGCAATATTGATTTCACAAGACTCAACATCATTAAGAGGAGCAATCGGAGTACTAAGGAAATCATTATTATTGGTATTGGAGAAATCACACAATTTGGTATTATCTTGCACCATGGCAACAAGTAATCCACCACACAAGCAAACAGAAAAAGGCAAGCAAAAGAGAGAGTGAGAGATTGGGAAAGAGAGGGCAAATAAAACGGCAAGGGTGAAGTGGGGGGAGAGGAAAACGAGAGGCAAATGGCAAATAATGTAAATGTGAGGGAGATGAGTTTGTGATGGGTACTTGGTATGTCTTGACTTGAGCGAAGACCTCCCGACAACGGTGCGTAAATCCTTCTTGCTACGCCTTGAGCTTGCTGGTTTTCCTTGAAGAGGAAAGGGTGATGCAGCAATAGTAGCGTAAGTATTTCCCTCAGTTTTTGAGAACCAAGGTATCAATCCAGTAGGAGGCTCCTCAAAAGTCCCACGCACCTACAAAAACAAACAAAGAACTCGCAACCAACGCAATAAAGGGGTTGTCAATCCCCTCACGGCCACTTGCAAAAGTGAGATCTGATAGAGAGAGTATGATAAGATAAATATATTTTTGGTATTTTATAATATAGATGCAAAAAGTAAAGATGCAAATAAAAGTAGATTGAAAGCTTATATGATAAAAGATAGACCCAGGGGCCATAGGTTTCACTAGCGGCTTCTCTCAAGATAGCATAAGTATTACGGTGGGTGAACAAATTGCTGTCGAGCAATTGATAGAAAAGCGAATAGTTATGAGATTATCTAGGCATGATCATGTATATAGGCATCACGTCCGCGACAAGTACACCGACTCCTGCCTACATCTACTACTATTACTCCACACATCGACCGCTATCTAGCATGCATCTAGAGTATTAAGTTCATAAGAACAGAGTAATGCATTAAGAAAGATGACATGATGTAGAGGGATAAACTCAAGCAATATGATATAAACCCCATCTTTTTATCCTCGATGGGAAAAATACAATACATGCCTTGCAACCCTTTCTGTCACTGGGTAAGGACACCGCAAGATTGAACCCAAAGCTAAGCACTTCTCCCATGGCAAGAAAGATCAATCTAGTAGGCCAAACCAAACTGATAATTTGAAGATACTTGCAAAGATAACTCAATCATACATAAAATAATTCAGAGGAGATTCAAATATTTCTCATAAATAAACTTGATCATAAACCCACAATTCATCGGATCTCGACAAACACACCGCAAAAAGAGTTTACATCTAATAGATCTCCACAAGAGAGGGGGAGAACATGGTATTGAGATCTAAAAAGAGAGAAGAAGCCATCTAGCTAATAACTATGGACCCGAAGGTCTGTGGTAAACTACTCACAACTCATCGGAGGGGCTATGGTGTTGATGTAGAAGCCCTCCGTGGTCGATTCCCCCTCCGGCGGAGCGCCGGCGAAGGCTCCAAGATGGGATCTCGCGGATACATAAGGTTACGGCGATGGAAATTGTTTTTCGTTGGCTCCCTGGATGTTTTCGGGGTACGTAGGTATATATAGGAGGAAGAAGTACGTCGGTGGCTGCTTGTGGGGCCCAGGAGACAGGGGGCACGCCCTCCTATCTCCTGGCCGCCTCGATTGCTTCTTGACTTGCACTCTAAGTCCTCTGGATCACGTTCGTTCCAAAAATCTCGCTCCCGAAGGTTTCATTCCATTTGGACTCCGTTTGATATTCCTTTTCTTCGAAATACTGAAATAGGCAAAAAAAACAGCAATACGGGCTGGGCCTCCGGTTAGTAGGTTAGTCCCAAAAATGACATAAATGTGTAAAATAAAGCCCATAAACATCCAAAAGGGGTAATATAATAGCATGGAACAATAAAAAATTATAGATACGTTGGAGACGTATCACCCACCTAGCTACAGGACCTACCTAGCACGCGCCCACGCCCGTCGGTCCTTGCTGGACCACCTCGCCGGCAACGCCGAGGAGCGGATAAGGCCTCCACATCCCTCGGTTCCTCGATATCCTCCCCTCCTATGCACCCTCTCCCACTCGCTCTTGCCCTCTCCCCTCACCTTCTCTGCCCCTCACAGAGCACAAACGTCGTCGTGCCGCCCTCGATCCCGTGGCCACCGGCCGCCTCTCGCCTCATCCATATTTCCTAAAGCTCTGCTGCCGTCCGCTGATCCTTCCAATGCCACTGGAAGGAGACGGGAGCCTCTGCATCGCCGCCCTCGCTTCTTCTTCCTCTTCGATCGCCGGAGATCGCCGTTGCCGCCCTTTTCTTCTTCCTCTTCGGTCATCGGAGATCGCCGTCACTATGCCATCTGCCCCAGGCCTCCCCCGAGCTCATCTAGCTCACCTGCAGGCTCTATGTGAGCCCTCCTTCCCTCTCCCTCTCTCTTTGCACTCGTGTACGCCCTCTAGCTGCCGTTGCCATTGTAGTGAGTTCATCGCCGCTGGTCGCCTTGCTGTCGCGGCCACCACTAGCGCTCACCGCGTACGAGCCTTGAGCCGAGCTCCTTGGTTCCTCAGGAGGCCAACGCACCTATCTGCGCTCTTAGCCCCGCCATGTATCAACGGGCCTGATCTTGCCCGAATGCCACTGCCTCCTGCCGTTGTTGTAGGGCTCATCTCCGACTAACCTAGCTTGCATTGCCCCCATAGATCGACACGGCTTCACCGCTGCGTTCGAACATGCCAACCCACGGGTCCGGAGACCCCCTGTAGCCCGTTTGCGGCGAACCTCGAGCCGCTCCGCCGTGTCTATGGTTGTCGGAGTCCTCTCTGTGCCGCCGCTGATGTTTCACCATTCGGGCCCACTGTTCACTACCGGTGGCCCCTAGCCCTGGGCTGACTGGTTGACCCGATCAATCAGGTTGATCAAGCGCCCAGCATCGACATATGGGGCCCACCCCCCTTTACTAACTAAACTAATTAAATTTACTAGTTTAACTTAATTAGACACTGACTAGTGGGCCTTGCTAGCTAATTAACTAAATTGGTTAAATTTAAACCCTGTTAATTAAAGCTATCAATGACAAGTGGGCCCATCTCGTTAGTTTGACCAGTCAAGTCCACAGTTGACTACTGACCGTGCAGTCAATTGGGTCCCATTGTCATCCACTGTTACACTCTCTTGGGTGCATTTTTGGGTGCACTTGGCAATTTCACTTTAATTTTCTATTTAAATTAAACTCCAGAATTTGTTTAAATCTTTGAAAATTCATATAAAAATAATCTATAACTCGGATGAAAATAATTTATATATGGAAGTTGCTCAGAAAAATGTGATGAATCCAAATATGCTATCTACTCATCGGTCACATGCCTCTAACATGATGAATATGGATCCTTCCCCTCCGGTTCATCTGTACGATAACTACATAAAGTAAGGAAAACATTTCCAGATGTTTTCCCACTCCGTCTATAACGTGTAGCACTGCGTTAGGTCACCCACTAGCACAATATATTGCCATGTCATGCATCATGATGCATTTGATTGCTTTTATTTACTATTCCTTCCCCTTCTTCTCTCTGGTAGATCTCAAGATGGACGCTGCTCCCAAGTACGACTACACCTCTGGCGTTCAGCCACTTGCAGCAGAGCTTCTAGGCAAGCAATACCGCCTTGATCATTCCCATATCGCCCATTCTTTCTCTCCCATGTTTGCATTAGATTTTGCTGCTGTTGTTAGATAGCTCCTATTCTGATGCATAGTCTGCTTTTGTAACCTGCTGTTGATACTTTACTTGTTATCCTATATGCTTAGCACGGGTTGGTTAGTGATCCATCAGTGACCCCTTACCCTTGTCCTTGTTGCCCTGCTTAGTTACCAGTGTCTTGATCAATGTGATCGATGTGCACAGACCAACACATCCCCGACACCCTCTTAGTTGTATGACTCTGCAGAGTTACTATCGAGTGTCGAGGGTGATACCTCGTAACGCACTCCTCACGATATCTCTATAGTGTAGTTGATCAGTCCTGGATTACGGCAAGTGATTCCTCCTTCACCACTCCTGATGACCACTCCGTCGTGCAACACCTAAAGGTGAACCTTTCGAGGGTGATTCCTCCAAGTTCACCTTGAAGGTTACATCAAGTGGGAATCCATCAAGGGTGATTCCTAGGATTTCCCCTTGATGTTATAGACACACGGTTACTTTGACTTTACCTCAGAACCTTGTTGAAGTCAGGCCGGCCCTGAGGGGTACCCGCGAGAGTTACTGAAGTCGGGTCAGCCCCGTGGGGTACCCGCGAGAGTTAATGGAGTTGGTTGGCCATGAGGGTACCCGCGAGATAATTACGTGGAACATCTGGGCATTCTCGGCCCTTGCCGTAATGTAACGCCCTCGATGCGGCTATATCTCCCACGTGTCGAAGCACGACTTAGAGGCATAACCGCATTGAAAGCAATGTCGCAAGTGAGGTAATCTTCACACAACCCATGTAATACATAAGGGAAAGAGATACATAGTTGGCTTACAATCGCCACTTCACACAATTACATGAATAAAGCATTACATCATCCAGATACAATCAAGGTCCGACTACGGCACCAAAATAAAAGAAGAACCCCAAATGCGACAAAGGTCCCCGATCGACCCCAACTGGGCTCCACTACTGATCAACTAGAACGAAATAACACAAAGGGCAAGATCTTCATCGAGCTCCTCCTTGAGCTTGGTTGCGCCACCGCCAAGAACATAGGCACCGCAAACTGGTTTTGAAGTATCCGTGAGCCACGAGGACTCAAAGAATCCCATTACCATGGGTATCAAGACTAGCAAAGCTTATTGGGAAAGGAAGGGGTAAAGTGGTGAGGTTGCAGCAGCGACTAAGCAAGTATGGTGGCTAACATACGCAAATGAGAGCGAGAAGAGAACAAGCGGAACGGTCGTGAAGCTAGCAATGATCAAGAGGTGATCCTGAACACCTACTTACGTCAAACATAACCCAGAAACCGTGTTCACTTCCCGGACTCCGCCGAGAAGAGACCATCACGGCTACACACTCGGTTGATGCGTTTTAATTCGGATCTGGTGTCAAGTTGTCTACAACCGGACATTAACAAATTCCCATCTGCCACATAACCGCAGGCACGGCTCTCGAAAGTTTATACCCTGCAGGGGTGTCCCAACTTAGCCCATGACAAGCTCTCGCGATCATCGAAGGAATAGACCTTCACCCGAGACACTCCGATCAGACTCGGTATCCCGATACATCAAGACATTTCGACAATGGTAAAACAAGACCAGCAAAGCCGCCCGATGCGCCGACAATCCCGATAGGAGCTGCACATATCTCGTTCTCAGGGCAACACCGGATGAGACACGCTACGAGTAAAACCAGCCTCGAGTTGCCACGAGGTGGCCCAAGAAGCGGCTCGGTTCGACCAACACTTAGACAAGCACCGCCCCGGGGGCTAAAATAAAGATGACCCTCGGGTTGGCCGACCCAAGGGAAAGGGATAGGTGGTGGTGAGGCAAATGGTAAAACCAAGGTTGGGCCTTGTTGGACAAGTTTTATTCAAAGCGAACTGTCAGGGGGGTCCCATAAATCACCCGACCGCGTTAGGAACGCAAAATCCGGGAACATAACACCGGTATGACGGAAACTAGGGCGGCAAGAGTGGAACAAAACACCAGGCATAAGGCCGAGCCTTCCACCCTTTACCAAATATATAGATGCATTAATAATATAAGAGATATTGTGATATCCCAACCAAAATCCTGTCCACCATGGAGAAATCTTCAACTTCACCTGCAACTAGCAACGCTATAAGAGGGGCTGAGCAAAGCGGTAACATAGCCAAACAGTGGTTTGCATAGGAAAGGTGTCAAAGGGTTAGGGGTTCATGGCAATATGGGATGGCTGGACAAACAGGTAATAGGTAGCGCAGCATAGCGAAAGAACGAGGCAACTAGCATAGCAATGATAGTAGTGAGATCCAGGGTAGTGGTCATCTTGCCTAAAATCCCGCAAGGAAGAAGAACGAGTCCATGAAGAAGATGAGCGGATGAAGCCGAACCAAACGTAGACGAACGAATCCTCACGAACGCAACGAAACAGGAACTAACAAGAAGAAGCACACAACATAGGTAAACACACCACACATGAACAAGGCATGATGCACAACAAGCATGATGCATGACCAAGCTATATGAAGCTACTCATGGCAAGAGATGATGCAAACAAGAACAACACATCAAGGCAAGTTTAAATGAGGCCGGGAACAACATATAACAATTCCGGTAAGTCCTCATATGCATATTTCGAAATTGGTCCAGATCTGAATAAACATTATGTTCAAGTTTTTAAACAGCAAGTTAAGATGCACCAAGAGAATCTACACGAAATTCTAGTCAAGTTACACATAAAGTTCATTAGATTCGGAGCTACGGTCTAGAAGATATGAGCAAAACAAGATAAGCATGGCATTGATGCAAAATGCACCCAAACATCAAGCCAACACACCAAAACAAGTATGCAACATGATAATATGGCACTACATGCAAAAACAAGCAAGTTTCATATAGAGCACACTCAAAACGGAGCAACGGTGCAACACACACACACTAAACAAGTCATAGCAACAATCTGTCCAAAACAGCAACTAGGCATCTTACAAGCATCAAAACAATATGCTACAACATCCGAACATAATAACAAAAGGCATGGGCATGAAGTACACGTAAAGCATAACAAAACATGAACACTGAGCTATCTCCAGAAATCACTAGAACATGCTCAAAAACACATGGAGATATTGCAAGTAATAACAGTTTCAGACTTTAGCAGAAATAACATCAGGTTGCAATGTTTAGAGCTATCAAACAACATGTTATAGGAACATATCATGGAAAACAAAGGCATGGCATGAATCTTCTAATTGCATATATCAAAAGACCCTTACTGGCCATGAGCCAAAAAGGCATAGAAAATATGATGGCACCCATGTAAACATGGCAAGTTTTATTACAGATTTAAACATGGCAGGAACAACAATAAGTAGGCATGTTCGTGAGCTCGAAACACTCACTACAGAGCAATACATGGCATGGCAAGGCAACCAACAGCAAGAAGGCATGTTTATGAAGCAAAGAATGGCAAGAGCAAGGTCATAGCATACACGGATCAACTACAACGACCTCGTGAAAATTGAATCTCATGCAAACAATCTGTCAGGAAACATTTTCAAGCAACTTTGGATCAAGAAATGAACATGTTCCAGCAGGCTATAATTGCAACCAAGCATATGAATGGATAGATCATGACATGTATATCAAAACATGTTTATAGAGAATCTCCAGATTATGCATAGAATGATAACTAGAAGCATGTTAACATGGCATCAAAATATAACAGAATCTGTCAGGAAAACAGCAACAGCAACTACCCTACTTTACAAGCTTGACACACTAAGCACACAACTCACAAAAATACAAGGTCAACACCTCTGAAAATATTGCATGGCATAGTTCAACATTCATGTAGAGCTCATACTCATAGGACGCACACATAAATCATGGCAAAAATGTTAAAACAAAGAAGTTATAACAGCCAAAGATTAACATCCTGAAGCAATCTTCCAACAGCATTTCGGGCATCAAGATGACCTCAAATGAAAATGATACAATGGAATAAAATGATGTACTCATCGAGGCGAACAATTTGACATATTGTACGCACAAAACAGAGCTACGAGTGCAGAGATGTGATGCGATGAATATGGCATGAAAATGATAGAATTCTGGGACTTAGTGGAAAAAATGGACCTCGGGGAAAAAGTCAACCACGGGCACGGTTAACGAGGCACGCTGGATCTCGCCGGAGATGGCGCCGGGGTTTGCCGGAGAGAGGTCGGGGCGCCGGATCCGGCGGATCCCGCCGGATCCGCGCGAGGAGGCCGGAGGAGCTCGGGAGAGGCGGGCGGCGGCGGCGGCGCGGCGGCTGGCCAAGGCGGCGGCCGCGGCGCAGCGGCGGGTCGGGCGAGCTCGCGGGTTTCGGAGGCGACGGGCGAGGCGCCTGCCGGCGGAGGGAGGGGCGCGACGGGCGGCGGCTTAGCGGCGAGCGCGCGGCCGAGGCGGCGCGCGGCGGCGGCGCTGCCGGGAAGCGGGCGGCGGCGTTTGCGACAGGCGGCGCGGCGCGCGAGCGAGGCGAGCGGAGTCGGCGGCGACGGCGGAGGCGGCTCTGTGGGGCGGGCGGCGGCTGGCGGGCATGGCGACGGAGGCGCGGACGAGTGGCGACGCGTGCGTGGCGGCGGCGGGGCGACGGGACGTGTCCGGCTGCGGCCGGACGTGTCCGGTGGCGGCGGAAGGGGAAAATTAGGGTTTGCACCGCGAATTTCGGGGGAGGGGCTAGATTTATAGGTAGAGGGAGCTAGGTGAGTCCAAATGAGGTGTGGTTTTCGGCCACGCGATCGTGATCGAACGACCGAGAGCATGGAGGGGAGTTTGGTGGGTTTTGGGCCACTTTGTAAGGGGTGTTGGGCTGCAAACAAAAGAGGCTTTTGCGGTTACCCGGTTAACCGTTGGAGTATCAAACGACCTCCAAATGGCACGAAACTTGACAGGCGGTCTACCGGTGCTATACCAAGGCCGCTTGGCAAACCTCGGGCCATTCCGAGAGAGTTTAATACCCACACACGAAAAGAGAGAAGAGGGGACACCGGATGACATAGGAGTGCCGGATTGCAAAACGGACAACGGGGAAAAAGCTCAGATGCATGAGACGAACATGTATGCAAATGCGATGCACATGATGACATGATATGAAATGCAGATGATGACATGGCAAAGTGCAACACGCAAGCAAATGACATGGCAACGACGGCGAATAACTGACGGACACCTGGCGCATCAGATCCGGGGCGTTACAACACTCCACCACTACGAGAGGATCTCGTCCCTAGATCTAGGATGGCACCGGAGGGAAAACGGAAGAGAAAGAGAAGAGGTAAAACTAAGTTGCTTCTTTGACCAACGAGTGAAACCATGAACCTTGAGAGGTTGAGCAATTTAAAAGAAAGAGTACAACAGAGATGAACGAGATTGCAAACAATCCATTAGAAAAGAGGAACAAGGAACATTACGAGGACTTGAAGGTTGCAAAGACATAAATCAAGAGTTTGATGGATAAGATAGAATTTGAAACCACTCCGGTTAAAACTAGATAGAGAAGGAATAAGATTGATATGATTTGGGCAGCACTTCGACTGAAAGAAGAAGGAAAAACTTGATAGGATGAGATGAAAAGATATTGAAGAGATGATACAACACTCCGGTTAAATGGATAAGCAAGAAAAGAACACTATCCTCACAAAACGAGGTGATGGGTGAAGAGCACAACATCACAATGCCTCCGTAATGAAAGAATAGAAGTTAGACCGTTGAGATAAAGGGACGGAGAAGAAAATGACAACTTTTGCCACAAGTGAACTTGGAAAGCATCCTTGCAAAGAAGAATCGAACAGAGTTGTTGCAAAATCAAGAACGAAAAGCACAAGGTTGTTGTGGGCTTATGGCAAACATCTCAAAATGATGAGGTGACAACCGGCCACTAACGGAAACAAATGATTGGATTGATATCAACAAGGAGACGCGAAACTTATATCACCGGGAGGATAAAGAAGAACTTGGGTCATTTATAAGCATCATAAATAGCAACAATCCTTAGGGAAAGCTTTAGGTGAAATATAACCCAAGATAACTCCAATGAAGAGACTGATGGATTTAAAATACCTCATTCTTGACAACAATATGAATCATGAAACATGAAGGAAATTGTCAAGAGTGACATAACACCATCTCAAAAGATAAGATAGAAGGAATTGCACTCCGGATTGCAAAACAAAGAATACTTGAACGCCTCAAAACAAAACATGTGTTGAGCATCATGTTTATTTTGAAGTATAGTTTGGCGGATCATAGCTTCGAGCGAAATCTTGAAGAACAAATGAAGAATGAAAAGAATCCTTGATGAACCATCATGTAGAACCTCCATGAAGAACTCCGGTAAACAAAAGGAATGAAAAGAAAGAGAAATTGAAAACACAAGGTGAATCCTTGCAATGATTTAGATGGAGCTTCGCGATTATGAGAGCTTGGAACTCCGGGAAAAGAGAAGATGAAACAAATGAAACCGAGAATTTTAAGGGCCTCCGGAATAAAGAATTAATCACTTGGATGAACAAGAATAAGAATTATGTTATGCTTATCCTTCACCAGTTTAAATTGATGACAAGCAATGGATTTGGCATACTACTTATTCTCGTAGAAAGGATTGAAGAGAGATATTGCTCAACTTGGGAAGGTCTTCAATGAACCACCGGTAGGATTGGAACAACAAATGAATTGATATGATGAACAAGGAAGAGAGATCTTGAAAGAACCACCGTAAGAATTGAAAATGAATGTAGCAAAGGCACAATTCACCGGGAAGAGTTTGAAAACGAATGAAGATACTTGAAGGGATTTAGATACATGAGAATGAAGAGATCACGTACTGATTAGAGGATATTTGAATGATTCACTGGTAAGATTTGGAGAACGATATCTACACACTGAGAATGAAGAATTATGGCATGATGGCCTTCGGAGGAAAGAAATGGAAACAACTCATGAAATGCTCCGGATGCATTTGACTGATGATAACTCATTCTTACGTCAAACTTGGAGAAGAATTTAGGATAGCTCTGGGAAAATAGAAGAGTCAGGTAAGATCCTGGAAAAAGACCTGTGGGTTAGGGCCCACTCAAGAGAAACACCATTGAAATGATTTAAAAAGATATTGCACCGGTTGAATTAAATGGCTTGAATGAGATACCAATCTCGAAAGAGCTTGAACGAATGCAGAGTGGAAACACGAATCTTCAAGATATCTTGAGCACTCCGGAATAACAAATAGCGAGAAGTGAATGATTAAGAGGTGCATCGGTATGAGAAAGCATTAGAAATGAGGAAAGGAATATGATGAATATCGAAAGCTTGAATAGGATCCACCGGAAAAGAAACAACAATGAAGGATGATGAACTTGAAACTGTTGAGCATCTTCATGGGAAATCACCGGATAAGAACATTGATTGAAAAGAACGAAGAGACTTCACATGAATAAATGGATACTTGATAAAGAAATATGTGTCCTTGAAGAAAAAGGGTGGGTGGGTGGGAAAAACAAAGACAACTTGGGATGAACAAAACAAACACCGTTGAGAAAACTTAGAATTGATCTTGCAGATGGGGAGAATGATGGGATCATCTCGAAGAGAAACGCACCGGTTGGAAAGAATTGACATGACCATCTCGATGATCAAGAAGGATTGGTATTCACATCTGAGTATGAGAATACCATTTAGGAAAAGGTATGGATTCAACATTTGACTTCGAAGCAACTCGAATACCACAAATAAAACAAAACAAAGGATTTGGCTTGCAGAATAAGCCGGAACAAACAGATGATAGATCCCATATCGTATCATGTGTCTGTTGGAAAGATATTCTAGGAGCTACTTGAATTCCCACCTATAAAACTCCCGAAACTTTCCGGTTATGCAATCTGGTGTTGGGGATACAGGGGAAGCAATATATCTCACCCAAACTAACAATCCCTACATCCAGCTGTATCCATCCGTCAACACATAACCAAGAAACCTTCGAAATCGTGTACCTCAACCTTCAAAAGCATCCGTTATATGAGTCATGGCAATACTCCCGTACTCACCTCAAGATCTTTGGGTTAGCGGGTTATCTCACCAACAACTGCATAAAAGAGATTTTCGATGTCGGCGCATTAAACTCGTATTCCGTAATCGCAACGATAAAATTATGATGACAACACCTCGAGCTCAACTCCCGGGACACCGCCACAACCCCTAAATGTCGAGGCACCAAGAACAATGTTCTCGCTATAAGAATATCGAACGATTCCAAGATACCCGCGTGATCCTAAAATTTTTTTAGTGAAATTTAAGAAGAGAAGAGACAAAACTCTACGTCAGATACCTCACCGTAAGGTCGAAGGGACCGGGAGTAAAAAGAATTCCTAACTCTCCGATATATATAATCCTAAATGACTCAAAACATTTTTCTAGACACAACTCGCCGCTAAAAACGATTACAAAGAGGGCTCCTAAGGTCGGGGAAGGCTCTGATTACCAACTTGTAACACCCTCGATGCGGCTATATCTCCCACGTGTCGAAGCACGACATAGAGGCATAACCGCATTGAAAGCAATGTCGCAAGTGAGGTAATCTTCACACAACCCATGTAATACATAAGGGAAAGAGATACATAGTTGGCTTACAATCGCCACTTCACACAATTACATGAATAAAGCATTACATCATCCAGATACAATCAAGGTCCGACTACGGCACCAAAATAAAAGAAGAACCCCAAATGCAACAAAGTTCCCGATCGACCCCAACCTGGGCTCCACTCTCGATCAACTAGAACGAAACAACACAAAGGGCAAGATCTTCATCGAGCTCCTCCTTGAGCTTGGTTGCGCCACCGCCGGGTAACGAGGCACCGCAAACTGGTTTTGAAGTATCCGTGAGCCACGAGGACTCAAAGAATCCCATTACCATGGGTATCAAGACTAGCAAAGCTTAATGGGAAAGGAAGGGGTAAAGTGGTGAGGTTGCAGCAGCGACTAAGCAAGTATGGTGGCTAACATACGCAAATGAGAGCGAGAAGAGAACAAGCGGAACGGTCGTGAAGCTAGCAATGATCAAGAGGTGATCCTGAAAACCTACTTACGTCAAACATAACACAGAAACCGTGTTCACTTCCCGGACTCCGCCGAGAAGAGACCATCACGGCTACACACTCGGTTGATGCGTTTTAATTCGGATCTGGTGTCAAGTTGTCTACAACCGACATTAACAAATTCCCATCTGCCACATAAACGCGGCACGGCTCTCGAAAGTTTATACCTGCAGGTGTCCCAACTTAGCCCATGACAAGCTCTCGCGATCATCGAAGAATAGACCTTCACCGAGACACTCCGATCGACTCGGTATCCCAAAGACATCAAGACATTTCGACAATGGTAAAACAAGACCAGCAAAGCCGCCCGATGCGCCGACAAATCCCGATAGGAGCTGCACATATCTCGTTCTCGTGGCAACACCGGATGAGACAAAGCTCTGAGTAAAACCAGCCTCGAGTTGCCACGAGGTGGCCCCAGAAGTGCTCGGTTCGGACCGACACTTAGACAAGCACCGCCCGGGGGGCTAAAATAAAGATGACCCTTGTGTTGGCCGACCCAAGGAAAGGGATAGGTGGTGGTGAGGCAAATGGTAAAACCAAGGTTGGGCCTTCTTGACAAGTTTTATTCAAAGCGAACCGTCAGGGGTCCCATAAATCACCCGACCGCGTTAGGAACGCAAAATACGGGAACATAACACCGGTATGACGGAAACTAGGGCGGCAAGAGTGGAACAAAACACCGTGCATAAGGCCGAGCCTTCCACCCTTTACCAAATATATAGATGCATTAATAATATAAGAGATATTGTGATATCCCAACCAAAATCCTGTCCACCATGGAGAAATCTTCAACTTCACCGCAACTAGCAACGCTATAAGAGGGGCTGAGCAAAGCGGTAACATAGCCAAACAAAGGTTTGCATAGGAAAGGTGTCAAAGGGTTAGGGTTCATGGCAATATGGGATGGCTGGACAAACAGTAATAGGTAGCGCAAGATAGCGAAAGAACGAGGCAACTAGCATAGCAATGATAGTAGTGAGATCCAGGGTAGCGGTCATCTTGCCTGAAATCCCGCAAGGAAGAAGAACGAGTCCATGAAGAAGATGAGCGGATGAAGCCGAACCAAACGTAGACGAACGAATCCTCACGAACGCAACGAAACAGGAACTAACAAGAAGAAGCACACAACATAGGTAAACACACCACACATGAACAAGGCATGATGCACAACAAGCATGATGCATGACCAAGCTATATGAAGCTACTCATGGCAAGAGATGATGCAAACAAGAACAACACATCAAGGCAAGTTTAAATGAGGCCGGGAACAACATATAACAATTCCGGTAAGTCCTCATATGCATATTTCGAAATTGGTCCAGATCTGAATAAACATTATGTTCAAGTTGTTAAACAGCAAGTTAAGATGCACCAAGAGAATCTACACGAAATTCTAGTCAAGTTACATATAAAGTTCATTAGATTCGGAGCTACTTTCTAGAAGATATGAGCAAAACAAGATAAGCATGGCATTGATGCAAAATGCACCCAAACATCAAGCCAACACACCAAAACAAGGATCAACATGATAATATGGCACTAAATGCAAAAACAAGCAAGTTTCATATAGAGCACACTCAAAACGGAGCAACGGTGCAACACACACACACTAAACAAGTCATAGCAACAATCTGTCCAAAACAGCAACTAGGCATCTTACAAGCATCAAAACAATATGCTACAACATCCCAACATAATAACTAAAGGCATGGGCATGAAGTACACGTAAAGCATAACAACACATGAACACTGAGCTATCTCCAGAAATCACTAGAACATGCTCAAAAACACATGGAGATATTGCAAGTAATAACAATTTCAGACTTTAGCAGAAATAACATCAGGTTGCAATGTTTAGAGCTATCAAACAACATGGTACAGGAACATATCATGGCAAACAAAGGCATGGCATGAATCTACTAATTGCATATATCAAAAGACCCTTACTGGCCATCAGCCAAAAGGCATAGAAAATATGATGGCACCCATGTAAACATGGCAAATTTTATTACAGATTTAAACATGGCAGGAACAACAATAAGTAGGCATGTTCGTGAGCTCGAAACACTCACTACAGAGCAATACATGGCATGGCAAGGCAACCAACAGCAATAAGGCATGTTTATGAAGCTAAGCATGGCAAGAGCAAGGTCATAGCATACACGGATCAACTACAACGACCTCGTGAAAATTGAATCTCATGCAAACAATCTGTCAGGAAACATTTTGAAGCAACTTTGGAGCAAGAAATGAACATGTTCCAGCAGGCTATAATTGCAACCAAGTGCATGAATGGATAGAGCATGACATGTATATCAAAACATGTTTATAGAGCATCTCCAGATTATGCATAGAATGATTACTAGAAGCATGTTAACATGACACCAAAATATAACAGAATCTGTCAGGAAAACAGCAACAGCAACTACCCTACTTTACAAGCTTGACACACTCAGCACACAACTCACAAAAATACAAGGTCAACACCTCTGGAAAGATTGCATGGCATAGTTCAACATTCATGTAGAGCTCATACTCATAGGACGCACACATAAATCATGGCAAAAATGTTAAAACAGCAAGTTATAACAGTTTCAGCAGATTAACATCCTGAAGCAATTTTCCAACAGCATTTTGGGCATCAAGATGAGCTCAAATGAAAATGATGCAATGTAATGAAATGATGTACTCATCGAGGCGAACAATTTGACATATTATACGCACAAAACGGAGCTACGAGTGCAGAGATGTGATGCGATGAATATGGCATGAAAATGATAGAATTCTGGGACTTAGTGGAAAAAATGGACCTCGGGGAAAAAGTCAACCACGGGCACGGTTAACGAGGCACGCTGGATCTCGCCGGAGATGGCGCCGGGGTTCGCCGGAGAGAGGTCGGGGCGCCGGATCCGGCGGATCCCGGCCGGATCCGCGCCGGAGGGAGGCCGGAGGGAGCTCCGGGAGAGCCGGGCCGGCGGCGGCGAGGCGGCGCATGGCGCGCGCGGCGGCGCGCGGCCGGCAGCAGCGGCGGTTTGGCGCAGCTCGCGGGGCTTCGAGGCGACGGGCGAGGCGCCTGCCGGGCGGAGGGAGGGCGCGACGGGCGGCGGCTCATGGCGGAGGGCGCGGCCGAGGCGGCGGCCTCGGCGGCGCTGCCGGGAGGCGGCGCAAGGCGTGCGAGCAGCAATGGCGGCGGGCGCGAGCGACGGCGGGAGCGGAGTCGGCGGCGGCGGCGGAGGCGGGTTCGGGGCCTTGGCGACGGAGGGCGCGACGAGTGGCGACGTGCACGTGGCGGCGGCGGGCGAAGCGGACGTGTCCGGCCGCGGCCGGACGTGTCCGGTGGCGGCGGAAGGGGAAAATTAGGGTTTGCACCGCGAATTTCGGGGGAGGGGCTAGATTTATAGGTAGAGGGAGCTAGGAGAGTCCAAATGAGGTGCGGTTTTCGGCCACACGATCGTGATTGAACGACCGAGAGCATGGAGGGGAGTTTGGTGGGTTCTGGGCCACTTTGGAAGGGGTGTTGGGCTGCAAACAAAAGAGGCTTTTGCGGTTACCTGGTTAACCGTTGGAGTATCAAACGACCTCCAAATGGCACGAAACTTGACAGGCGGTCTACCGGTGCTATACCAAGGCCGCTTGGCAAACCTCGGGCCATTCCGAGAGAGTTTAATACCCACACACGAAAAGATGGAAGAGGGGACACCGGATGACATAGGAGTGCCGGATTGCAAAACGGACAACGGGGAAAAAGCTCAGATGCATGAGACGAACATGTATGCAAATGCGATGCACATGATGACATGATATGAAATGCAGATGATGACATGGCAAAGTGCAACACGCAAGCAAATGACATGGCAATGACGGCGAATAACTAACGGACACCTGGCGCATCGGATCCGGGGCGTTACACGTAAGTCCGCGAAACAGGTTGACAGGACCACAGAGCATGGATCATTTATCGTCTTCACGCACTCCCAAGACACTAACAGGTTTGGATATGTGATCTGAGTAGGCCTATGGCCTCTTTGCACTTTCCCACCGACATCAGCAGTTTAGCGTCGTGCGCCCGGTTGGACAGTAACCTCCTGTGCTTGTATTAGGGGGTGGATTTGCTCCAGCCCGCATTCGCAACACGAAGGATTGCAAAGGGTGATTGGTCCATGACCCCTGTGTATTTAGGATGTAGACCGACGTGTTAGACTCTCTATTGAGCCTAGGTAGGACTACACTGTGTCGATCAGCCAAGGCCGGACATGACCCAAAAAGTGTGTCCGACCAAAGCTAATCGAGCATGTTGGGTAAGTTGGTGCATGATGTATACTATGCAATCTTCTTCTTGTAGACTCGTGTTGGGCCTCCAAGCATAGAGTTTTGTAGGACAGTAGCAAATTTCCCTCAAGTGGATGACCTAAGGTTTATCAATCCGTGGGAGGCGTAGGATGAAGATGGTCTCTCTCAAACAACCCTGCAACCAAATAACAAAGAGTCTCTTGTGTCCCCAACAGACCAAATATAATGGTAAATTGTATAGGTGCACTAGTTCAGCAAAGAGATGGTGATACAAGTGTAATATGGATAGTAGGTATAGGTTTTTGTAATTCGAATAAATAAAAACAACAAGGTAGCACGTAAGAAACGTGAGTAAAAATGGTATTGCAATGCTGGAAAACAAGGCCTAGGGTTCATACTTTCACTAGTGCAAGTTCTCTCAACAATGATAACATAATTGGATCATATGACAATCCCTGAACGTGTAACAAAGAATCACTCCAAAGTTTCTATCGAAGAACGTAGGACAAAAACGCGCATCAATCCCTATGCATAGATTACCCCAATATTACCTCAGGAATCCGTGAGTTGGGTGCAAAAAGATACATCAAGTGAATTAATAGAACATACCATTGTCACCATAGATATCCATCGCAAAACATACATCAAGTGTTCTCAAATCTAATACTCAATCCAACATAACGAAACCTCAAAGAGCAAGACTCAATTCATCCCAAGAAAGTAGAGGGGAGAAACACCATAAGATCCAACTATAATAACAAAGCTCGCGGTACATCAAGATCGTGCGAAATCAAGAACGTGAGAGAGAAAGAGAGATAGATAGATAGATAGATAGATAGATAGATAGAGAGAGAGATCAAACACATAGCTACTAGTACATACCCTCAGCCCCTAGGGTGAACTACTCCCTCCTTTTCATGGAGACCACCGGGATGATGAAGATGGCCTCTGGTGATGACCCCCCTCCGGCAGGATGCCAGAACGGGGTTAGATTGGTTTTTCATGAACTCAGAGGCTTGCGGCGGCGGAACTCCCGATCTAGGTTTCTTTCTGGGGGTTTATGGATTTATAGGAATTTTTTGCGTCGCCTTCAACTCAGGGGGTCCACAAGGCAGCGGCAAGGTAGGGGAGCGCACCCTAGGGGGCGCGCCCTCCACCCTTGTGGATGCCTCGTGGCTCCTCTGGTCCATATCCGATACTCCATGGACTTCTTCTAGTCCATAAAAAATCGTTGAAAAGTTTCAGCTCGTTTCAACTCTGTTTGGTATTCCTTTTCTGTAAAACTCAAAAACAAGGAAAAAACATAAACTGACACTGGGCTCTAGGTTAATATGTTAGTCCCAAAAATAATATAAAATACATATTAATGCATATAAAACATCAAAAACAGATAATATAATAGCATGGAACAATAAAAAATTATAGATACATTCGAGACGTATCAAGCATCCCCAACCTTAATTCCTGCTCGTCCTTGAGTAGGTAAATGATAAAAATAGAATCTTTGATGTGGAATGCTACCTAACATATTTATCCATGTCATTTTCTTCATTGTGGCATGAATGTTCAGATCCATAAGATTCAATACGAAAGTTTAATATTGACATAAAAATGATAATACTTCAAGCATTCTAATAAAGCAACCATGTCTTCTCAAAATACTTTGGCTAAAGGAAGCTATCCCTACAAAATCATATAGTCTAGCTATGCTCCATCTTCATCACACAAAGTATTCAAATCATGCACAACCCCGGTTTTATCCAAGCAGTTGTTTCATACTTTAGTATTCTCAAACCTTTTCAACTTTCATGCAATACATGAGCGTGAGTCATGGACATAGCACTATAGGTGGAATAGAATATGGTGGTTGTGGAGATGACAAAAAGAAGGAGATAGTCTCACATCAACTAGGTGTATCAATGGGCTATGGAGATGCCCATTAATAGATATCAATGTGAGTGAGTAGGGATTTCCATGCAACGGCTGCACTAGAGCTATAAGTTATGAAAGCTCAAAAAGAAACTAAGTGTGTGTGCATCCAACTTTCTTGCTCATGAAGACCTAGGGCATTTGAGGAAGCCCATCGTTGGAATATACAAGCCAAGGTCCATAATGAAAAATTCCCACTACTATATGAAAGTGACAAAATAGGAGACTCTCTATCTTGAAGATCACGGTGCTACTTTGAAGCACAAGTATGGAAAAAGGATAGTAACATTGCCCCTTCTATCTTTTCTCTCATTTTTTTTGAATGGCTTCTTTGGCCTCCTTTTCTTGTTTAGGTTATTTGGCCTCTTTTATTTTTATTTCCTCACATGGGACAATGCTCTAATAATGAATATTATCACACTTTTATTTACTTACAACTCAAAATTTACAACTCGTTACTAGAACAAAATATGACTCTATATGAATGCCTCCGCGGTGTACCGGGATGTGCAATGACTCAAGAGTGACATGTATGAAAGTATTATGAATGGTGGCTTTGCCACCAATACTATGTCAACTACATGATCATGCAAAGCAATATGACAGTGATGAAGCATGTCATAATAAAAGGAACGGTGGAAGTTGCATGGCAATATATCTTGGAATGGCTTTGGAAATGCCATAATAGGTAGGTATGGTGGCTGTTTTGAGGAAGGTATATGGTGGGTGTAATGCACTGGCGAAAGTTGCGGGGTACTAGAGAGACTAGCAATGGTGGAGGGGTGAGAGTGCGTATAATCCATGGACTCAACATTAGTCATAAAGAACTCACATACATATTGCAAAAATCTATTAGTTATCAAAACAAAGTACTACGCGCATTGTTCTAGGGGAAGGGTCGGTAGGAGTTAACCATCGTGCGATCCCGACCTCCACACAAAGGATGACAATCAATAAATAAATCATGCTCCAACTTTGTTGCATAATGGTTCACTATACGTGCATGCTACGGGAATCACAAACTTTAACACAAGTATTTTCACCAATCCAGAATTACTCACTAGCATGGCTCTAATATCACCATCCTCATATCTCAAAACAATAATAAGGAATCAAACTTCACATAGTATTCAATGCACTTTATATGAAAGTTTTTATTATATCCATCTTGGATGTCTATCATATTAGGCCTAATTTCATAACCAAAGCAAATTACCACACTATTTAGAGAGACTCTCAAAATAATATAAGTGAAGCATGAGAGTTCATCAATTTCTTGAAAATAAAGCCACCGCCGTGCTTTAAAAAGATATAAGTGAAGCACTAGAATAAATAACAAACTACTCCAAAAGATATAAGTGAAGATAAACAAGTAGTCGAATAATTGTGTAACTATGTGAAGACTCTCTAACATTTAAGAATTTAAGATCCTGGAATATTATTAAAACAGCAAAACAAAATAAAATGACATTGCAAGGATAGCACATATCATGTGAAGAAGCAAAAACTTAGGCTCAACCAAAAATGACTGATAGTTGTTGGAGAAGAAAGGTGGGATGCCAACCGGGGCATCCCTGTAGCGACCAAGATCCCAATGGACCGAAGTCTTTGTGCTTAAGTGTCATCCCTGGATTGGTAATGTTGACACACACAGTACTCTAGGAATTATAACAGAGTTCAATCACACACTTATTACATCAAGGTCCTTGTAAAGAGTATGATTACACAACATAAAATGGCTGAAGGCCATCTAAACTAAATAACTGCGGAAGCTTCGAAGTTAAATGAGTCCATCAACTCCAACGACATAGCTGAGTGCACGACAAGGACCTATCGTACCTTATTCGTCGTCTGGGTAGTCTACAACATGAGACGTTGTAGCCGTGTAGGTCAGCACATTGAATATGCTGGCAGAGTTACACTGTAAAGCAATGAATGCAAGAACTATATATACATGCAATATTTTGCTGGTGGAGGCTCTAGGTTTAATGATTTTGCATAAAACTAGTTTTTCCCTACAACGAAGGAATAAATTTATTTACTACTCCCAAGTTGTACCAATATTTGAGAAGGTTCCTCCAACTCAAATCCCAATTAAACAAGCATCATCATTAAACCCAATTCAATTAAATTAAAGGGTGATGAGATCAACAATAATATCCAATTCCATATACTCAAGATGTCCATAACCGGGGACACGATTAACCATGATTAGTGTGTACACTCTGCAGAGGTTGCACACTTTTCCCCACAAGACTCGACCGCATCCATGATCAGAAGATCAAGACATAGTATTTCTGAAGCATTAACTCTCTACTCTGGGCAGACCGGTACACCTACTTTCCCCTACATATGCTAGTCCACCTCTTCGAGACTCATACAACTTACTCAACTATGCCAGAGCCCATAATGGCTTGTGGCTGCACAGGGAAGTTTCTAGGCATGAAATATCATATGATCCCTTTGAGCCTGGGTGGCGAACCGAGAAAAATCACACGGGTACTCCAGCATTTCCCAAATGGACAAACACTAGATTCTCCAAGTGCCGCAACCAATCCACCCAGATGTGTATTAAAGTTGCCACCTTAATGTTGTCCAGAATTATTATCTCTCGCAACTTCCATGAATCACACGAACCAATCCCCGTCTACGAGCATGGCTAAGAAATATATGAGCATAACGTATATTCCCGGGGTGAATCAAAAGGTATTAGGTTCCTACCTCAAGTACTACAACCAAACCACATGTTCCTAATCCTACTCAAGCAAATATATGAAGGGCATAACTAATGCATAGTAAAAACTAGGTATAGAAAGGTATGATCGAAGTGTAACTTGCCTTGCCGACGATCTGCAAACTCTGGAGATTCGTAGTAACAAGCTTCGCACTCCGAGTAATCTAACGTAGACAAGCAGTAACATACATAAGCAATCACTCAAATGAAACAAAAAAGAAATTGAGAAAAGATCCAAATAAAACTCGAACCAATCAAATGACTAAACTAAACATAAAACAAAACCTAACAACATTATTGTCATGTGGATTAGATCTTAATAGTAGGTACACGATTTGCAAAAAGAATCAACTCAAATGGAGATACGAAACTAAAAATACAAACGAAACAAGATCGAAAACTAATCTAAACTAAACTCAAATTTTAAATTGTCAAAATCATGTTCAAGTTGGTTTACTGGAAGGAGGGGAGCGTTATGAAGATTTAGGCGTTGGTTCCATCTAATTTGGAAAATAGAGCAAAAATTTACGCTAGTTTTAAGATCAGGGGCTAAATTGCGAGAAAATTTATTCACAGATAGGTCCCTGGCCGAAAATAAAACTAAAAAGAAAAATCTACGAAACGAACGTTCGTTAACAGAACTAAACGAACGAAATCGTTCGTTATAAGAAACTAACAGGTGAACGTTTGCTACACAAACAGATCTACAAAAAAAGATCTAACCTAAACCGATCTAAAAAAACCGAGAAAAATCGAGCGATTTTATACCGGTTAACTGGCGGCAGGAAAAAGTCGGTGGAGGCGGCGAATCGGGCTTTGGCTCTGGCGGAGGTTCGGCGGCGCCGCGCGGCGGTGCTTAACGGTGGCGGCGGCGCGGCAGCAGCAGAAGAAGAAGCAGAGTCAAGCGGCAAAGGCGGCACTCGGCGGAGGCGGCCACAGTGGCGGCTTGTGGGGAGGAGGGCGGCGGCGGGGCTCCGTTTATAAAGGCCCGAGGGGCCTCGGCTTGCAGAGGGGGCAACGGCGATGCCGGTCCGCCCCGGACTCCCTTCGCCGGAGTTCGGCACCAGCACGAGGCGGCGAAGGCGGTTGGCGGCGGCTGGGCTTGGCTCGGCTTCGGTTGGGCCGGCCCAGTCGGCGCACACTTTTTTAAAAAATGGTTTTCGCGGAGAAAATCCTAATAAAATATAAATAAATTTCTAAAAATTCCAAAAACAATTTTCACCGTACCTACCTAATATTTGGGACAAGATGAACATTTTTCTGGACTAAAATGCAAGTTTTTCTCTAATTCAAATAAAACTGCAAATGAAATTCAAATAAACTAATAATTTGAATTCAATATGTCTTCTCCAATATTTCTCTTATGTTTTGAAGAAGTCATTTTATCTTCACTCATTATTTTTATTGTTGGAAATAATTGGAGAGAATTTATTGAAAATCAAATTAATCCTCTTTTCAAATTTGAAATAAATTCAAATATGAATTTTTTATGAAACTTCCAACTCTCTCCTTGGGTGGTTGAGTTGCTTAAGTTTTCTAGGATCACAACAAAATGCATATAAAATATGATATGCATATGATGATCTATGTATAACATCAAAATTGAAAATTGGGATGTTACAATCCCCAAGCTTAGATGCTCAAGACTTCTTGAAATATTAATTAGGGATGCCTTGGGCATCCCCAATCTTGAGCTCTTTTATCTCCTTAATTCCTCTCATATCACGGTTTCCCTAAATCTTAAAAACTTCATCCACACAAAACTCAACAAGTACTCGTGAGATAAGTTATTATAAATCCATGCAAAACCTTATCATTCTCTACTATAGAAAATCACTAAAATTATAATTTGACATTGGATATTAAATGCCTCTGCATATTGAATACTCGTATCCTCAAATAGAATAATTAAAGAAGCAAACATATGCAAACAATGCAAATATAACAGTTATCTTTCTAAATAGAATAGTCTATAAAGAATGCAACAGGAATCATACTTACCTAACTCCAAAAATTCCGAAAAATTACAACACTGTATAGAATTTGTTGTTACTCATTGTGTAAAATTTTTAAGATTTTATCATGTTCTGACTCTCCAGAAGAATTCAGACAATGGTAGAAAACTTTCTGTTTTCAAAACAACATATAGACTTGTAAAATAAGCATGGTAAAGGCTATAATTGACCTTTTCATTGAACTAAAAGATAGAAAACATGTCTCTAAATAATATAAATCAAATATAAACAAAATAAAATGACGCTCCAAGAAAAACACATATCATGTGGTGAATAAAAATATAGCCTCAAGTAAATTTACCGATAGACGAAGACGAAAGAGGGGATGCCATCCGGGGCATCCCCAAGCTTAGATGCTTGGTTGTCCTTGAATATTTTCTTGGGGTGCCTTGGGCATCCTCAAGCTTAGGCTCTTGCCACTGCTTATTCCATAGTCCATCAAATATTTATCCAAAACTTGAAAACTTCACAACACAAAACTCAATAGAAAATCTTATGAGCTCCATTAGTATAAGAAAATAAATCAACACTTAGGTACTGTTGTGAACTCATTCTAAATTCATATTGGTGTTATATCTACTGTATCCCAACTTCTCCATGGTCGATAGCCTCCGATACCACTAATAGATTCATCAAAATAAGCAAACAACACAATGAAAACAGAATCTGTTTAAAACAGAACAGTCCATAGTAATCAGGAAACTTCGTATACTTGTGGAACTCCAAAACTTCTAAGAAATTAGGAAAACCTGGGTAATTTGTATATCAATATTTTGTAAAACATTCATATCAAAATCACTCTTATATGAATTTTGAAAATTATTTTACTCGGTGCAAAAGTTTCTGTTTTTCAGCAAGATCAAATCAACAATGTTCCAAACTATCCCAAAGGTTTTACTTGGCACAAACACTAAATTAAAACATGAGAACACATCTAACCAGATGCTAGATGATATAATTATCTAAAAATAGAAAAGGGAAATATTAGGTTGTCTCCCAACAAGCGCTTTTCTTTAAAGCCTTTTATCTAGGCATGATGATTTCAATGATGCTCAATTAGAAGAGAGGAATTGAAACATAATGGGAGCACCATAAAACATAAGACTAGCACATTTAAGTCTAACCCACTTCCTATGCATAGGGATTTTGTGAGCAAACAACTGATGGGAACAAGAATCAACTTGCATAGGAAGGCAAAACAAGCATAACCTCAAAACTTTCAACATAAAGAGAGGAAACTTGATATTATTGACATATGTAAAAGCATAGTTTCCTCTCTCAAAATAATTTTTAGTGGCATCATGAATTAATTCAACAATATAACCATCACATAAAGCATTATTTTCATGATGCACAAGCATAGAAATTTTACTAATCTCCACATAAGCAAAATTCTTCTCATTCGGAATAGTGGGAGCAAACTCAACAAAATAACTATCATGGGATTGAAAATTAAAATCAAGATGACAAGTTTCATGGTTATAATTATTCTTTATAGCATACATGTCATCACAATAATCATCATAAATAGGAGGCATGCTATCATCATAATAAATTTTCTCATCAAAACTTGGGGGACAAAAAATATCATCTTCATCAAATATAGCATCCCCAAGCTTGTAGTTTTGCATATCATTAGCATCATGGAGTTTCAAAGAATTCGTACTAACAACATTGCAATCATGCTAATCATTCAAAGGTTTTATGCCAAACATTTTATTGAATTTTCTTCTAACACTTTGGCACAATTTTTCGAATCCTTATTTTCATGAAAGACATTAAAAAGAGGAAGCATATGAGGTAACCTCAATTCCATTTTTTTGTAGTTTTCTTTTATAGACTAAACTAGTGATAAACCAAGAAACTAAAAGATTCAGTTGCAAGATCTAAAGATATACCTTTAAGCACTCACCTATCCGGCAACGGCGCCAGAAAAGAGTTTGATGTCTACTATGCAACCTTCTTCGTGTAGACTCGTGTTGGGCCTCCAAGCACAGAGTTTTGTAGGACAATAGCAAATTTCCCTCAAGTGGATGACCTAAGGTTTATCAATCCATGGGAGGCATAGGATGAAGATGGTCTCTCTCAAACAACCCTGCAACCAAATAACAAAGAGTCTCTTGTGTCCCCAACACACCCAATACAATGGTAAATTGTATAGGTGCACTAGTTCGGCGAAGAGATAGTGATACAAGTGTAATATGGATAGTAGATATAGGTTTTTGTAATCTGAATAAATAAAAACAGCAAGGTAACAAGTAGGAAACGTGAGTAAAAACGGTATTTCAATGCTTGGAAACAAGGCCTAGGGTTCATACTTTCACTAGTGCAAGTTCTCTCAACAATGATAACATAATTGGATCATATAACTATCACTCAACGTGCAACAAAGAATCACTCCAAAGTTTCTATCGGAGAACGTAGGACGAAAACGTGCATCAACCCCTATGCATAGATTACCCCAATGTCACCTCGGGAATCCGTGAGTTGAGTGCCAAAACATACATCAAGTGAATCAATAGAACATCCCATTGTCACCACAGTTATCCCACCGCAAGACATACATCAAGTGTTCTCAAATCTAATACTCAATCCAACATAACGAAACCTCAGAGAGCAGGACTCAATTCATCACAAGAAAGTAGAGGGGAGAAACACCATAAGATCCAACTATAATAACAAAGCTCTTGGCACATGAAGATCATGCCAAATCATGAACACGAGAGAGAGAGAGAGAGATCAAACACATAGCTACTCGTACATACCCTCAGCCCCAAGAGTGAACTACTCCCTCCTTGTCATGGAGACCATCGGGATGACGAAGATGGCCTCTGGTGACGATCCCCCCTCCGGTAGGGTGCCGGAATGGGGTTAGATTAGTTTTTCGTGAACACAGAGTCTTGCGGTGGAGGAAATCCCGATCTAGGTTTCTTTCTGGGGTTTTCTGGATTTAAAGGAATTTTTGGCTCGATTTCAAGTCAGGGGGGTCCACGAGGCAGCGGCAAGGTAGGGGGCGCCCTCCACCCTTGTGGATGCCTCGTGGCTCCTGTGGTCCATCTCCGATACTCCGTGGGCTTCTTCTGGTCCATAAAAAATCATCGTAAAGTTTCAGCTCGTTTGGACTCCCTTCGGTATTCCTTTTCTGTAAAACTCAAAGACAAGAAAAAAACAAAAACTGGCACTAGGCTCTAGGTTAATAGGTTAGTCCCAAAAATAATATAAAATAGCATATTAATGCATATAAAACATCCTAACCAGATACTATAATAGCATGGAACAATCAAAAATTATAGATACGTTGAGACGTACCAGTGCACCCCTGCAGGGAAGTTAATCTATTCAAATAGCTGTGTCCATGGTAACGGACGCTCAGAGTTGTATCTATTACAACTAGAAATGGATACTAGAGCCACTAAATGGATATGATGGCTCTGGGAGTGCTTTCTCGCAGGGAGTTGACGAAGGATCTCTGGGCGTTACTACAATACACTTACTACTTTATCTTACTAATCTACATTGTTCTAATGATGCAAGATGCTAGTCTTCGATAGGCTAGGCCTTCCTTTCTATTCTGGCATTTCTGTAGTCTAGTCCAAAGATATAGCCCCATTACTTTGATACCGATGCATACTTAGCATAGATCTGATGTAAGTCTTGCGAGTACTTTGGATGAGTACACGGTTACTTTATGCTACTTCTTGAGCTTGCGTTGGTTTATCCCTTCAAAAGGAAACAGTGATGCAGCAAAGTAGAGATAAGTATTTCCCTCAGTTAAGAACCAAGGTATCAATCTAGTAGGAGAAACACACAAGTCTCCAATAGTTGTACATGCACAAACAAACCAATACTTGCATCCAACGCGAGAAAGGCTTTGTCAATCCCTTCACGGTTGCTTCAAGCATGAGATCCAATAGTGATAGATACAAAAGATAGTAAAAGTGCAAAATAAAATAAAAGTAAATAAATTGCAGAAAGGACTTTTTGTGTTTTTTATTTTGTAGATCTAAAAATAATATGATAAAAGATAGAGCTGGGGGCCATAGTTTTCAGTAGAGGATTCTCTCACGAAAGAAAGCATACGGTGGGTAAAATTTTTATTGTTGAGAAATTGATATAAAAGCACATATTTATGACGATATCCAAGGCAATGATCATGTATATAGGCATCACGTCTGAGACAAGTAGACCGACTCCTGCCTGCATCTAGTACTATTACTCCACACATCGACCGCTATCCAGCATGCATCTAGTGTATTAAGTTAACAAGAACGGAGTAACGCATAAGCAAGATGACATGATGTAGAGGCATAGATCCAATCAATATGAACAAACCCTATTGAGGGAGTCCTGGACTAGGGGGTGTCCGGATAGCCGGACTATCATCATCGGCCGGACTCCAAGACTATGAAGATACAAGATTGAAGACTTCGTCCCGTGTCCGGATGGGACTTTCCTTGGCGTGGAAGGCAAGCTTGGCGATGCGGATATGTAGATCTCCTACCATTGTAATCAACTCTGTGTAACCCTAGCCCTCTCCGGTGTCTATATAAACCGGAGGGTTTTTAGTCCGTAGGATGAACAACCATTACAAAAATCATACCATAGGCTAGCTTCTAGGGTTTAGCCTCCTTGATCTCGTGGTAGATCCACTCTTGTACGACCCATATCATCAATATCAATCAAGCAGGAGTAGGGTTTTACCTCCATTGAGAGGGCCCGAACCTGGGTAAAAACATCGTGTCCCTTGTCTCCTGTTACCATCCGCCTAGGCGCACGCTCGGGACCCCTACCGAGATCCGCCGGTTTTGACACCGACATTGGTGCTTTCATTGAAAGTTCCTCTGTGTCGTCACTGATAGGCTTGATGGCTTCTTCAATCAACAACAACGCAGTCCAGGGTGAGAATTTTCTCCCCGGACAGATCTTCGTGTTAGGCGGCTTTGCACTGCGGGCCAATTCACTAGGCCATCTGGAGCAGATTGAAAGCTACGCCCCTGGCCATCAGGTCAGATTTGGAAGCCTAAACTTCATGGCTGACATCCGCAGAGACTTGATCTTCGATGGATTCGAGCCACAGCCGAGCGTGCCGCCCGTCACGATGGGCATGATTTAGCTCGCTACGGACAAGACCTTGAGGTCGCTACGAATCCGCCCGACCCATAGTTCGGAGTCGACCGCGCAGATCGGGGACAGTGGCTGGACACCGCCGGGAGCTGCAACTTCTACGTGATGGAGCCGAATACCGACCTTGTCCTTTGCAAAGCTCGTGACTCGAGGTGCCGACTCCTTGCCGACTCAACCTCCTGCTACCCAATCGAATTGGACGCCCGATCATGGAGTTCACCGCTGCGGACATCTTTCAGACTCACCCTTTGGCAACATCCTGAATTCGCTAAAGCATCTCTCGTTATCGAGAGCCCGCCGGATCTGCGGTCGATGGTTGGGATGTGGACAACGAAGTAATTCAAAGCCCACCCACCACCCACTTTGTAGCCATTGTCGATGATCTAACCGACATGCTAGACTACGACTCCGAACACATCGACAGTATGGACGATGATGCCGGAGACGATCAAGAACCAGCGCCTACCGAGCACTAGAAGCCCACCTCAACTCATGATGTATATATGGTGGACACCCCAAAAGGGAGCGATAACGAGGAACAACGGGACGAGCGAAGGATAATTCCCCCGAAAAACAACCAAAACGGCGACGCAAGCGCCACCCCAAGTCGCGCCTCGATAACAACAGCACCCATAATGACCCAGCCATAGAGCAAGGCAAACCAGTGGGCGACGAACATGCAACCAAGAAACCATCCGAACAGGATGAATCGGATAATCAACTCATCCTGGCCGAAAACAACAGTCCAGATGGTCTCACATCGGACACACCACCGGGGCATAAGAACCTTTGAAAAAGGCTTGTCGCCACTGCAAGAAGTTTGAAGAAGGAGAAACGGAAGCTCAAAACAGCAGAAGACATACTCAGAATGAGATGGAGCAAAGTACTCAAGACCGCGGACAAATATGGCAATAGCCACCAAACAAAGAGCTACCCGAAGCGCAAGCTGCTGCCAGAATTCAATGAGGAGGCCGTAGAGCCCCCACAATCAAAAAGCAAAGAGGCCGCCTGGCCGAATAGGCGACCAGACGACAGGCCAAGAGCGGCAAGCGGCGCCGCACATAAGCCGGCACATGACACGCATAAAGATCCTCGCAAAACGGATGGCCCGGTCAGGTCCATTTATGGGCCAAAGAAGAGGGCCCCAGGAAGGAACACAACACGCCGAGTGTTCGAAGATAACGGCTCACCTAAATACAGGGGCGCCGCACACCCACTATGTTTCACCGATGAGGTGCTGGATCATGAATTCCCAGCGGGGTTCAAGCCCGTAAACATAGAGGCATATGACGGAACAACAGACCCCGGAGTCTGGATTGAGGATTACATCCTGCACATACACATGGCTAGAGGAGATGATCTCCATGCCATAAAATATCTACCCCTCAAGCTCAAAGGGCCAGCCCGGCATTGGCTCAAAAGCCTCCCAAAAAATACCATCGGAAGTTGGGAAGAGCTCGAGGACGCGTTCAGAGCAAATTTTCAGGGGACTTATGTCCGCCCTCCAGATGCAGACGATTTAAGTCACATAACTCAACAGCTCGGAGAGTCAACGCGCAAATTTTGGAACAGGTTCCTTACCAAAAAGAACCAAATAGTCGACTGTCCGGACGCTGAAGCCTTAGCATCTTTTAAACATAATGTCCGAGACGAATGGCTCGCCAGACACCTCGACAAGAGAAGCCGAGAACAATGGCCGTGCTAACAAGCCTCATGACCCGCTTTTGCGCGGGGGAAGACAGCTGGCTAGCAAGATGCAGCACCAGCGACCCGAGTACATCCGAGATCAGAGATGGAAACGGAAAATCACAGCGCAGAAAGGACCAGCACCGAAATAAAGAAAAAAGCCCAAAGAACACGGCGGTCAACACCGGATTCAAAAGCTCGCGGCCGAACAATAAAACACTGCCTCTTAAGGACAACACTGACGAGCTATCCAACCTCAACAAAATTTTGGATCGGATATGTCAAATCCACAGTACTTCCGGGAAGCCTGCAAACCACACCCACCGAGATTGTTGGGTTTTCAAACAGTCCGGCCGACTCAACGCTGAACACAAGGGGCTCAACGCGCCAAGCGAGGATGACGATGAACCCCACCAGCAGAGCGCCGAAAACAAAAGACTTTCCCACAAGAAGTCAAAACAGTAAACTCACTTCATGTGATAATACGGAAAAACAGTGCGGCACCCGCCAAAGTAGGTGTTGCACGGTCCACCCCAGCGGAACCTCGAGATTGGATGTCAAAACCAATTACTTTTGACAACTTGGACTATTCCGAAGTATTCGAAATGCAGGATGGACTGCTCTGATATTGGATCCTATAATCGACGGACTACAATTTACACAAGTCCTAATGGATGGCGGCAGCGATTTAAACCTGCTATATCCGGACACAATCCGCAAGTTGGGGGTAGACCTTACTAAAATTCGACATAGCCGCACTTCCTTTAAAGGAGTGACGCCAGGCCCTTACGCCAAGTGCACAGGCTCCTTACTACTAGAAGTTGTGTTCGGGTCACCCGACAACTTCCGACGCGAAAAGCTAATCTTTCATGTCGCCCCATTCAAAAGTAGCAGTCAAGCACTATTGGGACGTGAAGCTTTTGTCCGCTTTAATGCAATACCGCACTACGCGTCTCTTACGCTTAAAATGCCTGGTCCACATGGCATCATCTCATTAAATGGTCGTTCAAGACCCCGGACATGGCTAGGCGAGTCTGGTATAAATAAACCAGGGGCTCCCCAGCCGCACACCCCTTTCACAAGGGGCTGTGCGTATGAGCAATAAAGAGCCAACAAAAGCTCAACTTTATTCATTTAATCATACTCTGTTTTAAATACATTTTTCACACGATTTCTTTTCAAACCAAGTTCCTCTCTTTTACAGATGAACAGCATGTTACACCTGTCCAGGATACAGCACAACGGAGACACAGGCGCAGACGTGCAGTAGGGACCCGTTGCAAGGATTCTTTTCAGATTAAGACCCTGCGTAAACCTTTTTTAATGTCTATTGTTGCTATACATCCCCTGGTTTCTCATCATAACTAGAGAGGAGGCTGACATTTTGGCATCGGCCGTGTCAGAGGACATTGCGTGTACCTAGACACTAGGGGCTTAGGGCGTTGATCTGCCCATCACCATAAAGACCGAACACCTCAGGGAGTGTTCGGCGTCTCGAGTTAGGCCTTATATGCATCAGCTCCGACTCATGTCTTTGGTCAAATGTTGGGTTTTCCCGGCTCCTGTGTTTTGCTGATTTACATTCCGTATCATCGGCTAACGCGCACCGTGGAGAACTATCGCGATTGTGCCCGGTTCGGCCGGGTGAGCACCTTAGTAGAGAAAGCCGAAAACTGACTGTCATGATGTAGCGAGAGACTGGTCAACCACTCGATCGACCTCCGGAATGTTTAGAATTCCTCCACTTTGATGAAGGACCGCTTCCCGGTCAGGCACACACGCGCCCCAAATTCGGAGAGCGCGGTGCCCCTAGGGGCTATATCGTAGCCCCACCTTCGAGCTCCTATGGCTAAGTGAAAGTGATAAAGCATTATAGTCCGGTTGCCTCATTTGCTACGCTATCACCTCCTTCACAGGACCAAGACGTTGGATTAAGTGTGAAAATGCGCTTATTCAAGAACACCCCGCACCATGTGCGTGGGGGCTGAAGCCGAAGGCTGCCATCTTTCAGGTTATACACAAGTATACATTAACGGCCGCACAGGAGATATTTCAATACTTGAACGCACAAGTACAAAAACTTCTTATATTATAAACATCGTTTTACAAATCATAAAGTTCATTTGAACATGACATTTTTTGAGCACTGTGACTCTATTACACGAGCACCACGCAGAACTTCTCCGAAATAGTGCTCGGCGGGTAACAAGCTCTCGTCCAAACCCCGGGTTGCAACATCGGTGGCATCCATTTCCGTCCAGTGTGTCTTCACACGGGCGAGGGCCATCCGTGCACCCTCTATGCAGGCCGACCGCTTCATTGCCTTTATATGCGGCACCACCCCAAGGAATTGCTGCAATAAGCCGAAATAACTCTTCGGCTTGGGCCTATCCGGCCAGACATGAGCCACGATATCCGTCATGGCAAGTCCGGAAAATCTATTTAGCTCAGCCCACTCAGCTAACCGATCAGTCAGCGGAAGTGAATGCTCCGGACTATGGAATTGAGACCAAAAAAGCTCTTCCGTCTCGTGATCCTTTTGACTTTGGAAGTGCACAACAGCATCTACCGCACTCGCCGCTAAGTCCATAGAAGGATCCTCCAGACCCCACAGCTGGCCAAGCTGAGTGTACTTCGATCCAGAAACCCCTCACAGCGAAAAGGGCTTGCCACCACAATATCTCGCCCGGCGCAGCTCCTCTTTATAGCCCTCCTCGCAAGCGGGCATCCTTGGCTTCGGTGGCCTTCCTCAGCCTTCTTGCTCGCTCGGCGTTCTTTTTCAAGAACCTCATTGCGGTCGGTAACATCTTTCAACTTCACGGCCATTTCGGCCATCTCCTCCCTGCTTCGGCAGTGAGTAGCCCTTTCGGCTTCTAGCTCTTCGGCCGCCCTCAAGGCAGCCGCATCACTCCTTCCGCCTGCTCCTTGGCTTGAGCAAGTTCTGCCAAGGCTCTCCACAAAGAGCGGCACCATCTGCATTGAGCACACATGTTGTAAGGAGTGGGCTTCGGCCCCCTTACTAGGTGACCACGAAAAAAACCCTACCTTGTGACTCGTCAAGTCGTTTATTGACCAGTGCGATGTCCGCATCCGCAACGTCGAGTTGCCGCTTTAGTTCGGCAACTCCATCAGTCCGGCTGGCCACCGAACTATCCGCCACCTGCATAGGAAAGGCGAAAATCAATACCTGCCATTTTGATCCTCGGCACGCTGTCGCTCTCGACACCCTACCGAGTCTTAGGGGCTACTATCTATACAGGGCGCACTCCATGTGTAAAACAGTCAAAAGGTATGTCATTTTTACGTACCTCAAACCCCGCCAGCAAGCTTCTAACGGCATCATGCAACCCGCCTTCGGCGGATGAAACTCTTCCAATCACCGTACTCATCAATGTACGGTGACCTTCTGAGATAGACGCCCTCTCAAGCAGATCCTTCAGCTCCCCCGGTCGCACATCAGTTGGTGCCGAACTCTCCGGCCCTGCTGGACTCGGGGATACCCTCCGTGATGACACCTCAGGTTCGTCCGCCCTATCCGATGGTGCGGCAGATGGAGGCGTCTCGCTCTCCATCATCTCCGGACGAAGGTCCCCCGAAGACGAGCTCATCTGAGAAGGACGGAGATCCGAACTACAAGGTAAAAACTTCAGTTATCCTCAGAAGCAAAAATAGGGATGTCTCTTATTACAGAACCCCCTTTTTTCTACTTACGGCTCGCTGGAGGGCTGATTCCTTAGGGGAGATAGTGCGGCTGGGGCCTCCCCGGACGCAGGACCCTCTGGTGAAGATCTCTTCCCCCGCTTCGAGGCCTTGGCCTCCGGGTTTTCGGAAGCAGTCCTCTTCTCCCCTTGGAAGGAGGGGTTCTCGATTCCCCCTTTCCCAAAAGCCTCCTTGGTAGAGGCGGTAGTGTCCCTGTTCTCCCCTTCGCCTTCCTCTGAAGGCGCAACCTTCAGCATCCTGACCAGCACGGGATCCGACGCGGTCTCCGGGAGGGGGGCCGGACACCGTATCAGTTTCGCTTGCTCTATCCACTCCTATTCAAGAGACAATGGGTTAAAAGGCAAATTCAGGAAGGCGCAAACAAACGGTGTGTCCGGACGCAGGGCCACTTACCTGAGCATCCGGGCGATTGCAGCTTAGGCCGGAATCCTCGGTCAATTCCGGACACATCTCTTGTGATCCGAAGAACAATTTATACATCTCCACGGGTGTCGTACCCATGAAGTGTTGGAGAGCTCGTGGCCCCTCTGTATTGAATTCCCATAGGCGGAGGGGCGCTTGCAGGCGTAAGACGCCAATCAGCATAACTCGTGCATCACCATAACCAGATTGATCTCCTCTCTTGGAGGTCTCAAATCCGGCCCTGCAATAGGGGTACGTCCTTTGACGGCCCCTAGTTGAGCCCTTGGTTGACCCACGACATCAGCCATCGTGGAGGGCCCGAGCGAAGATGGGCGGCGGCCGTCACTGCCCCTAGGAGCGGTGATATAGAACCACTCCTGTTGCCACAAGCCGAGCTCCTCCTGGAAAGAGCCCTCGGTCCATGGAGCATCGACCCTTCTGCTTATAACTGCCCCACCGCACTCTGCTTGACGCCCCTCGATCATCTTCGGCTCCATGTTGAAGGTCTTGAGCCACAAACCGAAGTGGGGAGTAGTGCGGAGGAAGGCTTCACAGACAACGATGAATGATGGGATGTGGAGGATGGACTCCGGAGCCAGGTCATGGAATTCCAACCCGTAGTAAAACATGAGCCCTCTCACAAAAGGATCCATCGGGAAGCCTAAACCACGACGGAGGTGGGACACAAACACGACGCTTTCGCCGGGCTCTGGGGTGGGAATGACTTGCCCTTCAACGGGCAATCTATGCGAAATCTCGTAAGTCAGGTACTTGGCTTCTCTCAGCTTTTGCACGTCCTCCTCCATGACGGAGGAGGGCATCCACCGGCCCTGAGGGTCGGAGCCGGACATTGTTGAACGTCCGAGCGCCAATCTAGGGCT